>PVIW01001960.1:87693-250501 GCA_004026585.1 Noctilio leporinus | reverse complement strand
TCCGCCCCCAGGTAGGCTGGGCCTTCCGCAGCCTGGCTGGGTTTTAGGGCTGCCGATGTTCTGGAGCCTGGCGGAGTTTCCTGCTCAGGACAGCCCCCAGCACTTCTGCAAGGCAGCCCGCAACTTTGCCGGTCCCTGTGACGACTGGCCCCACCCCTGCAGTTCCGGGAGGAGGCCGGGCCTGTCAGTCAACACTGTCGGGGGTCCGCCTACACTGTCCCGCCCTTCCGAGACGAGCACCCCGCCTCCAAGCCAATCAGCTCTCCGCAGAGTCTTTTACGCGGCCTCTGTGATGAGCCCCTCCCAGGCGTGGGCGGCACAGCCTTTGTCTCCGGCAATGGCGGGTCTCCTGCCGCAAGTTCCCAGCTTGCCGGCTCTCCGGCTCGCCTTTTAGATTTTTCCCGCGGAGCCTGGGGGCCTGTGTGGTTGCGCCGGGCTGGGCCTCCCCCCTCGCAGGGGCTTCTAGCTGCTGTTTCCCCAGCGGCCCAGCAGCTCTGTTTTTCGGCCCTCTCGCCGCCCCGGCAGGTGCACTTCCCGCTCCCCCGCTCCGGCTTCCCACAGGACTCTTCTCCTCCGCCTCTAGCCTCGCGCGCCGCGAAACCTCCTCTCCCCGTTGCCGGGGTGAGTCTCTCACACAGTCCCTCCCCTGCAAGAGTTCAATTCCGCGTTCCCTACGGTGTTTGCCCTCGCTGCCCGCACTTCACTGCTGAGACTTCCAGTCACCAGGGAGCCTGAAACTGGCCCCAGTCAAACGTGCCCCTCTGGGCAGAGCCGCCCCTGCCCAGAGCCGACCTCGGCCCGCCGGCCGGTCGGTCGGGAACGCCTCACCTACTGTCCCGCTGGCCTCCTCTGCCTCTGGGCTCTGCTCCCCTGTGTCCAGATGCTGTCCGTTCCATTCTCTAGGGTCCTGAAGACTTCTCACGCTCCTTATCCTGTCCTCTAGCTGCTTTGGTACTTGAGAACACCATCAGCACTGCTCTCTACTCTGTCGCCATCTTCCCTCCTATTCTATACAGTTCTTTAAATTGCATTGTTTCTGTTTTTTTTTTTTAATGAGCTATTTAAAATAAATATCTTAAGTGCTGTAATAAAAAAAGCATAAACTATTAGGAAATATAAATATGCACAAGTATAAGCTTCTGGCTAGTGTTGTATTCAATATTTTGTGTTCATCAAAATGTACCCATAGGAAAACAGTTGGACAGATGTATTCCTGTGATCTTTAGTAGCTCTGTATTGGCCTAGAAATAACTCAGTTACAAATCGGTGCTTGTGCTTCAGGCTTTAAATTTTGTTTTTATTCAAAGATGAATACCATGAGGACACTACCCAGAGAGAGATTTATCATGTTTTGTTTCATATTTCTTAGAGTAAAAGCTGAATTTTCTTGAGTTTGTTCTACTAAATATATCTTACACATATAATAGTTTAAATTTTTGAATATATTAGAGAATATTAACCAGACATCATGGCATTAAATAGGTGTCCCCACCTTCTGAAATACATATATAATACCATTCTAAGACATGTTTATTTACATATTTCTTATTGAAATATGTAACTTTATCTTATTGTTGTGTATTTTCAAATATGTACCTATATTATGCAGACCATTAATTAGTTTTAATTTTATAATTAAAAAATGTCTAATATTGTATGTTTTGTCCTCCAAGCAAATGCCAAGATGAGAATAGATGTACAACGTATTTATTAGAAGATATGCCTGTGAAGTATAAAGAGGAAGGAAATGAGAATATGTAGAGTCTTCAGGCTGAGATGCAGGTCTGAAATCTGTGAAAGTAGAGAAGTTATCACTAGACAGGAAGAGCCTGACACTGAGATGCAGAAATGGTTACATGTGCTGAAAGGGATTCCTGGTTCTAGCAATCTTGCTCAGCTTAGTCATTGGCTAGGAGCAGCTTGGTAAACACAATGGTGTACATGAAGATACAGAACTTGAAGGCTGTTTATATAAAATCCCTGTAGTAGGGATATAATTATAACCCTGTAGTAGTTTGTCTTAATGAAAGATTTGACAGGACATTTCCATGGCCATCACATATACATATCTGGAGCCTTTTAGTAGAATTTTTGTCAGGGGGATATAGATTTTCTTCCTCAGTTTCCTTAAATTGTAATGCCCATCCCTAATTTACCATGGGCTAGCAGGTGAAGTAGAGTGAGGATGGACTGTATAAGTGCATCATGGCCTTAAATTTAAAAATCAACAGTTAAATACAAAGGAGAAATCTCAAAACATTTGTTCTACTTATAGGACAGTGTAGGATTATATGTGTTTGCCAATAAATAAACCTATTTTAATTTGATACACAGTACTATTCACAAACTAATTCAAAATTGAAAGAATTTTATTCTGTTTCAGTGAGGAACATCCAGTGGTGTTCAAGGAAATGGGGAAACTTGGAAGCAAGCATAAAAAATAGTACAATCAGATTACAAGGTACATAGATATAATAATAATTGAGATAATTAAGAAAAGCCACAGCCTTGGTCATTGTGGCATAGTTAGTTGGGCATCATCTCATAAACTGAAATGTCAGGTCACTGGTTCAATTCCTGGTCAGGGCACATACCTTGGTTTTGAGTTTAGTCCCAGTCAGGATGCATACAATGCTGCTCTCCCTCTCTTTCTCCTTCTCTTCCCCTCTTTCTAAAAGAAAAAAGAAAACAAAAAGAATAACCTATGACTTACACCTGTATTATATATTTTTAAAGAACTGATAGAGTTGATAGTAATAGTCCTGAATTCTACTGAGAAGAGAAAGTATGACTAGACAACTAGGCTTTCCCACCTAATGAGTTCTAAAAGATACTCATTCTAATTTATCTTAATTAAAAGAATAATTCAGTCTTTGATAACAAAGTCTTGGAATCACACATGTACAAAAATTCACAAAGATTGCAGTATCTCTCAATATTTCTAGATGATAGCTTATTATAGTTGTTTTATAATTATTGTAGTACAGTAATATAGCCTAAAGCCGAATAATAGATTGAACTGAGGGTCAGTTAAGTGATAGGTGTTATCTTGGGTATTGTTTATATACAAGTGAAGGAAGGAATATGTTATTTCCCCCTTGCTGGTTAGTTGAAATTTTATTTATTCACTCTTAGGCAAATAGAATATGTATTTTCTTATTGCTCTCTGGGCACTGGGGAAACTGCAGTAAATAACTACAACAGACAAAATAAATTAATGAATAGCTAAATAAACAAGTCCCAAAATACAACTAGCTAACAGAGGAGTTATCTTCCTTTGTAGAAATAATAGTTTATTTTGTATTTGACACTACTAAATTTTTAATAGAGTTTACTCCACACCTGAGAATGTAGAACTCAACTTCAGAAATAGGAGGTTTAAAAGAATGTGTATCTCAATAAAAAATAAAAGAAAATAATTTAGTTGGAAAAGAATTCCATTATTGAAAAAGAAACTAAAATAAGCATTATTCAACATTCCTTACTTTTTGTTCTTATTTTTGAAATATATCTTAAAATTGTGTTAATACATTATTAAGAAGTTAAAATAATATATAAAATTGGATGTGCAATACTTCTATTAACAGTTATATATATATTCTTCAGTGATTTTTAGTTATAAACCTTCCCACAAATATATTTTTAATATGAATTTAATTTTACTATACATGATGTTCAGCTTTTTCATTTAATATTTATGACTTCATTACCACTCTTTTCTTTTACTCACCTTATCTTTCTTAATTACTACATTAATTTTAATGTATATGTGTATAATAATTTTCTGAGAATTTAAGTTGTTTGCCATGCCTAATAAACCTTTCTGTGCAAAATATATTTTTATATTTATAAATCTCAATAAACATTTTATTATTTCCTTACTATAAATTCATAGCTATGGTACACTTGATTAAATATTTTGCACAATTTAAATTTTTATATTTATTTACAAAGGACTCTTCAAACCTCCTATTATAGTTTTCCAGTTTTCTTTTGTTCTGGGTTTGAATTGTATCTTCTAAAAAGGCATATTGAAGTTCTAACTTCTAGTATGTGTGAATGTAACCTTATCTGAAAGTAGCCTTTGCAGATGTAACCAGGTTAAGATCAAGACATTAAGGGTGGGCCCTGATCCTATAAGATTTGATAACACTTTTAAGAAGAACATTTGGAAAAAAAAAAGAAGAAGAAGAACATTTGAACACAAAGAGAACATGTGAAGACACAAACAAGGCGAATGCCAGGTAAAGATGGAGGCAGAGACAGGTGTAATGCAGCTGTAAGCTAAGGTGTACCAGGTATTTCTGGTCAACACCAGAAGCTAAGAGGAAGCCTAAGCATGGAACAGATTCTGCTCTAGATCCTTCAGAGAAAACATGGCCATGCAGACACCCGGTGTTTGGACTTCTAGCCTTTCTGTTGTTTTAAACTATCTCTGTGGTTATTTGTGAAAGTAACTCCAGGAAACTCAAATCTCTGACCATTGTTGAAAGTATTCCTTTACCCACACTCTCTCCAGATTGGGCATTCTTATTATTTAATTACTTTTTTTTCAATCAGAAAAATAAAGCTAATAAGATACCTGAGCCCTGGCTGGTAGCACAGTGGATAAGGTGCCGGCCTGCGAACCCAAAGGTTGCTGGTTCGATTCCCAGGCAGGGCACATAACCAGGTTGCAAGCCAGGTCTCCAGCCAGGTCTGTAGCTGGAGGCAGGTGAAGGCAACCATACATTGATTCTTCTCTCCCTCTCTGCCTCTCTCCCTTCCCCTCTCTCTGGAAATAATAAATAAATTAAAAAAAAAAAAAAAGATACCTGATAACATTTTAAACTATGTGGAGCTCATATATAAAGGCAGATAAAGTTTACATCATGTATATACACATACATTTATTTATACTTTATTTTTCTGTTTACCAATTAACCTACCTATTCATTCATTATTTTGCTATATAAAAGAATTTAAGCAGCTACTATTCAGTTGGTATAGAAAAAAAAAAAAAAAACTAGAAAATTAAAGGAAGGGAAATTTCCACTAAATAAATAGGTAGCTAAGCTCAGGTGTCATCCCCCAGCGGAATGACTGGGCCTTGCAAGGTCTAAGTATTTAGCTGATGGCTCTAGTAGGGAGCGAATGGCAGGGTTAAAGCCTTATGTTTGTGATTTCTGGCTAGACTCTTATCTCTCAGTTTCAGGCTTTGGCACAAATCAAGGATGGCAAAGAACCATCTACTATTTCTGTAGCAGAGAATTCCTGCCATTAAAGTTCAGTTTTGCTCTCATAGGAGTTTGTCTCTGTGGCTGATATATGCAAAATTAGTTCAGATGGGAGTTTCCTGACAGTGTGGATTCAGAAATGTTCTGGGTTTATCTTTGCTTCTGGGGTTTACATCATGAGAGGCAACACCTCCTAGAAAGCATTTATTAATGCTACTCTGGGAGATGGTTGGTCTGAGGTTGATTTACTCAGAATGACATTTACAATGTTTTCAATACAAAAAGAGTCCATGATGAGCCCTCACTGTGGAGTGTTATCAAATGAAAAGTGTTTAAAATGTCATCTCCTGGGATGATGGGATAGTTGCAAATTTTGACAGTAAAGGTAAAACAGGGAACTGGGATTTGCAGTCAGAGACCTGAATTCTGTACCTGGTTTTGTGGCTTACCTGGTGTGTATCTCTGGAAAGGTAACTGCAACTCCGTTTTCTCATCAGTGGGATGAGTTTATAAAGTGCACCAAATTAGTTAGAGCCAAATGAGAACACATTTATGCAGTTCTTTTGGAAATACCTACTTCTAAATAGATACATAATGTTTTCAGATATAACATTTTAGTTTGAATCAAGAGTGATTGGACTTTGTGACCCATAATTATTTCTTGTCTAATATAAATCTTTCTGTCATATTTAATCTATGGATTAAAAACTCTGTAACTAAAAATACAGTTGATTGGGGCTGACTCTAGGCAAAAGAGTGTTATCACTGAAGGATGCTCAGATCACGTTCTGTGGCCCAGCCACTCCTCTACTCCCAGGGATTTCTTACTTTCCATGTGGGCTCATCTAAACCTGAGGTTTATGTGGTCCAAAGGAGCCAAAGTGATAAATAATGATCTCAATAAACTATCTTTGCAGAATTAATCATTAGAAAACCTAGAGTATAAGGGTTCTCTCCTTATGCTACCTTAAAATTGGTAAATATTTTGACAGTTGAGTTGACATGTTAATACAATTTTTATGACACTTAACCTTCAATTTTTAATGTTAAACCAGGAAGAAATGAGGTAGCTCTATCTTAAATACAGGCTTCAAAGTAGAGGCTGTCTGCCTATTTCTGAGAATGAGAGCTCCAGTTAGTTGTGAATAGGGAAAATGATTTCTTGATTATATGTCATTTACTATTTTAACAATTACCAAGACTTTGAATCATGTAACCCTTTCTTTTAAAAATACTTTATTTATTTATTTTTAGAGAGAGGGGAGGGGAAGGAGAAAGAGAGGGAGGGAAACATCAATGTGTGGTTGCCTCTTGTGTGCCCCCAAATAGGGACCTTGCCTGAAACCCAGGCATGTGCCCTGACTAGGAATTGAACATTTGGTTCACAGACCAGTGCTGAATCCACTGAGCCCCACCAGCCAGGACTGAATCATAGAGCTCTTTTAATAGAGATTATAGAGACTTCTTCTATCTACTATCTACTTTCCTAACCTAGAAACGAGAATGAAATATTGGTAAAACCATTAATTTATGCATTTTAGGAGCCCTACTGCTTCTTTATACAGGTTAAACACATTATTGTTATATAGAAGTCTATATTTTTCTTCCTCTTTGTTGTACAAACAAGTTAGCAGCCTCTTTCATTTAGTTCAAAGTATGTTAGGATAATATTTCTCCTAGGTATTCAGGGATTATTTTGAATTCCACACTTCCTCTGACATTCCCTGACCATCTACTTCATTTCATACATTTTTCCTCCTAGTCACTGGGCCTCATAGTTTTTTTTTATATATATATATATATTTTTTCCCCTCAAGATTTTATTCGTTATTTTTAGAAGGATAGGGAGGGAGTAAGAAGGGAAGAAAATCATCAATGTATGATTGCCTTTCACCTGCCTCCAGCTTTGGACATGGATGAAGGCCTGGCTTGCAACCTGATTTTGTGCCCTGGCTGGGAATCAAACCAGTGATCTTTAGATTCACAGGCCAGCACCAATCCAGTGAGCCACCAGCCCAGACCTTGTTTGCTTTTTTTTTTTTTTTTTTTTTCAATTATTTAAAAAAAATATTATTATTATTTTAAAGATTTTATTTATTATTCTCAGAGAGAGGGGAAGGGAGAGAGGCAGAAAGGGAGAGAAACATCAATGTATGGCTTCCTTTCACCTGCCTCCAGCCATGGACCTGGCTGGAGACCTGGCTTGCAACCTGGTTATGTTGCCCTGGCTGGGAATCAAACCAGTGACCTTTGGGTTTGTAGGCTGGCACCTTATCCACTGTGCCACCAGCCAGGGCTCATATATATCTAGTTTTTTAGTGTTGGAATAACTGTTGTGATGAAGGAGTATCTTGTTTTTCTCAGGCTTTTTCTACCTTGATAGATTCTGGCATGCTCTTGGGGCCCTAGTAATATTGAGGTTTCTATTCAGTGGATGGATCTTGCTGGTGTGCCTGTGCATACATCCTCCAAAGGCCGCCTAACCTTTTATAGGGGTCCCACCTGTAAGGATTCTCTGAAACAGTAGGAATCTCTAGGCAATGACAGGAATGCACAAGGGAAACACACACCTTTTCTAACTTGGCTTTTATTATTACACCTATTTATTTCAGTTAACATTTGATACTTTTTTACATTGGCAAACTAACTGGGTGCTTCATTTTCAAAGATAAACTGTGAATGTTTATGAATAAAATTAGAAAGACTTAAAACATTCTTCAAGATAAATTCAGTGTGATTATTAAATCCACTGACTATATAGTAAATACAATGCCAAATATATATAAAAAATTATCCCAAAAGAATTATTTTCAATCATTCTGAGCTTATATTTTGTCCATCTGTTCCCACAGTTTGGTTCCATAATTTGAGATACAAAAAATTCATAATTTTAATATAAAATCTGGACACTAATATTCATGACCATGTGCTTATACACATTCTAAATATGTGGTTGCAATATTAACTATTAATAAACTACATAATGTGATAAGTTGTATTAAAGGAGACAATTGAATATAAATAGATTTTTTCTTGCTTTTATTTTGCTCCCTTGGGAAGCCAGTCACATCTAAACCCTCTGAAGCAAAGCATAGAGATAAAATTTCTTTTATACAGTGATGAGAATTTGAATGCCAAATGGCACTGTTGATTTCCATATAGGATTAAAAGAGGAGGTACATCCTGTTAGCTAAGTCACAATCAGTAGAAAAAAAAATCCCACTTAAGGTGTGAACTCAAAGTATCATAACTAAAAACATATAGTGGCATTTTCATGCATGTATTCTGGCCACACACATCAGCAAAAATTAGCCAAAATATTACATGATGAAAGCTAGCAAGCAAGATTTTTTTCCTAAAATATACTAGACTATGGAATTATACTTGACATTTAGAAAAAAACTTTTTATAGTAGTTGTTTCTATCAATATTTCTACAGCAGCTTGATGATATGAATGTATTTATTTTGCTTTTCAAGTTTCCTTCAATGGTTAAAGCAAGAACTATAAATTATCCCTTAGATAGGTCAAATTAATCACTCCAAATAGCTGAGTAAATTTGCAGCCAAGCTGAAATTAGAATTTTCAATCATGATTAGAAACGTAATTGAAATTGAATGGAGTCAATCATAGAAAAGATTACTATAGTTAGCTCTGCAATGCATTCAAGTTCTTTTGTTTGGGCTGTAGGTTTTAGCTGACTGCTGTCATTTAGAACCTCTTTATTTTTATGTGTGGTTCACTGACCAGCAGCATCAGTATCAATGCAGGAATGCAGTCTCTCAAACCTACTGAATCATAACCTGCCCTCTAACAAGATCCCCAGTGATTTGTATGCCCAATAAAGTTAGAGAAGCACTGATTTAGAACATCACTATAAACTTTCTTATTTTTGTCCTGATAAGTAATGGATGTGAATTGCTTATGAAGGTGAACTGCAATAACAACATTAATTTTGTCATAAAATGTCAAATATCTATTAGGTGTTCTATATCTATATGAGGATGAGAAAATCCAATTCCGAAGAGTGAACTATGCAATATATATTTTATTTTCTGCTAACTAAGTATCGATATTTTGCTCCTAGTAAAGCTTTAAAACTATCTAAAGACTTCATTCAGGTGACAAAATGTTTATGAGCAATAAGGTATCAGAGTTAAATTTTCACTAAAGTAAATTTTTATTTTTTTTTAATATTTTATTTATTATTTCCAGAGAGAGTAAAGGGGAGAGAGGCAGAGAGGGAGAGAAACATCAATGTATGGTTGCCTTTCACCTGCCTCCAGCCAAGGACCTGGCTGGAGACCTAGCTTGCAACCTGGTTCTGTGTGCAGCAACCTTTGGGTTTGCAGGCCAGCACCTCATCCACTGTGCTACCAGACAGGATATCTAAGGATATTTTTTCATTGCTTTTTTATATATTTTTAAGAGAAGGAGCGGGAGAGAGAAATATCAATGTGAGAGAGAAATATTGATTGGTTGCCATTTGCAGGCTCCTTGACCAGGGATCAAACCCTTAACCTGGGTATCGACCTGGAATCGAACCTGTGACTTTTTGGTACATAGGACAGTGCTCCAAGCAATTGAGCCACATGGGCCAGGGTTGAATTTTCACTGTTATCACCATTGAGGGACACAGTATTCTCATATGTATCCCATGTCCTTAACTGACTAGAAAACACCTGTTCAAATATAGTGTTCTTCAGATCTTAGTTATATTTTCCTACTGGATTTTAGATACAGGGTTGTAATCTATTTTAAAATTTTACATAAAAATTACAATAATTAAGTTAATTATGTGACCAGAATTATTTTCCTCAGGTACCTTGTATGTTTCCTCATAAAAAGTAGAATCCTTTAAAAGATGAGGCCTATCTCTATAGCAATATTGGGTTGAGTATATAAGCAAAACTATACTTCCAAGGTGTTTGTAAAGATCAGAAAAAACTTTAATCTTTCATTTTACAGTGGAAACTTGTCACAAAAAACATAGAAAAGGGGAAGCATGAGTGCACTTCTTTTCCAAGTGTAGGAGAAAAAACTGTCAGGAAAAAGATGGCTAAGACTAAAGGCCCACTGTCTTTTAGGTTATGAGACTATTCAATTTAAAAATAAAGATTATACCAATACTCTACTTAGAGCCATGTTGTCTATCATCATTGTTACTTGTATGCATGAAAAATAACTTCCTTATCTTTTCTTTTTTTAATTTATGAACCCCATTTCCTTAAGGATATTAAATGGGCTATTGTTTTCTTAACTCAAAATGCTAATTTCCTTCAGGTAATTGGGTTAGTGGAAACCCAACTTAATGGGATATTTTGTTTATAAATATGTCTTGTTATAGTATAAGTCCTATTTAATAAAATAGATGTTCATAGTATATTTATCAGAAGAAAGACAAAGTGAGCTTTAGCATCATCTAGAATGAAGACTATTAGGTTAAGTAAATATGTTGTGAAAGATGATAAATCTTTTTTTTTCTTTCTTTATTAAAGTTGCTTGGACATTTCAATTCTATCTGCCTCTCACTGTTAGTCTGCACAATGAGCAACTATTAATTGTTAGCTTCTGTACTGATGTTTAAATGATTTCTTTATTAATTAGAATATTTTAATTTTTTTCTAATGACTAAGACGGGAAATAAGCAGGAGTTCTGGTCAACTAGGGGGTGTAGATGGACATATTTCATCTCCTGTAATTCACAAGAATTACAACTAACCTTAAAACAAGTAATGCCCAAGGATTTAAAGAAGCCACATTCAACCAGAAAGGTAGGAAGGTTTTGAGACAGGGAGTCAGGGAAGAGAGGTTGCAGCAGCAGTAGAATGGACAGTGCCACATTCACATGTGGTGCATACAAATTGAGAGGGATAACTTGACAGGGAGCAACCTCAGCCCCAAACCAGACCACATAGGGCAGGGTTCCAGCACGGGGAAGATAAGACCCCATAAATTCTGGCAGTAAAAATTAGTGGGGGTTGGGTTGGTCAAAGAAACTGCTAGTTTCTCGGGAGAGTCCACTTAGGGGCCCACACAGACTTAGAATATATATAAACCCATGCTGGGATTCACAACCAGGGCAACAGCTAGAAGAGTGCCAATTGTATACAGGAAGTGAGTGAAGTGACTAGAAATGGGGTGAGTGCTGGCAAACCTCCAGAACCAGGTATTGCCCCTTCTCCAAGGTCTTTCCCTACATGCCACAGAGCCATGAAGTAGTGAAGCAAGTTGCCTCGCCCTGGCAGATACATAAAGCTTCAGCCCATACAACTTAACAGGTGGACTGGGTGGGAGTCAAAGCAGTTTTAGCAAATATACAGAAACAAACACAAGGAGGCTGCTGAATTGAGGAGATAAAGACAGTTGGCCAAAAATGAAAGGAATGACCAAAACCCCAGAAAGAACTAAATGAAATGGAGATAGCCAACCTATCATGCGGAGTTCAAAACACTAATGATAAAGAAGATCAGAGAACTCGTTGAGTACAACAACAACATGAAGGAAGAAATTAAGGTTACAGTAAGTAAAATAAAGAAAAATCCACAGGGAAGCAACAATGAAGGGAAGGAAGCCAGGATTCAAATAAACAATTTAGAACATAAGGAATAAATAAGCATTCAACTAGAACAGAAAAAAGAAACAAGAACTTAAAAAGTAGAGGATAGCCCTGGCTGGTAGCACAGTGGATAAGGTGCCGGCCTGCGAACCCAAAGGTCGCATGTTCGATACCCTAGCCAGGGCACATAACAAGATTGTAAACCAGGTCTCCAGTCAGGTCTGTGGCTGGAGACAGGTGAAAAGCAACCATACATTGATGTCTTTCTCCCTCTCTGCCTCTCTCCCTTCCCCTCTTTCTAAAAATAATGAAATAAAATCTTAAAAAAAAAAAAAAAAAAAAGTAGAGGATAGTATGAGACTCTGAGATATCTCCAAAAGTGCCAGTATTGAATCATAGGGATGCCAGAAGGAAAAGAGGAAGAGCAAGAAGTTGAAAACTTATTTGAAAAAAAAAAAATAATGAAAGAAAACTTTCCTAATTTGGTGAAGAAATAGATATACAAGTCCAAGAAGCACAGAGTCCTAAGCAAGTGGGGCCCAAAGAAGACCACACCAGGACACATTATAATTAAAATGCCAAAGCTAAAAGATACAGAGAGAATCTTAAAAGCAGCAAGAGAACAGAGTTCCTACAAAGAAGTTCCCATAGGACTATCAGCTTATTTTTCAAAAGAAACCTTGCAAGGGGAACGGGGTAGGGGGGAGGGAGAGGTAGAGGCAAAGAAGGGAAGCAGCTTAGACAAGAACCTAGTATAAAGGAACCATGGACATGGACAACAGGTGGGATTGACTTTGGGGGGAATGGGTGGGTGGGTGGGGGGACAGAGGGGAGCAAAAAGGGGATGGATGTAATACAACAACAATAAAATTTAAAAAAAAAAGAAACCTTGCAGGCAAGAATGGACTGGCAAGAAGTATTCAAAGTGGTAAAAAGCAAGGACCTACAACTTAGGTTACTCTATCCATCAAAGCTATTATTTAGAATGGAAGGGAAGATAAAGTGCTTCCCAGACAAAGTAAAGCTAAAGGAATTCATCATCACCAAGCAATTTTTATATGAAATATTAAAGGGACTTAGTTAAGAAAAAGAACAAGATCAAAACTATGAATAATAAAATGACAACAAACTCAAAGTTACCAACAGCTGAATCTAAAAATCTAACTAACTAACTAAGCAAACAACCAGAACAGGAATAGAATTGTACGTATGGGGATCATTTAGAGGGTTATCAGCTGGGAGGTGGGAAGGGGGAGAATGAGGGGAACTGGGGGAGAATGAGAGCAATTAAAAAGCATAATTGATAGGTACAAAATAAACAAGAGGATGTTTTAAGAATAGTATAGGAAATAGAGAAGCCAAAGAACATATACACAGCCCTTGGACTTGAACTAAGGGGGAGGTTGCTGGAGGGAAGGTGGGTACCAGGTGGTTCAGAAAAGGAAGAAATTGAGATAAATATAATAGCATAATTAATAAAATATACTTTAAAAAAGAAATAAGCAAGCTTATGGCTACATATGTGACAAAGAAAGTTAAACTTTCTAATCCTTGTCTTTTATAATATCTATATTAAAGCAAAGCGAACAAGTTACTTATCCTTTGCCCCCTTGTCCCTCTATTCTGTTAAGTGAAAGGGGAAGAGGGTAACTTATACTGTATAATATCTTAAAAGTTTTAAGTATGTTGGAAAGGTTGCTTTCTTTCCTTTATCTTAAGTTAAAATTCGAAACCTGTTTTCTATTTAAATTGTCTGATGAAATTTATAGCCTTCAAAATAAGCTTTATCTTAGTGAAATAAAATTCTTGTTTCATTTTTTATTGAAATGCAAGGAAACATTTAATGTGTTTTAAAATAACACATTCATGTGTTATTTCCAGGGGTCCTACAGAATGAAGATGGTTTACCAGGGCCTGAACTAATAACGTGCTTTAGCATTGCCCACTTATAGGAGATGTTTCTCTTATCTGTTGGAAAGTTTTCTTTCTTTCTTTTTTTTTTAATATGAAGCAAATTAAAAAAAAAATTATACTTCCAAAATTAAAATGTCAACCATACTTCCAAAAAGAAAATTAAAATGAATTGACAAGTCAAATTTTACAAGAACTATTGGAATCATTTCCCACATGACTTTTGTGGTCTTTTTTCATGGGTTGTTAGTAACTAGAAATGAATATACTTTTTGATTCCTTGACTCCTATGTCTTCAATAAATTGACATATTATATACCAAATCTCTTTCTCTAAGAGAATGTTCGATGAACATTTTTGAGTTTTTAAAGAATTGGCTTTAATATTTCAATCTAAAGACATTCTTTTAATATACTATTTGACATTGAGTTTTAAAATGTTATGTCTTAAATTATTTATTGGATTTTTCTTCTGATGGGCTGGCTGCAGAGCTGATCACATATAACTACTCATTTGTTTTTCTGTTTTTTTCTTTTTTAAGAATTTATTTATTATTTCCAGAGAGAGAGGAAGGGAGAGAGGTAGAGAGGGAGAGAAATATCAATGTATGGCTGCATTTCACCTGCCTCCAGCTACAGACCTGGCTGGAGGCCTGGCTTGCAACCTGGTTATGTGCCCTGGCTGGGAATCAAACCAGCAGCTTTTGGGTTCACAGGCTGGTGCCTTAGCCACTGTGCCAGGGCTTCATTTGGTTTTTGATAGAACAATTGTTACATTTAAGTTGTATCATATCCAGTGCCTAATTTCACTTTTAGCACTTGATTCATTTTGCTTTGGTCACATGTCTTTTGGTTTATTGCTATTTTTAGTCTCTTCTCTTTCATGTGGTTCACCTATTATTTAAAATTCTTAAAAATGATTGTTGTCATTTTGAATTCTAAATTAAAATAATTGATTTTTTAATTATTAAGATATAAAGCAAGCAAATTATTATGCTATTACATACACTAAAACTATTTAAAGTATTTCCCAAGTTTAAATAACAATTATAATATAAATATAAACATTGATATAAAAACCCTGAAAGAAGTCTTGAAATCCAAACCTTCTAACTCACAGTGCTCCCACCCCAGGTCCCTCCACCTGTTTCACTTCTCCATTCTTACTTTCCTGTCTTTCTACTTTTTCTACATTCCTGTGTCATCTCCTGAGCATTTATGCATAAACCTAAGGCTTCATGAATACAGTTTGAAAGGATTTGCTCACATAATTTTTAATGTTCTTTTAGGCAGTATTTTTCGTATTTGAATGGTGTTTAATTAATAATTAATAACAAAAGGAGAAAAATGGGAAAGAGGTAGCTTTGGGACAGTGGAAAAAATACAGTAAGGTTCAATGAATTAGGCATTTCACTGCAGCAGAGGCAGGAATTACTTCCCTCTTCATTTAAACAGGGCCATAGGAACAAAGATTCTAGAAGTTCTGATGTTTTGATTAGAAATGTCATTGATACAATGAAATATGGAACTAAAATAGTAAGCATAAGTACCTGTTCATTGATTTCTTATTATGTTACAGTTATATTAGGTATTTTGACCTTTTCAAAATACCCATCAACTCTGGATAGATATATTAATTTCTATTTGCAGAGAAGGATCTATAAATAAAAAGGGTTAAAGATGTTTTCTTATAGACTGTTGACACCTTATGGAGAGAAAATGCTTTTGTGCTGGTCTTTACACATACTGAACTTAATCATCACAGCCTCTGAAACATTTAAAGTAGGTACCGTTGTTGTTGCTCCCATTTTATAGCTAAAACTTGAGATTCTATATGGTTAAATTAATTGATTACCTTGAGGACATTGGGCTCCTTCTTTGGAGCCCTTTCCTCTCCACACTTCACTGCCTCCTTAATCTCCACAGAAATCATTTTTCCCTTTTTATCAGCCTTCAAAAGCTTGTTGATTGCTCTCTAATTATAAATACTTGGAGAAAAGTGTGTAAATTGATATGTAAATGATCTTTTCCCCTTAGAAAATTAGCACTTTACTTCCATCTAATTAAGTAGCTTTGTGGAAGAAATGGATGTTTGAAAGAAGAATGGAAAGTGTTTGGATTTTTCTAGGGGTGTTTCTGCTTTAGCAAGTTTTGTGAATGAGGTATAGAAAAAAAGAGTCCTCAGTGGGAGCAAACAATTTAACAAAGAAAAAAAGACAGGGGGTTTGGATGGTGCCAGAAAATGTAAGTGCAATGGATGAGAAACTTTCGTGAGGAAGAACATTGCCTTTTTTCTTTCTTTCTTTCTTTTTTTAATAATAGTGATATGTTTTTGAGCTAAATAAAACTTTAAAAATAAGTTGTATTTTCTCTCATACTTCTGGGTGTTAACACTGACTTATCACTCATTAGAAATGGATGTATGTAAGCTTAAATTAAAGGTTCAGAATATGCAGGATGTTCTTTTAATTATGAAAAAATGATTCATTGACTATATTACAAGATCTTTTTTTTTTTTTTTTTTTTTTTTTTTTTTTTTTTTTTTTTTTGGCTTCTCTATTTCCTTTATTCTTCTTAACATCCTCCTGTCTATTTTGTAACCACCAATGTGTACTTTTTTCATTTTTTCCTTTCATATCCAGACAATTCACCATTTAATTACTGCCTTCTGTCAGCTTCTCAAATCATATTAATACAAAGTTTTCTTTTCATTATTTCAAAAACAAATGTTAATTCATTTGTTTAAAGAATTACTCTTTTAAGTAATATGAATTGCAATATTACCAAACACATGCAAAAATACATTTACATTCATACATATTTTTACACATATTTAAAGTACTTAGTGGATTTTGAAATTAATACGAAAAATTTAAAATATCACAATAGCTTATTATATGTTAAATGATAGTGTTTTAAATATATTGTAGCAAATTAAGCAGCTTTTTTTCTTCTTTAATACTTATTTTACTCTGGAATGCTGTTTTTGTGAAATAAATCACAGAAATGGTGTATTGTAGAAATCACTTTAGTGAAAGTGCTAAACCCATAGTAAAAAATGAATTTGGTTTTTGAGTCAGATCCCTATGCCCCCAATAATACAACTCAACTTTATTTTGAGCTACTGGAACTACAACTTATTCTTTTTGGAGTTTTCTATCTTAAATAGTAGATTTATTTATTTATTTATTTATTGGCTGTTCCCAGGTCTTACTTCTTTCAATACCCTCTGTATTTCCTCTACATGTGTTTTACAAGTTGAAGCCTTCAGAAATCATGGCATCTGCAGTGCTCAGCTGGTCCCCAGGGTAGAAATGATTATGTTTACTAAGTTGAGGTAAAAAATAAAAGTCCCTAGGATTTAAATAATTTTGTAGAATAGTATTGTAGCTATTTTTTGAACTTGTGGTTGACTTCCTATGTGGTCCTAAACTAACCCCTGAACTATTTAAGAGTCTGTTGAAGTAGAGATTAGGTATGTTCACATTTCAATAATAAAGTTTACTATGGCATTAATTCCTTTTCCCAAGCATCTACAGTTTAGGGGCCTTCATAACTGAAAATGTATATTTTCACAATCTATTTGAAAGAAATCTCATCTAACTTAAATGCTAATATGAAAATACATATTGCCTATATACACAAATCATATAGTTTAGTAGTTTGCAACTTCCATCCAAATTGGTCTTCATTCTCAGTATCTTTTCTAATCTAAAGATTGACTGATTTCACAACACATCAATGACCAGTTGGTTGTTATTTAAAACATAAATTGCTAACAAACTCTATATATTACGCTCCCACAATCTTTTTTTTTTTAAAGATTTTATTTCATTATTTTTAGAAAGAGGGGAAGGGAGAGAGGCAGAGAGGGAGAGAGACATCAATGTATGGTTGTGTTTCACCTGCCTTCAGTCACAGACCTGACTGGAGACCTGGTTTGCAACCTGGTTATGTGCCCTGGCTGGGGAATCGAACCTGTGACCTTTGGGTTCGCAGGCCGGCACCTTATCCACTGTACTACCAGCCAGGGCCTCCACAATCTTTTTAAAAGAAAAAAAAAAAAAAAGTCCCTTGTTGCAGTAAAAATCGTTAAAATACAAACTGAGGAATATTGCATTTTTAGTGTATTTGAGCAAAAACTGATTCCAAATGGGTAGTCTCTAATCTAGGAGTTGTACAAAATGAAAGAGTGCTGGTCAATATGGAGGTGTCCATAGACACACTTAACCTTCTTGCTTGCTCAACCATAAGAAGGATTACAACTAGCTTCAAAACATAAAAACACCCAGAGCCTTGAAAAGTCAAGCTCTATGGAAATCCAACAACCCAGGACTTAAAGAAGCCACATTCATCCAGATGTATAGGAGGAATGGATATGGGGAGCCAAGGCAGAGAATGTGGTGTGGTGGTGTCAAGGCGGCCAGTGGAATGGGTGATCCCACACCCCCATGAGGTGATAAAATAAAGGAGGGGTAAATTGGGAGCAAGTGACCCCAGCCCAAGGACAGACTAGGATTCCAGCACTGGGGAGACTCAGGAGAGTCTATTTAAGGGATCACATGGTCTTAGATTGTATACAAACCAACCTAATCCAGGAACCACTACCAGGGCAACTGCAAGAAGGGTGACAGTCACATACAGGAACGGGGTGAAGTGACAAGAAACAAGGTAAGTGCTAGGCAAGACTCCAGCAGCCAAGCAGTGGAATTGTGTCCTTTCCTACCCCTCCTCAACAGACAGAGCCACAAAGTGGTGAAGAAGAGAAGCAGGTTGGCTGGACATGGCAAATACACAAGACTCCACCCCATAAAACTTAACAGGTGTACTAAGACAAGAAGTCAAAGCAGCTCTTCCTAATATACAGAAACAAACACAGGGAGGCTGCTAAATTGAGGAGACAAAGAAATATGGCAAAATGAAAGGACAGAATAAAACCCCAGAAAAAGAACTAAACAAAATGAGAAAGTCATCAGATGCAGAGCTCAAAACATTGGTGATAAAAGTACTTAGAGAGCTCACTGAGTACAGCAAAAGCATAAGGAAAGAAATGAAGGTTATGCTAAGTGAAATAAAAATCCAGAGAACCAATAGTGACAGGTTTAAATCAACAATTTGGAGCATAGGGTTTAAGTAAAAAAAAAAAAAATTGGAGCATAAGGAAGAAATAAACATTCAACCAGAACAGAATGAAGAAATAAAAATACTCCCACCTTCCCACCCCTGCTCAAAAACATAAAACCAAGAAGAGGATAAGAATACTGTGGGACAGCTTTAAAAGTGTCAATATCCAAACCATAGGGATGCCAGAAGGAGAGGAGGAAGAGGAAGAAATTAAAAACTTACCTTAAAAAAATAATGTTAAAGGGACATATTTAAAAAAAAAGAAGATAAAAATATGAACATTAAAATGACACAATTCACAACTGTTGACAATTGAATATGAAAACAAATTAAGTAAATAAGCAGAACACAAATTCATAAATATGGAAATCATTTGGAGGGTTATCAGTTGGGAGGGGGAAGGAGAAAAACGAAGGAAATGGTGCAGGGATTAAGAAGTACATATTGGTACCATTCTATAGAGGGGGATGTTAACAGCAGTAAAGAAAATGGAGTAGCCAAAACACATATGTATGACCCACAGACATGAACTAAGTTGGGGGATTGCCAGAGGGAATGAGGAGTGCTGGGTGGAGGGGAGCAAAAGGAGAAAATTTGTGACAACTGTAAAGCATAATCAATAAAACATATCTAAAAAACTTTAAAAATGGGCAAATATATGTACACTTCTCCAAATATGTCTATTTGCATAAAAATGGCCAATAGACATAAAAAGGTGCTCAATGTCTAGTTGTCGAAGAAATGCAAATTAAAACCACAATGAGATATCACCTCCCATCAACAAACGACAGTGCTGGTTAGGATGTGGAAAAAGGGAAACCCTTCTGCACCATTAGCTGGAATGCAAACTGGTGCAGTCACTCTGGAAAGCAGTATGGCATTACTTTGAAATATTAAACATTGACTTACCTTTGACCCAATTATTCAACTTCTGGGAATATATCTGAAGGAACCCAAAATGCTAATTGGAAAGAGCATAAAGCATCCCTATGTTCATTGCAGTGTTATTTCCAATTACCAAGAAATGGAAGCAGCCCAAGTGTCCATCAGCAGATGAGTGGATAAATCCACTGTGGCACATTTACACAATGGAATACTACTTAGCTGTAGAAAATAAGAAAATTTTAGCCTTTGTGAAAATATAGATGGACCTGGAGATCATTATGCTAAGCAAAATAGGCCAGTTAGAGAAAGACCAGTACCATATGATGTCACTCCTATGTGGAATCTAATAAAACAAATGAACTAACAAGGGAAATGGGGCAGACTCATAGATGGAAAGCAGAATGACAGCTAGTGGGGCAAAGTTAGGGGGTGGAAAGATTGAGCAAAAAGGGAAAAGGACTCATGGACATGGACAACAGTGTAATGATTGCTGAGGAGGAGGGGAATACAGGGGGACTAAATGGTATTGGAAAGACTATGATAAAGATTAAATTTTTTTTAGAAAACTAAGGCAACTGGTATTTACAATAATATATTAACTTCATAATCTCCAAAATTGATTTATGGATTTAGTAAAATGTATGTATTTGGGAAAGCCTTTAGTCTTTATTAAACTATGCTACCCAGGTTTACAAATAGCTGTTTCCTATAAATTATGTAATGTAATGTTATGTTACATTAGCATCTTCTTAATAATGGAAAAATATTATTAATAAAATAATGTTTGCCCTCCTACCCATGCTGCTATATCAGGTATTGCATTGTTTAAATTCTGAAATTATTTTGAATTTACAAGATTTTCATACTTTATTCATTAAACTAAAAATAACTACAAACTGATACTAATTGAGGACTTAGCAAGGCTGCACTGTGCTACTGGCAAATTCACGTATCTTATTCTTGGTGCCCTTCAAGAAGATAAAGAGAAATCATATTTGCTCTTTTCTAGGAGATTTTAATATATTGGACAAGGAACACTATTTACCCTAGAAAACAATTATGTTTCAGATATATGATTATGGTAGAAATTAGAACCATTTTATTAAAACTTTAATATGGATAATAGTGATTAATAACTCATATCAGAGAAAAGGTAAGATATTCAGGTTTTAATATAGGTCCTACTATTACTGAATACTGACATTCTAAGAACATTTGAAAATATTTAAGTACTGAAAATTACTTCCAATATACAATTTTTTTATGAGGAAGAAAAGATCTCATATCCCCAACCATGGCCATTCTTCCCTTATCTGGTCCGCGACTCTCCTTGTGTTTTGTGAAAAGTCCTTGGAAGATAATGCTGCCAAAATGTATAATATTCTACTCTTGTGTAACAGCAAGGAGTCTTCAAGATTACCCAATTTACCACCTTTGCTTTTAGATGAATATACTGAGGCTCAGAGAAGTCATTTGAGTGTGTCTTTTTGTAGTGCTTCTTAGAAGTGGCAATTTGGTACCAAATTCAACATGTAATCCTCACCCAAGGAAGGTTTTCAATCCTGACATGCTGTTTTCATGCTCCGAATAAAGTCATCACTTTATTATATAATTTGTCCAATAACACCATTATATTAAAAAAAAAAAAACAAATTGATGAAAATGTCTATTTCTATTAAGTATGCAAGCAAAATATAATGATCTATAAAGCATATACTTCCCACATTGTTTTTATTCCCTCTCCCCCAAATCCATGATTTTCTTATTGTACTTCTCAAGAACAAAATATATGAAATATTTTGTGTTGACTATATCCTTAAAAAGGCATATAAAGGTATGTTGTGAAGTGTGCAACATGCTTCAATCAAGGGCTTTCTTTTCATGACTACATAATTGCCCTGAGCATTTTTGATTTGTTGTATGACAGATTTTCTGAATGAAATAGCAGCTGTTTCTAGAAGTACCCAAGCACACTCTCTCCAGGCCCATTGGTTGCTGTTTTCCTTTCATATCCTTTCACATTAACTACACAGCAGCTGGAGCAGAGGAGTTGTTAGTAAAATGTACTTTCACTGCTAGCCAAACATACACATAACCCTAGAGTAAAATTCAATTTTATATCATTTACTTATGTCTGTATATGTCTTATTCAAGGGACTAACACCCAATAGGAGAAAGAAAAGGAGAGACGTTAACCAAGTAACTGTGAGCCATCAAATAGGCCGAGTTAAATAATGACCCTTCAATGGACTGGAGTAGAATGACATTAAGTCTTCAGAGTTCAATGGGCAGATAGATGCACTAATGGCAATGCTGTGCTGGAAAAGCATGTATTTTAGTTGAAATTTTTGCATAGAGGCGATGGCACATTATGATGTGAATAGCTGTAAGAAATGCGTGGAGGTTTTCTGCCAACATAAGAGGTGATTAAGGCCCTCTTTACCAGGTAACAGCTCACTGGAGGAATGTAATGATAGTAAACTGAAATCTGAAAACAGATTTCCCGTTTAATAGGGCATCAACTCACTTCCTAGAGCCACTGTGGTGATGGTGCTTCTCTTTATTTTTATTTCACAAAGAAGCACAAGAGTTTTCATGTTTCTGAGAGCATAAATTTTCCTAAAGAGAGATAGAGAAAGGGAGATGGGGAGGGAATTTGATCAGTAAGCAATCCCATTTGGGCAAAGTGGTTGTATTTAATATGCTCATTTATTTTTCAGGGTGAGAAATTTTCAAATAACCTTGCCATGCCTTAAATCAGGAAGTTTTCCTAATTTATAGGTACTCAGGATAATTTAGTTTATTCATTATAGGTTCATTTTTTGCTACCAGAATATGTGAATGCCTCTTACTTTTAAAGGTAGATTTTATAGCAATAACTTATATAGAAGTGAACTCAATATTTGTTTATTTTTGCATTTTATCTTTCCTTTAAAAAGTTATTGTATATCTCTTTTCTATATAATTTATCACCTGTTTTAAAATTATACCTGTATACATTGGTTTCTTCATTATTTTCATTTCATGTCTTTATCTTTCCATAATGTACTAAGGAATTCTGACATTTTTATGTATGACACATAACTTGTCTAATACATGACATACATGCATTTATTATCTATTTTAATAGCTTTAAAAATAACTTCCAGATTCCAATATTATGTTGTATACTTTTTAAGGAAATCAATATTTTTACTTCTCTCTTTTCAGGTTTATTTTTCATAAAACTTGATTCCATGTAAACTATATGATCTCACCCATTATAGGACACTAATGAACAAGATAAACAAGAAAAACAGAACTAGATACATGAATACAATGAATAGACCTTCAGGGGACAGCAGGGAAGGGGAGGGGAGAAGGGGGAGGAGGAGGCAAAGAAGGCGAGCAGTTTAGTCAAGGAACCAGTATGAAAGAACCATGGACATGGACAACAAGTGGGATTTGACTTTGGGCAGGAGTGGGTGGGTGGGGAAAGAGACAAAGAGGAGGGGAAATGGGATGGATGTAATACCACAACAATAAAATTAAATTTTAAAAAGTCTAATTTTAATCCATATCTCTTCCTCATTAACAGGAGGGTTCAGTGATATTTTTACTTTATTAAAAGTACTCATAGTGAAGATTAAATCTGGAGGTGTTATAGTTGTTATTATTTATTTGAACATTGCAGATATTTCTGAAAGAAATATAATAGTGGCATTCCTGTTTTTAAAAATAGAAAAATTGTAGTATGAATAGATTAGTGTTTATCTCAAGATTTTACTATTTATCTTTGGCAAAACTAAACTAGAACCTATATCTACTAAATCTACTATTAGATAGTCCATTTTCAATATAACTTTTGTGATTCAATTTTATATTGCTACATTTGAAGCATACTAATCTGACTTTTTTCCATCTTTTTATATTTAAATGCAAGTATAATCTACACACTTGACACTATATATTGTTTGTGTTTATTTTTGTCTCTCACCATTTTTATGACTGATGAAGTCATTTGTATAAATAGTTTAAATATGGCTGATACAAACTTATACTTTTGGAATTTATATATGGTATTAATAAGTTCTATGCCAGTGGTCCAAATTCCATTTGTAGTTTTATTATATAGGACTTCACCTTCTCAACTATGTACCTCACCTGGAATATATGTGTGGTGGAATGGATGCCAACTATAAAAGCTACTTGTGAAATTGGGCATTGTTATTTATGCAAGTTGAGAATCAAAGGATTGAAATGTCATGAGATGGTGGGGAGGAGGGAAACTCCTAATTCCTAGCCCAAAGAAGTAAGCAAGATGGTGGCACCAGAATCAGATATTTAATAAACTTTAATTATTATTATATTAATTAATATAAAATTTGGCCCCTAATATTTCTGGCACCAAAGTTGACAAGGATACTAGTATATAATCTTGCCCATTTCAAAGACATCGTATTTAAAAAGTGCATCCTGATTCCAAACATCTTACAGAAAGATGAACTTGGCCATGACTGGATATAGGTAATGGAAAGGATGGATTAGTAGTTTAAATCCATAGTCACATTTAGGAAAAAGAACCACAACAAATGTACTACTTCAAATGGGTCAGTAGTATTATCTTCAAATTAAAGGATCACAAGATGATCAAGATGGATATACAGCAGAAGTGGCTGGCTCATGTTTCACATTTATCTTGTTCTTTGTAACTCTGTTGTTGAACAAAAACTAAATCTATAAAATGTAAAAATACAACGTTCATACACACACAAATAAAATATATCATTCTACTCTAAACATAATAGGACTCACTAAAATTCCTGTCACCAAAATGATAAAAAATATCACTATGGCATGTAAGATACAAAGTTATTTTAGAAATCTCAAAAATAAGAATAGGTTGTAAAATGCCTAGCGACAGTTTTTAAGTAAGTCCATTACCTAAAAGTTGAAAATGTATTTATTTTAGGACTATCTTGTAACTTCCTGCCTACCTAGCTATAGATACATTTTGTACTACATTGTAATATCTGTAATTATAGGATTAAAATCTTAGAGTTGAAAGAAACTTTAGTGACCAATTGAGGTGGCCCCTTTTTTTTCATAGCTGAGGATCTAAACACTCAACTAGTTAAGTGAATAAATAGTGATATCCAATAAAATGTGTGAGAAACTGAACAGTGATTATATAATAAATAATAAATAGATATAAAATTTAAATATAACACCACTGTTGGGCAACATAAGAGAATTAGTAGAGAAGTTAGATTTCTCTTTTCCCAACTGATTTTAATATAATATGGGGAAAATCTCCACAGATAGCTATCTTATTTTATATTATACAGAATTACTAAATGTGTTTATATAACCACGGATATATTTAAAATACTATCTGATAATATTATCTCTCCTTTCTCAACATTATTCTTTTTAAAAAGCTTGCTACACCTAATTAGAGGTATATGTGTGGGAATTGAGTTAATGTATAATTTTAAGTAAGTCTTTGACTTAAAATACTGAAGACAAAGAATATGCCATAGAAAATTGGTATGATTTTAGAAGAGATAGTGAGGTGAAAGTAAAAGGAGAAGCAAACTGGAAAAACAGGAAAGAAGATAGTAATCAGTGAATATTCACTTTAAAAAAGTATTATACATCCTGCCTGGTGTGGCTCAGTAGGTTGAGAACTGTCCTGTTAACTGAAAGGTTGCTGGTTTGATTCCCAGTCAGGGCACATGACTAGGCTGCAGGCCAGGTTACCAGTTGGGGACATGTGAGATGCAAAGGATTGATGTATCTCTCCCTCTCTTTCTCCCTTCTTTCCCCTCTCTCTAAAACTAAGTTAGTAAAATCTTTATAAAATAAAATTATTGTTATAAATCATCTCCCTAAAGCCTGTCTAAATTATATTTTAAGTATCCATATTATCTATTTGTAATTTTCTAGAGACATGGGTATTACTGAATTAAAACAACTAATCATTTAGCATTTGCTTTTCAAAAATAGAAATGAGGGTAGGATTTCACTGCACAAATAGGAATCGCTAAACTAATTCTCATCAAGATTGTTTAGCTTTATTTCCTATTGATGATTTCAAATAGAAAGCTCACACATATGCACATTCAGGATTGCGTTATGAGACCAAAACATCTATTCTGGTTGAGTAATAAGAGATTTAAGGGCTTGGGAGAGAGAAAGAATTGAAAAGAGCTGTCCTAGCCCAGCATATCAGTAACTTGAAATAGAAGTACTAGCAAGACTCTCAGATATATATATATATATATATATATATATATATATATATATATATTTTTTTTTTTTTTTTTTTAAAGAACAATTCATGTTCAGCCTGGTGTGGCTTGGTGGGTTGGTTATCATCCTGCAAACCAAAACCTCTCCAGTTTAATTCCCAGTCACGGCACCTGCCTGTGTGGCAAGCTGGTGCTCTGCCCCAGGTGTCTGGTTGGGTGTGTATAAGAGGCAACTGATCCATGTTTCTCTCTTTCTCCCTATCTTCCCCTCTCTTTAAAAATGAATAAATACAATCTTTAAAAATATGTATCTTATATTCAGTCTGTGGTAATATCCCTGGCTGTCAACAGTGATTTAGATTTAATTATATCACATATGCAAATGTGCTCTGTAAACTTTAATAAATGTTAGATGTTGAGAAAAAGTGTGCTATGGGAAAAAGAATGTGGGTCTGACAGTCAGTCATGGGTTTAAAAAAATAAAAATAGAAACAAGTTAGACATTATTTTTGTTAAATTAACTTTATAATTTTATTTGTTTCAGGCTTAAATGCTTGAAAGGAGCTTATAGCAATCATAAAGATCATTACCATGTCTGTTGCAAAAACTCATTTATAGTATTTTGATGCTCTTAAGAAATACCAAGACTGAGCCAATGTCAACCCTGAGAAAACTGAACGTATTAAATTCAGTTCTAGGATCATTAAGTGCTTAATATAGTTTTCTAAGGATAGGAGAATCAATGCCATCTTTAATAAGTTTAAAGATGGCATTCAATAGAGTAAAACTTCCTACCATTGGAAAATTGTATTCCCACTAAAGATAATGTGGTTCTTCATAAAGAAAAAATTGAAAGCTATATATCATTCATGTAAGTCAATAGCTGTGCTGTGTTTACATTGTCTTGACTTTATATTAACCCTCAATGAAGTTTCAGAGTAGTCACATTTATCTTAGATTGGGTGATCATGCATTCTCTGTGCTCTTGTCTCCTGGATATTCCTGGTTATCATAGTATAAAAGTTAATATTGCCCCCTCTCATTCTCAAAAATGCCTCAGACAGGATGATAAATTACATGTCCACCCTTCTCTTAGGGATAGCCTTTATGCACCAGTCAGAATGAATGTATTAGGTGCATAAAATGTGCATGGGAGCATTTAGCTTGGTGGACAAAGTAATGATAAAGGATGATCAAGATATAATTCCTATATTTAGATATTGGTACCCAGTTGGGAGGAACAGAAATACTTTCAAAGGTTAAGACAACCTAATGAAGTGACAGAATAAGTGATATGGATGATTAATATGAGTCCAGAGATTTGCAGGATGAAGTGATGAGTATTTCCCCCTTCTCCCCACTGTGACATTCCTTTGTCCCACAGATACCTAATTGAGGGAGTCCTGCAATCTAGATATGCCCTTTCTGTCTTCTTTATTTTATTGTTCTCTACTGCACTCTTTTCTAGTTCCAGTGCTAAACTCTAAACTCTATATATGCTTACCTTTTTGTGAAATCAAGGTATCTAGTAGCTATGTTGAGACAATGATCCAGACTTACAACTTTTCACAGATAACCATTCATATATTAAATGGCTACTCTTGCATACAACTTATGTGGTCCTTCAAAGTGAACATCTACAGTTATTGATTTTTTCCCTTTATCTGACCTTATCACAGAGCAGTGTATCCCAAAAGAAACACGGTTAGGAAAAACTTTTTTTTTTTTTTTGAGTGGTTGATTGCTTAGTATTTTTTGAAGATCATCTAGTTTTAGTTTTGCGGGATTCCATCATTGTTAAATCTAGAGTCATCACCATTGTAATTTCTGAAATATCTTTTCTAAATCATCTCTATAGAATCTGAACTGACACTGACTTATAATAGGAAAAGATGCCATGCAATTCCTCAGGCAATTAAACAGGAAGTACCAATTTATGTGTACTACCTTGTACATTTGAGGGATAATAGAGGCATTGGTTATTTTTCACTTATTTCTGCTCAGAAGACATTTTTCTTTTATGTCCTTGCATAAATCATCTTTTATGTTGTTGCATAGGCTGTATAATCATAAGAATGATTCAATGACAAATTTTGGCTTTAATTCATGTTTGCCTTAGCCACACTATTTTTTTTAAGGTTTACAGTTTCATTTTATTTATTTAAGATTTTATTTATTATTTTCAGAGAAAGGGGAAGGGAGAGAGGCCGAAAGGGAGAGAAACATCAATGTATGGTTGCCTTTCACCTGCTTCCAGCTACGGACCTGGCTTGCAACCTGGTTATGTGCCCTGGCTGGGAATCGAAACAGCAACCTTTGGGTTCACAGGCGGGTGCCTTATCCACTGTGCCTCCAGCCAGGGCCTTATTTTACTTATTTATTATTTTATTTTATTTTTACTCATTATTTTTTAGGAGAGAAGTGTAGGGAGGGAGGAAGAAAAGGAGGGAAACATCAATGTGTGGCCGCCTTTCACCTGCATCTAGCTACAGAGCTGGCTGGAGACCTGGATTGCAACCTGGTTATGTGCCCTGGCTGGGAATTGAACCAGTAACCTTTGGGTTCACATATGCTGTTTTTTAAATGTACAATTTTAATCTTAAATATTTGCAAGACCTCCCAGTTTCTGGACATAATTCTGGAGAGCATCACTTTGCACTGGTCACTGTTAGTCCACAGACTTTTGATTTTGGTATTTTTAACATGACATATTGTGCTTACCTAATTGTTCAATCCTACAAGGAAAATGAGTATTTATTCCATACATTCTTAAATGATATCTGCTTTTGTTTTTTTTTTTCATGTAAATTACATGGTGATTGCATGATCAGTGCTCATTGAGGTTTAGTTGTAACAAGGCTGCTGTGTGAATTTGATTAATAAAACTATCTAAATCTTAAAGTCATCCAGTTAATTTTAAACACAATCATTGTTTTTTCAGGATTTTCAAAACCTCAAAAAGATTGAAAAATGCACTTATACACATAACACTGAGAAAGGCATTAGGTAATTATTATAATTTTCTTTTCATAGGAGGATTTGAAGAATAATCCTCATGTGTTGAATGACCTCTCAGTGTCCAGAGAAAAGGTGTAATCTTCATTAAAAGTGGTTATGCTTGGTTAGTCTCTACTTTAATAGAAAAATCAAGACTTTCTAATGTGAATATGTGTCTGTTGATTCAGAAGATTATGGCAGTGATTTTTTTGAAGCATATGAAAGGTACTAAAATAAATCGATAATCTAAGAGGTTCATTTTTTAAATGCATAAAGAAAACTTGAATGCATAATAGCCTCATGAATTGGTTATACAGTAGTTCTGTTTTGATAATAACCTTGAAATTTAGATATGCAAAGAAACAGGAATCAAGTGTGACAGCAAGGAGCATAAACATTTATAATCATTTGTTATGATAGAAACTAAATCCATTTGAGTTACATTGATGATCTATAAAGGCAAACAGAAATTTATAATGGGGAAAATTATAATATATATTCAAAGTAGCATATTGTCAAAAATACCAAGTAATGATTGCATGTTTGAACAATGTACATAAAGAAGCTATAAAATTATGTTACTATGCATTTTTAGTATTTTATTTACACACCTTTTAAAAAACTGAAGAAAAATACAGATAATACAAAACAAGTTTGTGTTTTGAAATGAAAACCTGTACTTATTATTAATTTTGTTTTTATAACATTTCTCCAACATAGGAACCAAACCAGGAAAGCAGACAAAGTAATACTATGTTTTGAATCTATTATATTTATTGGCCTGCCTGTGACCTTACCTAGACAGAAAACACCTGCTTAAAGTATCAATGATAGTAATTTTAATATTTGCTCTAAAATGATTTTTTCTTTGTTTTTAGTACCTGATAGTTTTACATTTCCTAAATTAGACATTATCTTGTATAGAAAAAAATGTAAGCATTATTTTTTTATCAATTCATTCATATATATATATATACACAATTATACATATATTTATTGAATACCAGACACTAAGCATATATTTAACAAATCACTACATTGTCTTCCAAATATATCTAATTTAACAATACGAGCCATCTAACTTCTATTTACATACTTTTTATATTGATACAAAAAAATAGACAACTTTTTGGAAGGAAAATTAAATATTATTTCATATTTCAAGTAATACCATCATGGAAAATATGAAGCTAGCAAGAGATAGAACAGGGTATTTGTTATGGGAGTGCACTTTAAAGATGTGCGATATTCTGGGAGTGCATAAAAACCTGATCAAGAAAGTGAGTTGCAAAGATCGCTGGTGGGTGGCCTGGCCTGGCTCCTGGCTGCTGCTGCTGGCTTCCCATGGCTCGGCCAGCTTCGCTCACCAGACCAGTGCATGACAGGCACCTCATTGGTTGGATGCTCTCTTTCAACTCTTTTTATCTTTTAATGATTTCTCTGGCTGATTTCTCTTTTTCCTGGGAAGAAAGCAAAGCTATTTGAAATCTTGGTTTCCTTGTGACTGTGCTATAATGAGGGCCTCGTCTTTTCCCGTTAAGCTTCGTAAGGAATATAAAATACATAGGACCGCAGAAGAGATGAGAGTGTGAGGTGAGAGGTGGGAGGAAAAAGGCCCTGTGGTTGCCCTCCTAGAGATGAGGGCTTAAAAATAGAAAGCAAAGTTATGGTCTGTAGATAAATGAGAGTCATCTGTGTGCATATGAAGAGTGTGTGTGTATGTGTGTTTTAGAGGTAAGAACTCTACATAGAGTACTTAGTTAAGCAAAACGATAGATGAGATGACCCATGTGCATGATTGTGAATAAATTGCCAAATGGTACTTGCCTAGATGCAGTAAAATTAGGTTTAAGAGTAATTTCAATAAATTATTTGGTTTAGGTAAGAAAAGGTAATAATCTAAAAGCCAAACAAAGATATTTTAAAATTAATTGGATTAACTTATCACAGACATGGCAGGTATAAGAATTAAATGATGTGAATCAGATAACTGTTATAGACTATGTAGATTAGGCTGCTATGTACACACTATGTGCTAGACATAATGGATACCTTATTTGATTGAATTATATTAAAAAATATTTAGAATGGGTGGGTGGGTAGAGGGACAGATGGGAGCAAAAAGGGGATGGATGTAATATAACAACAATAAAATTTAAAAAAAAATTTACTTCCCATTTGATACATGAGAATATTGATGCTTAGAGAGGCAAAACAGCTTATCCAAATCATATCATAAAACAATACAGGCAAATTTTATACTTATATCTCTGAGGATAGGCATTTTTTTTTAAAGCATAATTAAGTTAATCAATTGAGTGGTTGAAAGCATGAGCTTTAAAGTCAGACCTAGGTTTAAATTCTGACTACCACTGATATGCAACTTCAGTGTGAACTTCAACTTTTTCATTTTTATTTTAATAAATTGGGGACAAAATACATGCAGGAAGCTCTCAATTTTGTTAATATTAAGGTAATATTAAAGTGAATATGTTACTTTATTTTTTAAAAATTTTATTATTTGGATTGACTTTGGGGGGAATGGGTGGGTGGGGGGGCAGAGGGGAGCAAAAAGGGGATGGATGTAATACAACAACAATAAAATTAAAAAAAAATTTTATTATTTTTAGAGAGAGGCAGAGAAGGAGAGAGACATCAATGTGTGGTTGCCTTTTACTTGCCTCCAGCTACGGACCTGGCTGGGGACCTGGCTGGGGACCTGGCTGGGAATTGAACCATTGACCTTTGGGTTTGCAGGCCCGGTGTTATCTACCTGGCCACCAGCCAGGGCCTTGAATATGTTGCTTTAAATTACTTAGTTATCTATGAGAAATGTAACTCTATTGATATTCCTCCAAACATTTAAAAGGATTTTTATTTGTCTTCACTCAGGAACATTATAACCTATCTGTTCCCTGAATTGTGACCCTAAACAAATATTTGAAACCCATAAAACATAAGCATCCATTATCATTTCTTTCGGTGCAGGTTGCCGTGTTGAAATAGGTGCTTCATGACTATTGGGTAGTAATACTGCTAATGGAGTATGGCTATATTAAAAGCAGCACTTTTGACAACCCTTTATTAGAGTAAGCAATTAAATATATTAAGAAGACTTGTTTTGCACACTCAGCCACAGAACACTAAGGATGTATATGTTATAATTACAATTATCCTTTCTCTTCATTGTCCTGCTGAGGAATGCACTGTAATTTTGGCAGCCAGGCTACAGAGTTGGCTTGCTTTCCTTGAATTGCAGATGGCTAATTACAGGCAACCATTTCATTTAAAATGGCTCATTAAAGTGGAAACCATTTAGCATCAGTAACATGGATCAGCATCCATGATTATGCATTTAATTAGAGAAGTATACATTTTTCCCGCCTTTCATATTTTTATTTCCATCTATTTATTGATCAATTTATGCATCTTTTGATCATCTACACACACATATGTATGCTTATAAAGACTTATACAAAGCCTTTTTTAGGTATTAATTTTATTACTTTAAAAGAGTTAAAATTATTTGGCTAGTTGTATGCTGGATGTGTAGAAAGTGCTAATTATAAAATTATAGAATTTATGTTCTAAGTCTAAGTAGATTGGGTATTACATATAAAGAATCAATTTCCCATTTTATGGGCCTTTTACATATATTTTACTTAATAAATATCTTTATACACTAATATTTTTATTATTATTCCAAAGAATTAAAAAATAAAAATGGACTATTTGTCAGATCCTAAGCTATAGACTTTACCAATTACTGAAATATGATGTGGAAAAAGAAAAGAAAAACAATTCTATCTTTTTTTATGCATAAAAGAATAATCATTGAAACATATTTTTGATGTGCTACTATGTTCTGTTTTTCATATTCTGAAAATAGGTTTATTTGACATTTGTTCAGAAATAGAATATTGGTATTTATAGTCATTTTACTTTTAATATAAAATAATTACATAACATTTTTTAAGAGAACAAGCATTATCTGTATTATAATTTGACTAAACAGCAGTAATAAATGATACGAATTGCAATTAGATGACTAGTAAATCAATGTTTATATACTTATTTGCAAGTTATTTATAAATGGCCTTGGGTTTTTTAGATTTAAACATTTTAATAGATGAGCTGTCAGTTAAAGGCTATCTTAATAATATCTAAGGATAAACTAAGCAGTCTTTTATTAGCTTTTTCATTTCATTAGGGAAAAAAAATTTATTTCCTTCTACAGAATCTACTTATGCTGATGAACTGTATGATGTTTAAATCTGAGGCAGTGAAGAATTTTCTATTGAGAACTCCAGTTCTTTATAGACGAATTTAACATGTATATGAGAGTGAGATTGACACTGATAAATAAATTAAGAATATATAATATAAAACCTGCTCTAATTCTATTTTATGAGGCAGCCAAGGTGACCTCATGAGTTCAAGTTTGGTCAGTATCAAGGTAAGTTTATTTACCTCTTCACTGGATGTTTAGATTTCATTCTCTCTTTTCACACAAGGACTACTAAAGTAAAAACAAAACAACAAAAAAATATGTTATTTATAACCCAACAAAAAAGCTATAAAATAATTGTTATTGATGCTTGCTGAGCTCTTGACATATACATTTGCTGTGTGATAGTTGCCTTTTGCCCCCTTCTACCCCTTTCCATTTTTCATATGATTCAAAAACAAGAAAGGAAAAAAATGAAATTGAGAATGGGAGGGGAGGAAAAAAAGAGAAAGATGAAAATATAAAGGGAGCGGAATAGCAACAAAAAAAGAGATAAAAACAAATACAAATACCCTGCAGAAGGAAAAGAGTCACACATAAAGAAGCAAAAATGAGAGGATCAACAAGGGCTTGAAATAATAAAATGGGAAGTTAATATTAAACCATTGAGGGAAAAGTGGAAAAAGAGCGTTTTGAGTCTGAAGCATTAGTACACTTTGCACCTTCTATACTACAATTTACTTGAATGTTCATCTTAAAAGTGCCATCATATTTTATCACTGCTTTGAAATGCAAAGTAGATGATTGATTACTATTCATAGTTCTTAAACTTTCCATGCAAGCAAATCTTCAAGTGCTTCTATGCATTTCAGTCCTAGTAGCGACCAACTCTTAGAAATTAGCCCAGCAGTGAAGAGAGAATCACACATCTTAAGGAAGAAATAGATTTAAATTAAAAGTGAATTGTGACTCTTTTATAAATGACAATTCCCACTGTAACCTGGTTGCCAAAAGAACTGTTTTGATTCCTTAACTTTTTTCTCATCTCTGCCCTCAGTTTCTCTCCTGCCTTTCTGGTTTGTGCTATAGAGGGGACCTTCAGGAAGGAGTGAAAATAAAGTATACACAATGCCTCTGCTTAAGTTCAGTATAATTGAAAAACCGGTAGACATGATGATACAACTCATGAGCAACTACAAGGGTCACATATATATGAAATTAAAATACAGCATAAATTTTAGAATGAAAAACTGGAGACACACATGACCAACCTTTTTCACTTAGGGTTTAAAGAGTTTAGCAAACAAGAACCTAAACACACTCTTTATAAAAGCCACAAAATAGATAACAGTATTTTAATAAAAAGGTAGAAATTATGACTCTTGCACAGATGTAAAGATGAACTCGTGTTAAACATTTTTACTTACCTCTCAAGGGAACCAAGTAGATGTTAATACCAGTTAAAAAGAGAATGCTAAGAACCAAAGAACAGACACATTTATAGACCAGGAATATGCAAGAAGAGGCAAAATATTTTTACCACAAGAAAGGGAAGACAAATGGATTTTAATCTAGATAAGACAGATTTTTATATGTCTGTCAACTACCTATAATTTATAGAGTTTTAAACTGTCTTCCATAGAACTATAATCTTAGCCTGCCAAGGTCAAGAGGGCTCCAGCCAATACATAACTTTTTCTTGAATTACAAATGTTTTCTCTCAAATAGGAAGATTAAGAACCTAGAGAACCATAATGATACTCACTGCACCATCTTCCAATGAGTATTGAACAGCATATCATGAACATTACTAAAGATAGAAACCTTGATTATGCAAAGTATTATATAACATTTTTCAGTTCTTGGTGTTTGTACACACACACTTTTTTCTAGTGGGGTGGAAAATTGTCTTCTATTTTTATGTTTATACAATATCTCAGAAATATCAGAGTCCATCAACAATGGTATCATGGTGAAAAAGTATGCAAAAAACATGATTCCATTTGCTCTCTAGGTTTAGGTCATGTGTAATAAGAGTTTCAGTTTTACTACTTCTATGTGGAATTTTTGGACCTGTCAGCAAAATGCCTTCATAGGGTGTTGGTCAACTTTAGCTGCAGATGTGAAAGTGGATGGTGCGCAGTGGAAGGCTGAGCAAAAATCAATCTAGTTCAGAATTAATTAAAATCAGGAAAATAGTCCAATGTCAACAGGATATTTAGTAGAGCATAATTAAATGAGCATTAGAAGCCAATAGGGTATTGATTACTGAGAATATCAAATCTAAGAAGATAGAGATTGAGATGTATGACTTATTTTTTCCCTGTGAAAAGAAACAGACAAGTCTTCTCATGTGTAATCTAGAATTAAACTCTTATGTTAAAGAACTCGAAAAATCATCATAACTTGATTGGCAAAATATAATATAATTGGTATTTTGAATATATGTATATATACATATATGTGTATATTATACATTCAAAAGCCATCTCCCTTTTTAAAATTATACAGGATTAGTTTAAATTATATAAAGTAAATTCTTAAGAGGTTAATAACACAGTGTCATTTTTGACTATCTTCATGATTTGTTTTTTTGATGATGTAGCACAAATTTTAGTTTTGTAATTTTCCCTGAGAATTGTCCTGGTCATTTTCACCTGTCCCACCTTCACAGTTTTTTGACTCTTAGCTTCTTTTTTTTTCTTTTTAAAGATTTTATTATTTTTCAGAGGGGGAGAGAGGCAGAGAGGGAGAGAAACATCAATGTATGGTTGCCCTTCACCTGCCTCCAGCTACGGAACTGGCTGGAGACCTGGCTTGCAACCTGGTTATGTTGCCCTGGCTGGGAATCAAACCAGCAACCTTTGGGTTCTCAGGCCAGAACCTAGCCACTGAGCCACCAGCCAGGGTGATCCCTAGCTTCTTTATCTTCTGAGACACTGGCACTATCATTCATTCATCCATCTATTCATTCATGTGGTAAATATTTATTAAGCTAAAGTAAGAGGAGGGTGCTTTAGAGCAATGTGGGGTGTTTAGCAGCTGCCAGGCCTCTGCACATTGAATGCCACCAGCATGCCCTGAAAACATCTCCAGAGATGGCCAGATGTCTCCTGAGTGGCAAAATCATGCCTGAAGAACTCAACTGTTCTAGAGGGAGGACATAGACAATAAGCAAATATAACATTTTATCAGTGTGGTAAGGGCTGTGAAGTAAAATAGGCACTGGGACTGTGATAAAAGAGGTGGAGGGGCAAGAGCGCTAGCAGTTTTTACAAGGACAACAGTCTTCATAATGTGCAGACACAAGGAGCCCTGCTTCTCTTTTCATAGATGTTTATTGTTCGCTGAGAGAGCCTGTCTATGAAATTGTCAATTAAGGCAAGAGCCTGGTATATTTTTTATATGATTCAATTATTTCTGGTTCTTCACTATTTACTAAATGCCACAGTCATAGTAAGATGTTTTTGAATATGTCAAGTACTTCAACGGAATAGAACATTTCTAACTTGAGATGGACTCTTGTGTGCTGTTGATTCTCTGTTCTGTTTCTGCCATGGGCAAGCACAGAGATGGATTAAATCATGTAGGTCCTCCGTAGGTGGTTGGAAGGCATATTTCTTTAAAACCATTCTGTTCATTTTGGCTCATCAATCTGTCTTAAAGCAGGTGTGCCAATTGTATGGGTTTCAGAACTGTCTGGACTCTGAAGGGAAGATCCTGTGATGTTGTGATAAATGAAAGAGCCGGGGCTGTGATGTGGACCCTAGTTCAGGACCTGCTATTGACTGGCTGAGGGACATTGGGCAAATCATTTCACTCCTGGGGATCTTCTCTTAAGTAGGGACTTTCTATGAAGAAATAACATTGTAAATGTACAATTATTTTTAAATGTTATGAAAAAACATAGTTTTTTTTTTTTATTTTTTTTTTGATCAGGTAAATATTGTGAAAGAAGAATAAACTTTCCTCTTCCCTCAATGTTCTTCTGACTGGTCTAATGATCAAGTAGATATGAGAGATTAGGAAAAGAAAATAACCACCTTTAATACATAGATAGATATGGAAAACCACATGTATGAGAGAGTCAGGGATCCCACATGCAGGAGAGGTTCAGAGATGGGTATATAAGCCATACTGACCTAGAGATGAGGTAAGATACCTTGGGGGCTTCAAAGGGTCCTCGTAGGATGAGAAGAAGATGGTTAGCAAATAGGTGGAAAGAGGTTATATCTGATAATCTCTTTATGGGTAAGGCCCCTACCCCTATTCAAGTTATTTTAGATAGCAAAAGAGAAGGGCAGAAGATTTTCTTGAGCATAAAGCTAAAACTTTCCTTAGCCTGAGCTATCCACATACCACAGAAGCACATCTTAGGGTGACTTATTCTGAACTCCCACAATATTATTAAGAGCAATATGTATTTCTCAGATACTTTTGAAGCTTGACGCTGAGGGGGAACAACTGTCACTATTTTTGTTGCTCATTGTTTCTTTTCATCCAATTTACTTTATTTCAGGTTCCTGTGTTACCTTGGTAAATGTCTCTCCGAAGTGTCACTATCCCTAAAAGTTATATGACAGTACGTTCTCTCTCTCTGATAACTGATCTGTTAATGAAGATGGCTGTTAAGTGACTAGCAGGCAGGTAGCATGACTATCCTGGACAAAGGTGTATGATTCAAATTCTGGGCTAACAGAGCAGCATGGCGAAAGATTGTGAGATTTCATTCCACTAACCAGAACAATGCACAATTTAGAAATTATTGTTTATTTGTGAAACTTTCCATTCAATGTTTTCAAACCAAGGTTGAATGTGGATAATTGAAACCACAGAAAGAAATCACGCATAAGGGGATCCTATTGCACTATGGATTTGTTGCTGCTCAAGAACTAATTTTGCTCTCTGGGGGTGATGTGGCAAAGTCCTCACTTCCCTTCTTCATTGGGAGTTCATGTTTTAGTGTCTCTAGATTCCAACGAGAGTCTGCCTTACCACCAGCTTTTTGGCAGATCCCATCCAGTACAAATCTGCTATGTCTAGCAGAATACATTGTTAAGCCCTTGCTTTCCAGGTTGCTTTATCCTTCTGAAGTCATGCAGGTCCCTGAGCAGTTCCTTAGCTGGAAAATAGCATTATTTTTATTGTGCTTGAGTTCTGAGGATAAAATGAGGCAACAGCTGGAAAGCATCAATGCATAGCTCTTGATAAACACAAATGTTCATCGTTATTAATACCTAATTACAACAGTCAAAAATAGAAAATACAAAGAATCAGGGGAAGTAATGCTTGTAAGTTATACTACTGATTTTTACTTATGTAGCAATTATTTTAATTTTAAACTATGGATATAATTTAACCTTTGCTCCTGTTATTCTTTTATTATATTTGACTCCATATTAAAGTCTGTCATCTGCAAATTTAATTGTTTTTGTGATTCTCATTCCAGATAAAAAATGGAAAATAATAAACTATTACTATACAGAGGACAAGGTTAGGGAAAGCTACAAGCACGCAAGTATCCACTTGAAATTTCTCCTTAGGACAGTGGTTCTTAAACTTGACTGTATAAAATGGACTGAGGTATGATTTAGGTGTGGGAATTTTCAAAAGAAACAGCAGAAGATTATATCAGAAAAATGGGTCAAGAACTACTAAGTATTCAGAGTGTAAGAAATCCAATAAAGTAGCTCACCTATTCCAGAATTCTTGTTCTCTTTATAAGGATATTACTAGACTTTCTTCATAATTTTCTATTGAAATCCATATATATCTTGTTTACAGAATTCATCTATTGGAAGGATAACTTTACTTTTATGGTTTCAGTGGTTGTGGTCTGCAAATTAACTGAAAATAGCTTAACAGGAAAAAAAAAAAAAGACAGGTTTATTTACATGTGCACAAAGATTACTCAGTGACAAGTAACTTTGTGAATAGCCAGAAGTAAAGGTTCACATGCTATCTTAAAAAAAATAAAATAAAATAAAATAAAGGACAAAGATTTAGAACTACAATGGGAAAATATGGAAGGTTTTTTTGCTTTTTATATCAATAGGATGGGCTGTCTGTCCTGTCTGTCTCCATGGCAGCAGAAGTTTCAGGAAACTAGGAAAGGTTTAATGGTCGCTGGGCTTTCAGGAGACCCTGCTTTGGTCAGATAAAATCTTTTTCTGGATCTTTTGTAGTTCAAGTATTTTCATTTTTAAATACCTTGATGCCAAAACTTGATCTCTCCATCTGATAATTCTTAAAACCAGGAAACTATAAAATGACCCACAATTTCATGAAAAAGTTAAAGTTATATGACTTGTTTAATATGTCCAAAGTTTGTTCAACTAGACCAAATAATTTGCCTAAGGTCAACAGCTAATAAATATCATAGTCAGGATAACCCCAGGTTTACCTGATTCCAAAGTCAACATTCTATTTTACCATGCTGTGCTCCATATGCCCTTGTGATGACTGCCTCACTTTAGATTCCTGAGTAGGTTAAAAAGCTATTGTAAAATTTTATTTGGGGGATTATCAGAATGTAACTTTTTCTATATCTGGTATATTAATTCCTCTTTACAGTTTTTAGCACTTAGAGGGGCTTGATTATCTTATTTGAAAGCTTTTTCAGCACACTAGGATGTAATTCACCGAGCACAGAAACTTAGCTAAGGGCTGCTTTCCTATAAGCCTCTATCTTGGCCTTCAGAGTTCTCTTTCCAAAATCTTTCCCGATCTAAATATTATTCTCCTTGCCACACAAAAAGGAATAAAAGTTGCAGTTTCATGGTTTCTTCTTCTTTTTGTCTCTAATAATAACACTGTAGGGGAGGGGGAAAATTTTTTTTAACCTATTAAGGGTCCTGGCTGGGCTTGAAAATTAAACCAATAAAGACAGGTTAACAAGAGAAAAGCCTAAAAGCATATTTAATATGTTTTATGTGACACAGGAACCTTCATAAGAAAATGAAGACCCTAAGCATAATACTTTCTGGTTCCATCCATGATGTTGCAAAGGGTAGGAGGGTCTTCTTTCTTTCTGCTGCATAGTATTCTATTATGTAAATGTACCAAAGTTGTTTGATCCATTCATCCACTGATGGGCACTTGGGCTGTTTCCAGCACTTGGCTATTGTAAATAGTGCTGCTATGAACATAGGGGTACATAGGTTCTTATGAATTGGTGTTTCAGGGTTCTTCGGGTATAGTCCTAGTAGTGGAATTGCTGGATCAAAAGGCAGTTTCATTTTTAGTTTGTTTGTTTTTTTTTTTTTTTTTTAAGATCTTTTATTTATTATTTTTCAAAGAGAGGGGAATGGAAAGAGGCAGAGAGGGAGAGAAACATCAATGTATGGTTGCCTTTCACCTGCCTCCAGCTACAGACCTGGCTGGAGATCTGGCTACCTGGTTATGTTACCCTGGCTGGGAATCGAACCAGGAACCTTTAGATTTGCAGGCTGGCGCCTTATCCACTGTGCCACCAGCCAGAGCCCATTTTTAGCTTTTTAATATAAGTGAAATAAACCAGTCAGTGAAAGACAAATACCATATGATCTCACCCATTACAGGACAATAATGAACAAAACAAATGAACAAGCAACACAGAACCAGATACATGAATACAATGAATAGATCTTTAGTGGGCAGAGGGGAGAAGGCGAGGGGAGAGGGAAAGAGTAGGTAAAGAAGGGAAGCAGTTTAGTCAAGGAACTAGCATAGAAGAACCATGGACATGGACAACAAGTGAGATTGACTTTGTGGGGGAGTGGGTGGGTAGGGAAAGGGACAAAGGGGAGGATAAATGGGATGGATGTAATACAACAACAATAAAATTAAATTAAAAAAATAACTATATAAATAAATAAATAAAAAGGGGAAAAAAAGAAAAAGAAATAATTAGATTGGAGTATTTTGTGCTGTGTCTGAGGAAGAGAGGACAGATAGTACTGGAGGAATATAAAAGGTTAGGAAATAGGAAGTAATTATAGTAAAATAGGGGAAATTTCTCAAAAGATCTAACTTATAACCTTGGCATAACAGGACAGTGCTCTAACAAACTGAGCTACTCAGCCAGGACAATAACCATCCATTTCAATCATCTAACCAAATAGTCCATATCATCCAATTAAAAAGTGAAATTCAATTGAGTTCATTTAAAGAACAGATTGGCTCTAGGCAACAATTCCTGAATCTGGAGAACACAAAGGAGTTCTGAAGATCTGCAGAAAAGGAAAGATTTTACAGACAGAAAGGGTAAGAAATGGAAAATTCTAGCAGAGTAGATAATTTCAGGCTTAATTCACCCTTCTTTAAGGGATGAAATGGTCTTCAGGAATTACCTCACTGGTGCTAACCAGGAAGTTTCAGACTGACCAGTTGAGGTAACATTCCTGGGGAAGGTTGAAACTGAAATTAAGTTAGATACTAAGTCCTGGTTTGCTTAGTATAAGTAACATCATTTGGATCCTGTTGCTTGTTTTCTAACAATACTCACAAATAGTACCATTTACTGTCCAGCCCCCTTTTATTTTAAGCATCTTGCTACCTTTAAATTTATGCCTTGGCAGATGAGATATATTTTATTATTCTAGCCTTTCTTCTAAAAGACTTGCTAAATTGAGGCATTCACTTGTGCTGCTGCAGTCTAATATTGAACCCCATAATTTCTCTTGATGAATATACAAGAGTAGGCCTATACACATGTCCTTTTTATTATAATAGTCTGGCTCTTGATACATAGTTATCTGAAAACACTGATATTTTCTATAATCCAATTATGTTATTCTATGAACACCTTGGGAAACTTTCTCCGTGTCATGTACAACATAATTTTTATAACCCTTGTTAATAGTTTGACATTATTTTTTTTCTTCCTATAAGTTTTATTTTAAAATCCTCTAACTTAAATCAACTGTTCATCAGAGAAATAGTCTTCTTCCTTCTCCCCATAAAAATACATTTCATGCTCAGCCAATGCCCACCAATATTGGTATCATAAATTACGATTCTGACACCATCTCTATAATCAGCTAGTGAGCACTTTTTCCTTTTCTAAGGCACACATTGAGTTGGAAAAAGAATTTAAAACAACACCTGGGTCCCAGAAACCCTTTAGTTTCCTGCCTAGGACATCATGGCTTTTAGGAATGATTTGCATATTTATCATGTTGGCATCATTCATACCCATATGAACCAGCAGGCATGGGTAGGTGTCAGCAGGTGTGATAAATCTTGTCCTGGATGCATATGCCAGAAAGACAATGAGTGCACTTCCTATTTGGCCATGAGAAGTCTACATAAAATTTACTCTTTCCCTTGGTGAATGGGACAGGCTTTATCCAATGGATGCCCCTCTTGATATATGGTATACGTACATACACACACACGCACATATACACATGTAATATATATATTGCAAAATATATGTATAGCCTTACTTCTTCCTAAGTCATTAATATCTTATTTCTTGGGTCTTTTGGAAATTCCATGTTTCATATCTATTAATTGATATGTATATGAAATACCTAAATGTATTGAGTTAGTAATAATGTATTTAAAAAATAACCCAAGTATTAATAATAAGATTTTTATAAGAATAATAGACACTAATGTTGATAGGTACATCATTCATCACTATTTGGGCTGTTTAAATTACATGTGGATGCTAATTACATTCAGATGAAAATAGAGAGAAGATCTCTGTGGTTTTTTGAGGCCACAGTGCATGAAACAGAAAATCTGCAGTACAGGATTTATTTTTGGATGTTATTAGATAACAATTATATCTTACTTTGTTCTGTGGCTGGGTAGGCCATGTGCTATAGAGGCCAGCATCCAGGAGGGTTTCAAATACTGCCAAGTCAGAAAGAGATGCCAGCCAAAGGGACCTGACATTGTAACAGCCAGAATTTCTGAAAAGTGTTAATATTTTAGGCAAAAAGAAAGAAAATGATGTTACCACAGTATCTACCATATAAAACCTGGGGCCAACCCTGATTAGGTTAATGTAAGATACAGAATTATATGAAAATGGAAAGTGAGTAACTTATAAATATGCATTCAGGCAAAATAAATGAATAAATGAGTACTTCGTAGTAAGCTAGTTCTTACTTTAGAACTGCTTACAAATCAAATGTGCTAGGATGTATATTATCTATTAGGGAATGTCATAGAATACAGCTATAATTTTGTTCTGTTGTTCTTCTGATCCATTTAGCAAAAAGAAGATAATAAAAACATATTTAGTGGTAAAAAAATTTGTATTTTGAGAGTTAACCATCCTTATTCATTTAAAGGGTAAATTACTGTCAGGAAATTCTGGGAGAACTAAAGGCTTTGTGAAGAACAATAACATTTAATTGAACTATATGAAATTGTCATTGTTATATAGGTACCAGATAAAACATAGATACCAGAAAGTATCCAGCCATGTAATATGAAAATTGAGATATTTATTTAATAAGATACAAGATGAAAGAAACACTGCATGCAGTAGGTCAACGACACCTCAGTCCCCTTTCAAGTAGGCAGCTTGGGACCTCACACAGTTCTCCCAGCATCTTTTCCATTGTTCAGAACACTCTGCAAAATCCTTTGTTGGAATTGCCAACAGCTGCCCTGTTCTATTTTCCTGAATTTTCCTTGATGATCTGAAATCTATTCCCTTTCAGAAGTGATTTTAGTTTTGGGAAAAGCCAGAAGTCATAGGGCACCGTATCTGGGCTGCAGGGGGGCTGACTCACTTGGGTGATATGATGTTTTGCCAACAAGCTCTGTATAAGATTTAATGCATAAGCAGGCATATTGTTAGGATGAAGCTGCCAACCACCAGTTGCCCATAGCTGGGGCTGTTTTTGATGCACTACATCCCTCAACCAATGAAAACATTGAGGTAGTACTATTAATTGTTTGGCCCGGAGAAATGTACTCATGATGAGCACCACCTTCCCAATCAAAACAATGCACTTAACATGTTCTTGATCTTGCTGTGATTTTGAAGTGTTCATGCCACATTTTTATTTGTGCTACCCTCATTGCATCATTCTCAAAAGCCTTCTGAATCATCCAAATGGTTTCTGCAGAGCAATGTTTAAGGTTAACCCAAAATGTGATGCAGATTCATTGCTCTACTCAGTCATTTTGAATGTGATGTCCACAGAGTACACATGTTCACTCAACAGCATCTACTGTCCCTATTGGCTAGTACAGTAAAGTCATCATTGTTTATGCACGCACTTTCCAGTCCACTCTCCTAGGCTGCCAGGTTACATCAACATAGAACAAACCATTCTTTCTTTAACAGTGGTTGGACTTTCCCCAGACAAGCCTTACTTCTGAGATTCTTTAAATAGCAACAGCAGTAACAACACAATAAATATTGTCTATTAGGCACTTATATGTGCCAGCTTCTATGACAAATGTTTTACCTAGAATTGTCTCATTAACCCATATTTTTCTGGTTGAAGTATTACTTTTACCATTTTGCAGTTGTATATACTTAGCCTTAGAAAGACTAAGTTGGCTAAGGTCATTCAGTAGGGAGGTGTCATGGCTGGAATTAGAACGTACTTTCTTAGAATCCATACTTATCCCATAATCACAATAAATACTGCTTCCCTTCTCATAAGAACCAGTTTTGTGATGTGTATACGATGCCTTCCTTTTTCCCCCTAGCGTGCAGAAGCTCAGATAAGTGTATTTGAAAACCACTCAATCAAATTCATTGAAAATTGGACAGAAAATAAAAGTATCAAAAATGGCATGACCAGTATTTCTTCCATGGGTGCTGATCTATGACACACACAGTTGCGGGTCTGTTGCTCGTACCTACGACTCTGGCTACAGTAACAAGATTTGTCTGTGTCTCAATGCTATGCCAAAAAAATAAAATAAAATAAAAAATGCATTCAGGAAGAATGATACCATTACTTTTCTGTAGTTCCAAGAGTCCTATTTTGAGATAGTTAGCAGTTGAATGGTCAGAGAGAAAGAAACATCGAACTGTTGCTGCTGGACATATTGTAGGCAGAAATACGGTAGGCTTTCCATACTTTCTTTCACACAGGCCCACTGGGTATTTCCTTCAGGGCTTTTTAGTTGACTTTTCATGCTCTTTATAAACTAGATAGGGCAAGTGGCTCAAGACTATTTCTTCAAAAGGATACTATCATTTGATATCAAGTTAATTTTAAGTTTTCTCAGCATTGTGATGTATTGTGGTACAGTGAAAAGAATACTGGATTTGGATGCAAAATATTGTCATTTTCTTCTACCATGTACTAACTGTAAATCTCTAAGGTCACTTTGATTTCTAAACTTCTTTTTTTTCACTTTTATTTTTTAATTTAGTAAATCTCAAGTATGTACAAAAACAGACATAATAGTAATAGCAAACTCTTAAGTTCTTTACCTGGTTTAAAAGTGACCAGCACTCTATGGCATTTTATTTTACCTCTATTCCATTCTTCTTTTCTCTCTCATGTTATATTATATTAAATCCCACCATTTTATTCATATATATAAAATTATGTATCATTAAAAACTCTTTAAAAATACATATAACCTAAGAGTTATATAATATATAAAATTAATAATTTTTTTTTAGAAAGATTTTATTTATTATTTTTAGAGAGAGGGGAAGGGAGAGAGGCAGAGAGGGAGAGAAACATCAATGTATGTTTGGCTTTCACCTGCCTCCAGCTAAGGACCTGGCTGGAGACCTGGTTTGCAACCTGGTTATATGCCCTGGCTGAGAATTGAACCAGCTACGTTTGGGTTTGTAGGCTGGTACCTTATCCACTGTGCCACCAGCCAGGGCCCTAAATGAATAATTCTTTAACATTATCATAGTGTTCCATTTTCCAACAGCCTCAACACTGTTCCAACTAACTCAATACTGTTTTTCCCTCTTTTACAACTGTATTTTTAGAATTAGGATCCAGATAAGTTTCACTCATTATGATAGGCTGACATTATTATACTATCTAGATTTTGCTGACTGCATCCCCATGATAATTTTCAACATGTTCTTCTCTCCTTTGTATTTTCTGCTTAATCACATTAAGATTGCATTGTTTGTTTGTTGGTTCGTTGGTTTGTTTTTGAGCAAAACTACTTAATAGATGGTATTGGGTTCATCCATAAGAAAGCACTTAATGTTTGGTGTCTCTTGAGCTGTTAGGAACCAGTGGTGATTAATGCTCAGATTCATTAATTCAAAAGGATCAAATACAGAGCTTCCATTTTTCTCATTTCTTCCTCATTTATTAGCTAAAATACATATTAAAAATATTTTTCCTGTTTACTATTTGATTTCCCAGTCATACAATTTTATATAGGAAAGAAAAAATAATTATTATTTCCTTTTGTTTATATCAACCAGTTTCCCAAATAATAATTGCCTCATTATTATCTACCAACATTGATCTATTAGCTTATTTTTATATTATTATTGACTATAACTAAATATATTTATGTTTTAATTCATTTAAACTCTTCTTGATCTTTAAAATATATATTTTGGCCATTGTGAATCTCTTCAAGAAAGCCTCTAAATAATTTTCACTCAGACTTATTTGTCATCAATAGGCTCCTTAATGAAGCATTAACAACTTTTTTCATGTTTATCTCATATATTATTTTGCCCAACCTTCCTACCCTGCTAGAATCAGCAGTTTAGCCAAGAAGCCTGTTGGTTCTTTCTTTTTTAGTGGAAAATAATATATCAAGTCTTTAATATGGACATTGAGGGTTTGTATTGCTATCAAGGTGGTCATAATTTGTAAGCTTTTCCAATAAATGGAGCAAGAAAATATTTATTTTATTTTTAATTATAAGATAAAACACATCATGAATTTATTTAGATAATTCAAATTATAACCACAGGATTTTAATTTACTAATTTCTGTGTTATAGCTATATCTCCTTTTCTGAATCTATAATGAAAATCTAGCTTCTCAATGATGCCAGAAATGACAGAATTAGAATATTAGAGAATTAGACTAGTAAGTAATTTGCTTTATAGACACATATTAACTCAGAATATTAACATTAACACTGACACATGAAATGGTAGTAAATATGGGGGATAATATTGTATATGTAAAAGTACACTGTAAATCCAAAGTTCTGAACAAAGTTATTTTTATGTATAATCACAAACATACTTTCAAAGTTTTTTCATAAATCTCCAGAGAGGAAAATTGTTAGATATATGATATAGACTGATGCAAATATTATATCAGAAGTTAAACTTTTTATTATAAATCTGCAACATGTTGAATAGGATTTTTAAAAAGATTTTATTTATTATTTTCAGAGAAAGGGGAAGGGAGAGAGGCAGAGAGATAGAGAGACATCAATGTGTTGTTGCCTTTCACCTGCCTCTAGCTACAGACCTGGCTCGGGTCCTGGCTGGAGACCTGGCTTGCAACCTGGTTATGTGCCCTGGCTGGGAATTGAACCAGTGACCTTTGGATTCACAGGCTGTCATCTTTCCACTGAGCCACCAGCCAGGTAGAATAGAATATTTTAAGTCAACATAGAACATAAGAAAGCTATCACCATTATTCCACTTCTGAAACTCTTTGTTGTAATATTCCCATGAGCATTATAATACATCCAAAGATACAAGATGTCAGGTTAGAAGGACTGGTCCCCCATTCCTCTCTGTGTATGGCTGGACCTTCCTCTGGAGTCTGCCAACTAGCTAGTCTTGAAGCTAATCTTCTCCCAGAGCTCGGAAACACTGAGGCCAGGGGCAACCGGCATGGTGGCCTTGTGCAGACTTGTGTTGCCTTTGGGTAGACTGCTTTTTTGTTCTAAGGTTCATACAGCCTCCTTTGTTCTAGTGTACATATAAGATGCCCCTGCTATAAGCTATGCAGACCGCTGCTGTACAGGGTGGACAAACTGTGCATAGAACACTGACACCCTCCCAAGCTGCCTGGCCTCATGATCATTAGCCTGTTGCTGCCTGCAATAAAGAGGCCAAATCTCCTGAAAGTTTTGCTTAAGTGCATGTTTATCACCAGACCAGAGGCCTGCCCACCATCAGAATCTACTGGTGTGAAAGCTCTCAAAGCTCCAGAACCTGACACAAGACCATATTAAGGGAAGACACTACATTGTTTTTCTAAGACCTAAAATATAAATTCATGATATAATCTGATTTGTTCTTTACATCAAGTTACTGCTTGCCTAAAGTATTTTAAGGGAAATGAACTTATTATACAATCATGACTACAACCCATGAAAGATAAATATTTGTTTCCAGTTATAATACTTTAGAACACTGCCTTTCTGGGTTTCACTTTTAAAAGACTCTAACCATTAATAATTACTGATAAATTAGGTTTTATATTATTATTACAAAGAGGAAGGCCAGGACTTTATTGACAATTTATGTTTGTATTTGTACTGTATGACAGTTAAGTTTTCTGACATATTAATAAGGTATTGCTTGAGTTTTCTACTGTGTAAGGTAATATAGAGTACTGATAAAGTAGAATACATTACAATAATAGTACAAATACAATTAATTGAAAAATAGTCTTATGTCTTGTATGCAGTAATTTTGTTCATTATATTTAATATTATTCATAGTACCTTTTAAACTTTTAATTGTTTTACTTAACAAATTGCAGCCCTCAAATATTATTAGAAATTATGTGAATTGATAATGATGTTACTTTTACTAAGTAAAAATAGGAGATATCAAATTAGTAGTTGCTAGAGAAGAAATGTCATTTTTTTCCTTCTCTATATAGATTACTCCTTCTATAATTACCTGATCTTGGTGATAGAAAATTTATGTTGGTAAAGTGATTATCTTCCTTCATTGTATATTTTTAGGATTATTTTCATAAGTCTAAACTTAGGTAAAAGTTTTTATATAATGTATTTAACTTATACAAATGCTCAGTGATAGTTGTCTCCATTGACATTTGCTTAAAGCAAATATACTATGGTGTAGGATACAGAGGAGATTATGATACAGGTTTGGGTTCTACTTCTGATTCTCTTGTTCACTTAGCTCCCTGACCTGGGGCCTTTCAATTAGCTACTGAACATTTGATGAACACTTACCGTACCATTAACCTGTTTTACGCAACAGTCATAGAAAAGCCATTAAAGGGTGTCCTTCATGACAGGGTTAATGTAAATCATCTGTAAATTATACTTAGTAAAATAAGCCAGCCAGCAAAAGACAAGTACCATATGATCTCACCTAATAGAGGAAACTAATGACCAAAGCAAACCAATGAGGAAAATAGGACCAGAAGCAAGGAAATAAGGACCAGACTGACAATAATTGGAGGGAAGGAGGAAGGTGAAAAGAGGGGAAAGAAGGGGAAGGGTTTAGTCAAGGAACTAGTATAAATGACCCATTGACAAGGACAATAGGGTAGGGATTAACAGTGGGAGAGTAGATGGGATGGGTGAGGCAGAGGAGAGCAATAGGGGAAAAATGGGACAACTGTAATAGAACAATGATAAATTAATAGGAAAAAATTTTAAGTGCTATTTAAAGTCAAAAAAAAAAAAAAATCAGTTGCATCCTACGGTCCAAAGGACTCAACATCCTGGGGCAGGGGTGGGTGGTGGGTCTAAAACTGTCATTCCAAAACTCTTCTAAGTGTGAGGCAGTTTTCAAGATTAAAAAAAAAAAATAAAGATGAAATGAGAAGGAAACTAGTTTTATCCTCCAAGCAAACTAGTATGGTATTTGCCCCAGCTTGTCACATCAAAAATCATAGTATACACTAAAAGAAACCTAATTTGAACGTGTTACCTACCAATTGTGTGTGATTAATTTTCCGTCCTTTGCAGCAGGCAGTATCAGATGCCAGCACTATAATAACATTAATGAAATATAAGAATATCATACCTAAATATTCTGAAATATTTTCTTCTCTTATAGGCTTGCCTATAGATATACCAAGCCTATTGGAAAACTGATTTATATAGTGCATTTCGTCCTAGGAAAGCAATTTATGAACCCTTATTATAATGGAAATTGTAGTTTTTTTCAGTAAGCTGAATGCGAAGTCCTTAACACTTGGGGGGAAATGTTTATAAGGAATAGCTTCTGTTAAGAGAGGGCATGTAGGCACTTCATCTGAAAGGTTTTATACTGGAGGACTTTTGTGGGAGATGTAAAGCTCCCTCCTTCCAGGTTTCCTGTTTCTTCATAACATGAGGCCAGCACGATGCCATTCCTTGTTAGTTTGTGCGGCTGCTGCACAGTTCAGACAAGACTAGAAGAAGAGGTAAGTTTCCCTAAGGGAATAGTTAGAAAATTAATTAAACTGAGGGGATGCACTAGGATATTTAGAAAACAAATTAGAGTCAAGACCAAACACAGGCAAGAACAAAAATGAGCAATCAGAAACATGAGGGCACCAAGTTTGCCACATGGCCTCTCTGCCACGGTCCTGAAAGAACTTAGATGAGAATTTTTCTTGGGTAAACAAGTTTCTTCTTCCTACAGTGATATACATTAATTAGTAAATGCTTATATTTATAAAGTTTAAGCATTTTATCCCAATACTGTTTAGGGGTATGTTCTCTCCTAAAGGCTTCATGTCACAGCAAATCTCAGAGGCTGGTTTCAATCAAACCAGCAACCTTTGGGTTGGCAGGCCAGCATCTTATCCACTGTGTTACCAGCCAGGGCTTATAGTTTTAACTGACTTGCTGATGTTCGGGTATTGCTCCTTTTGGAAAATACTCCAATGGTGAAAACAGAATCTTGCCTGTTTGTTTAATTATGCCCTAGGGTGGAGATGGAATGCATCTAGGAGTAAGAGAACACCAGCTTTAATAAGCATACAATGTAATTTAACAGTTCATAAAACAGTAAAATTTAATCCTAGACTGAGAGATTTATTAAATTTCACTCAGCAAAATGGAGTATGGGATATGGAAGCAAGTGAGAATTAAGTGAAATGATTTCAGGGGTAATAGATTTTATTACCTGACAAACTGGGGGAACCATTGTTTTTTCAAGCTATTTCTTCTTAATTCATTCTTTGAAAATAATTGTCTTGCATGGAAAAACTTTTTACAAACAAACTAAATAAATTGGGAGCAATTAAAAGCTTTTGTTAAATGTTGTTTGATTTTAAAAGAGTAAAACTATCCACTGAAATCTTGAGATTATGGCTGACATACTTTGAACTGTAAGTTAAAGTATTTTGTAGTCCAGGAGAATAGAACAATTTTCTTTTAAAAAATTCCTTTTACAGTGCCTCCAAACTAAATGAGTTTGACCACCCTGCAGCTTCAGATAGTTTCACTTTTGCATACTAAAAATTATTATGCATGTTCTCCTAATGATCAATTATATCAAAGGGTTGCCATACATGGATGATACTTTATTTTTAAAACTTACTTTGTTTTTTCTTAATTTAAAGAAGTATTAAATAGCATGGACATGGTGTTAAAGATTATGGTAACTTACCATTGCCAGGCTGAAAAACATTATGATTGAAAGAAGGATCCTTCTCTAGAGCTGCAAGTCTCTTGATTTGTGTAAGGAAAACAGCAGCTGAAGGCTGTGTAGTGAGTTAACTGTTTTACATGCATTGTTTCATTTGAGCCTCATTAAACCCTGATGCAGTAAGTAGGGAAAGGGTTATTGCCCCTATGTTATAGCTGAGAAAAGGAGGTTTGAAGAGGTTATGATTTACCAGTGGAGATATAGCTGTATATAGCTGTAAAGTGTAGAACAGATTTGGTCCTAGTCATCAAGTTCAAGCTATCAAAGGACTAGTAAGGCCCTTTATTGCATATTAAACAGTAATATTTAATATCATTAGTTTTTAAAGATTTAAAGAATTTTGCTTGAGTGCATTATTTCATTTTATTTAAAGAATTTAAAGAAGATCTGTCTTTTAGTGATCACTTGCTAGAACCACAGCAATTTATTTTTAAACAAAAACATATTTTAAATTGTTTAAGACTCTTTAGTGGTAATATGTCTGTGAAAGTTACTATAGGTTAGTTAAATATGTATTTAGTAATATTTAATTAAATGAGTGTGATATTAAAATTAAAAACATAAGAACAAGGTTAACACAAACTATGCCTCTTCCATTGTGTATCATTTTATTTTGAGAGTTTTGCTTGAAATCTCAAGAAAGTTCAATTTTTGAGAAAAGTAACACTGTCATACAAAATTAAATTTTTCATCATTTGACTTTGACAGGTGTGTGCTTTTCATTATCTTTTTTGGTATCTACCTCACATGAGGAGCTTAATACATGTTAAACAATACAGAGAATCAAATGTCAGCTTAGCTGATGGATGACTTGAAGTTTTGGTGATGCTTTAGGAGTAAATCTGAACAACCCTTTTCAAAGACGATTAAATGTCCCCAAGAACTCACATGTTGAGTGCCCTCTTTAAATTCCATTTAGTGCACAGCCAGGAAAGCAGGACTGGTCATAACAGTCCTTTCAAGTATACCTGCAACAGAAGTCAGCTCTATGGCCAGAATCACTGAATTCCATGGCTACAAATAGAAAAGTGTCAATGGTTGTGTCTGATGCTGATCACTTAGAAAGGGAAAAACAGAGAATCGGGAGCATTTAAGTCTGTGTAAGTCTGATGATTTCATGGGCCACTCTCCCTTTTTCCTTTCTTTCCTCCTCTACCCCTCTCTTCCCCTCCCTGCCCCACATCCTCCTTTTCCTTCTCCTTCTTCTTTTGGTAGCAAGTTATGTTAAAATAGTTCCCTCAAGACAAATATAGTTGACCTATTAAAAAATGGGTGAAGAGACCTGGCTGGCGGCACAGTGGATAAGGCGCCAGCCTGCGAACCCAAAGGTCACTGGTTTGATTCCCCAGCCAGGGCACATAATGAGGTTGCAAGCCAACCATACATTGATGTCTTTCTCCCTCTCTGCATCTCTCCCTACGCCTCTCTCTAAAAATAATAAATAAAGTCTTTAAATTTTTTTTTAAAAATAGGTGAATAAATGAACTTGTGTAATTGTAGTCCTTCATTTCTCCAGAGGGTTCCTGATAGCATGCATGCTCTATCCCTGTTGGCTCTGCTTTCCTTTCCTCTCCATTCTGTGTAACATTAGTTTCCTGACTATCAAATCAGCAGAACTCAATTCTTGTAGCCCTGAACATATCTTACAAAATCATTCACGAGAGTATGGCAGTAAAAGCTTTTCCCTTTCAGACAAACTCATAGTAAAACTTTTCTGGCTAGGATCTCTCAAGGTTATACTTTTAACAAAACCAGATGCAAAGGTTTTTTTTATTTTTTATTTTTTTATTTTTAAGATTTTATTTCATTATTTTTAGAAAGAGGGGACGGGAGAGAGGCAGAGAGGGAGAGAGACATTGATGTATGGTTGCGTTTCACCTGCCTCCAGCCACAGACCGGACTGGAGACCTGGTTGGCAACCTGGTTATGTGCCCTGGCTGGGGAATCGAACCTGCAACCTTTGGGTTCGCAGGCCGGCGCCTTAACCACTGTGCAAAGTTTTTACCTAATCATAACTTACCATAATATCCTCCTCCCTTTTTTTAAAAAAAAAAATTAGATATCTTCTAATCTGCCTCAAAACGAAGGAGGATGCTTTAGGTTCATATTTGCCTCCAAATCTGAATACTCAGGATGACAGAATCCTCATTTTCGTGTTCCAATTTGATAAACGACTTATTCTAAAATGGTGTCATTAGGGACCCTCCTTGACAGGGTTTGAAGTTTGTCCAAATTCAGGATGTTAATGACAGTTTCCTTGTCTCGTGAATATTCAGCTAGAATAGACATGTCATATGGATTAGTTTCAGTTAATCTGGAAGCAAACTAAAGTCGCCACCAAAGTATAATGTGTTCAATACATCCTGCTCTCCTTTATTTGTATAATCACTTGGCTGAGAAACTTCCTTATGACTGAATCATGAAACATAATGAACTTGCTTTTAACTGCACATCTCCCAGAGTCAGCCTGAACAGTCCCAGCAGCAGGGGCAGATCCCGGGGCTGTCTACAAAAGGCTGCAGCACCGTACAAATTATGTTGGGTGTTCCTTGGAGATGGTGGTGTACAAATGAAATAATGTTTCAAAGAACATCAAGGCAATCCTCCAGAGGAACAAGTAATGACAAAAGGACAATGTGCAGATCGAGGGCTTTGGCAGAAAATCAAAGGGGCTGTCCCTGCTGCTTTGATTCCCTGACAGTGTGGTAAGAACTTTGGAGTCACAGGATTTGTTTTTAACAGCTGAGTGACTCCCCCTCCACAAAAGCGCTGGGCCAGTATAATTGTCCTAATTCACTCAGTCCTGAAAACAACTCGGAATTGGAGGGTTCTGGAAAAGGAATATAGAAATAGAATTATTTAGTCAATCTGTTATTTGCTCACTGTCAGTTATCTGACTAAACCATGCAAATTAATTAGCTCTTTGGGTCTATAATTATGAGGGTTTATGTATCCAAAAGATAAATATTTGTTTAAAACATTTTTTTCTTGACATGTTACTATCTTATAATCATAATTCATTTACTGAACCAGTCAAAATCATATAAGTTTTCTATTCACATCAACGTCTTTTTGATAACTCCGTAAGTTCCTGCTGGGTGGGGGGTGCAGTTTGGGGGGAGGAATTGTTTTCCCTTGTTCACTCAAGGGTTAAGAAATTTGAGCAGATTTCCAGAGCTGGTTTCATGGGTTTGAGACTTGTATAGTTGCACAGAACACCATGCTTAGAAGGAACCCATGCATGTTCTAATGCTGCGCTGTTGCCAGCTTGCAATTCTTAATATTGAATAGGGGCCACACCTTTTTATTTTTTACTAGGCTCTGCAAATTATATAACCAGTCCTTATTGTTACTAGTATTTTAAGAGAATCAGCATTTGCACAATTAAGTCAAAGAGCAAAAATTCTTAACTTTTGTTTGGTTTGAGAGAGCATGAGTGCTCTCTCAAATAGACTTTTGCCTTAAGAAAAGTCAACCCAAATTTAGAAAATTACAAAAAGTTTTAATGCCTGTGCTTGTTTTCTCTGGCCCTCTGTACTGACTGTCTTTCTCCCATGCTCATCTTTATTGGTTCTTCTAGGTTGTTGAACACCAAGGCCCTCTTCTTTCATTCTATCTTTATTCCCAGGTATCAGTTGCTCCTATGCTTCAATCCTTATTTATCAACTGTTTATTTCCAAGTATGTATCCCAGCCCATACTTGTCTCCTGAGGCATAAACTCATAGATACAACCCATCTACCGGTCACTCAAATTTATCACCTTCCAAACCTGAAAACTTTTGAAGCAGATAACTGCAGTAAGTAAATAAAGTCTCTGTACCCATGGAGATTATGTTCTAAAGAAGGGGAAGATAAGCACAGTGTGTTGTGTGTGTGTGTGTGTGTGTGTGTGTGTGTGTGGTCAAGCAGTAAACAGTGCTCTGAAGAAAAGTAAGGCAACATAAGAGAATAAAGAATGATTGTGATAGCCTATTTTCAATATCATTTTCTACATTTTATCTCAGTGATTGTCATGATCATCTATCCACTAATCCAAATAATAATAAACCTGAGAGTTACTCTAACCTCCCTTATGTTTGTCATTACCCCCCAAATAATCTATCAATGGTTAAGCCTACTTCTAACTATTTCCTGAATGCATCCATTTTACTTCCTGTCCTTAATATGCTCATCTAAACTACTGTCATCATCACCATGCATTGGGATTGTTTTACCAAATTTTTGGACAGTTCCCTTGTCTCTAGATTTGTACTAAGGAGCAAATCATTCTCCACATGCACAGAGAGTAGTTCTTCCTCAAAGTAGATCTGATCATATCTCTCCCCCGAAGACCCTTTAATTATTTACCCTTATCCTGTAGATTTTTATTTGTGGGTCTGGCAGACAAAATCCTCAATTTTCTGATTTTTTTTTCCAGCTCCTCTGCCTCACTTATTAACACTGCAAACCTCCAAACTCAACGGTGCTTTCACTATGGGGAACTTTCTTCAATTCCTCAAAGCTTTTGCTTTCTCTCTCATTTCTGAGCTTCTCTCTCTTCACCTGACTCATAATCCCTTAGTGTCAACATCACTTTTTTCTGAATCCCTTGTCTGAGTAATCCAAATTAAATTTGAGTTCTTTGTATGTGCTTGCTATGGCACCCTGTCCCCCATTTCAATTTTAGCATGTAATAGCCTTTATTTTTACTGCATTTTTCAATTGACTACATTTCCATTTCACTGGGTGCAAAGTCCATAAAGACAGGCACTACATCTCTGCCTAGCTTATATTTATGTCTCTAGCATTAGCATAGAACCCAGCACTGGACAGTCTGTGCTCTTTCTGTTTCCCTGATTTCTTTCTGAATCTAAATGATATTATGTACGACTTATTGTACTATTGCATAAATACAAATGCTGATGACAATTGGTCACATCGTATTAAGTATTTAATAGTTGGCATTTTTCCTGGGAAGAGAGTGAAGTGATTCATTTATTTCAGATTGCATTTCAGTTTTAGAGAGTACATTTGCTTCCTCTTTTGCAAAAGCTATATGAATTAGTCTTGGAGTTAATCTGCTTAATCCAGAGATAGAGAAAGCATATGAAAACAGAGGCAAAATATCAGGAAATGATTTTTAAGGAAATCAGACCATTCTCGTCTCCATGAAGCAGAAATTAATCTTGGATCCTGTTTTTGGTAGTCTGAAGAAATAGCCAGCACAATCTTTAAATGTGGTTAATCTGGACTCATGTAATGGAAATGACCCTTTATTTGGATTAGAATTGTATTTAATTTGAATATCCCTGTGTATTTAATAAAACCTAGTTTCCCAATATAATGCTGAGTCATTTTTATGAAATCTTTTTTTTTCTGTCATAAAAAGCTTAATTTCAAAATGATTTTTATCGCTTTAAAATAACCAGTTAACTCAATTATATTCTGATACTTTTATTTTGCAAGATGCATTGTTTAGAAAAAGGATCCACTGTTAATTAAAAATACTCTTATTTGAAGAGATTATTTATTTTAAGAAATGATAAACAAAGGCTGAGTTATTGGAACAACAATTGCCTGATAAACTATGTACTTATTCCATTTCTGTTTACAATAACTGCTCAGTGACTTGAAAATTTGCTTTTAGAGAAACCTGAGAAAATCAATTTTAATGCTTAATAGATATTTTTCAAAAGTGAAATGGCCATATTAATTATATATTTCTAATAATTATTCTTGAATATTTTTCTAAATCTAATAGCTAAATATTTGATATGATTGAGGATATCAAACTGATATTGTAAAGAGTTTTTGCAATACTTTAAGCCTCCTTGAAAGTCATGTTTGACATAAATGAAGACATTTTGAATTTCTATAGCATAAAATTGGGAAAATATGGTCTGCTATGTTTACCTAATTTGTTTTTTATAATAAAGTTGTATATAAATAAATAAATACATAAAACCACTGTGGTTGTTAGAAAATATAGTCATGACATGTAATTGTGAAACTGTTTTAGGTAAATATAGCAAGTGTTTATGACCAAAAGACTTCTGGGAGTGTCATCCTGTAGAGCTGAGCTGCCTGCTAATGACTCTGCTCAAGGCAAGAAACAAACAACATATTAGAGCTTTTCCAGATTAGCTTGATTCTTAGTGAATACTGCAGCAATTTTACTTAATAGCTCGGAGCTTCATTTGCAGGAAGCAGATACTACGTTAATTAAAAGAACAATGCTTGTAGAGAAGCTTTAGATACTACTTGATTAATCACTTATTCCTTTCAATGCTCATATTTAGAAAATAATTCTTTAGGTCCCCTGATGCCATGGATGGCCTGTCTGGTTGGTTGTAGTTGTCAAACAGAGACTGTGTTAGACTGATATGACATTGAAAACAGCTTTTTTTCTTACCTGACAATCTTGGGACCTGGCTCTACCTTCTGTTGGTATTTACATGGGACTAAATGCAAAATGTGTAATTTAACTTCAGGGAAATTAGAAGGGGCTCAATTAAACAGTGAATATTATCTAGAATTCAGAAGAAACAATTGCCACTTTTAATTAGAAATTTTAATTGAGTCTTCGTCCATTAATTCTATTTATAAATACAACATTTAAAATTCCTAACATGAGTAAAAGTACACTTTATTTGTTTATATTTATATTATGCCAAAGATAATAACCTTAGCATTTTTTCTACCCATGAGAGTATTGTTCTCATACACTTTAGAAATATAAAAAAGAAAAGTAAACTTTTCTACAATCCCACTGTGAGTGTAAACATTTAGATTTATTATACTCTATCTTATGTATTTATGGAGATAGAAATAAAAAATATTTTAATATGAAAGTCCTGGATGGTGGCACAGTAGATAAGGCCCCAGCCTGTGAACCCAAAGGTTGCTGGTTCAATTCCCCACCAGAGCACATAACCAGGTTGCAAGCCAGGTCTCCAGCCAGGTCCCAGCCAGGTCTGTACCTGGAGGCAGGTGAAAGGCAACCATACATTGATATCTCTCTCCCTCTCTGACTCTCTCCCATCCCCTCTCTCCAAAAACAATAAATAAAATCTTTAAAACAAATTTTAATATGAGTGGCATAAACTACATTCTGTTTTATACCTAAACAATGTACATCTTATGACTGTTCATAATTAAAAGTTAGGGGCATTCAGTTGTTAAAAATAATGAGGTAGCTCCATTAATACTAATGTAAAAAGGCATAGTCTAAGTTTTTAAAAGCAGGGTGTAGTATATCCCACTTCTGATTAAAATATATAGACTCAATATCTATGTGTATGTGTTATTATAGCTCTATGCTTTTGAGAATAGCTACCTCTGAGGCAGTTTTGAGTACAGATGGTATGCTTTAAAATATTTTACTGAATGCAATGCTAAATTATAATAATTCATTATAATAGGAATATATTATTTTATAATATGGGTATGCAAAATTTAACATCCATTTTACATATCAGTAAATATAGCTCTAGAGAATAAATAGTGTTACAGTATTCAGTTATATAAATATAACATACATTGCTGAACCTTATGAAGAACATTTAGGTTACTGTATTTTAATAACATTAACCACATTATAATGTGTATATAGATCTAGGTGCACTTGTCTTTTTGTTTCTGTGGGGTAAGTTCCCCAAGTGAAACTACAGTGCCTTGGTTTGTGCTTGACGTATATTTCCAGATTGTTTTCCAGGACAGTATTACCACTTTTCTCTAGGTTCTAACCATTGGTGCCAACATATCATTAGCCACCTATATCTCTGAAATTTTATTGATTGTCTGTCACCTCTGGATCAAGAAAATGAGTTCATGTCATCAAGAAATGAAAGGTGTTTTTTCAAGGATAGAAAGCTTTAGAAGAAAGCTATCTTTTCAATGGCCTCTGTATTACAAAGCACATTGGGTTATCTTAACATGAGTGGAGCTAGTCTCTAAAGTAGATGCCTAACTTATTCTGCTTAGGTACTACTATATAAAGTAGTAATGTAGATTATCATAAAGTATAATGTTTTACCACAAAAAGCAACATTTAAAATATTTGATAGGCCCGGGCTTAAATCTCAGGTGTGCCTGTGCCCTTATGAGAGATTTGAACCTCCGCTGCCCAGAATCTACTATTTACATCATTAGATGGTTAAAGAAAATGAAGTATCTGTAAAGTGCCTGCCACACTGCCATATGGTGGACATTATAGAAAGTCATCTTTTGAGCAAGTAACTGCTTGTGAGATATTTATTTTCCCATCAATTAAAAATAAAGAATATTATCCACTGGGTATCAGTTAAAAGCTTGTGGGATAGGATAAAGTGATAGCTGTTATGCTTATTACTCTGATTTTTTAGATCTGTAATAAACTTAACACTTTTAAATTTTGGTTATGGTTAAGGGTAGTGTTTATGATTCAGCTAAGTTCAAAGAATAACAAATAGAAGTAAACATTATTCTTCTACATTGCTTGCTCAATATGTGTAACACCTTTTTACTGGTTTCTTTGGGAACCAAAGTAGGGGCAAATACCCAAGTATAAAATATGTTGAATTTTGTTCAGCATTTAACATAAAATTATATTTATGTTTTCAGTAACGGTTCCTTAAAATACAATCAAAGCCCTGGCTGGTGGCACAGTGGGATAAGGTGTCAGCCTGCGAATGCAAAGGTCACTATTTGGCTTTCCAGCCAGGGCATATAACCCAGGTTGCAAGCCATGTTTCCAGCCAGGTCCGTAGCTGGAGGCAGGTGAAAGACAACCATACATTGATGTCTCTCCCCCTCTCTGCCTCTCTCCCTTCCTCTCTCTCTGAAAATAATAAGTAAAATCTTTTAAAAAATACAATCAACTTCAGTTATTAATTAGGTAGCAAATGTTTGAGGGATAAGGAAAGAAAGAGAAGACACTAAAGAATATACAATTTTGTAAGAGAGGAATGAGTTGTTCAGGATCAGGAATGCAAAGGAGCAGAAGAAATATTACCTGGTGTCATGAACTCTGAAAAGACAGGAGTCTACTCAATAGATAACAGCTTTGCCCTGGGGTATCTTGGTCACACTCCAGTGCCCTCAGTGAGATTTGAGTCAATGTCTGCTTTTATAAGGCTCCCTTCCATGAGATTCCCTAAACCTAGCACATAAGCTAAATTCAGCCATAAAGTTGAACTACTTCTCAGTGTCCTTTAAACTGAATTTCTTTTTCTTACAAATTTATCAAATTTCCGTGTCTCACTAACCAGGATAATATTTTCAGCTCTTTCTATTTTTCTTGCCTCAACATTTCCTAAATTTATTTTTGTTTCTTCAGTGATCATTCTTATAATGATTTTTAAGACATTTCTAACATCCTCTTGCTGTTAATTGCCCTGTGGAATTGCTATTCCTTATGCCTTCCCTCTGAATCTACACCATCTAGTTCCTCCCCTTCTCACTTTGGCTGCAGCTCATCAGTTGTTAAATCCAGCAGGTGAAGACTGCTTTTTTTCTAATCCTGAGTAAAGTATCATCACCTTTACCTCCTGCTCTTTGTCTACTTTGAATTAATTTCCTGAATGGCATGGGATTCAGTGGGAAAAAAAAATGTTGTAATGAAAGTCTTTTCTATCCTGGTTTCTGATTTATAATTTGTTTCATTAAGTCTAAAACTCGAAAGTATAAATGTCGAGTTAATTGACACAGCTTAATCGATCATTTGCAATTTTGATGATAGTCTATTAACCTACTGACTACAAGGGCATCATGGAGTAACTGGTTTTGCATTTGGTTTTGGAGTCCTCTATGATTTCCTCCTTAATAATGTTCACAGCAGTGTACCATTAAAGTTCTTTGCTTCATTTCACATTCTGATTGTCCCTGAACCCGTATAATTCACAGAAGGAAGGGACTGTTGATTCCAACAAAATTTTGGTCCATTTATTTTGTCAAGCATAATGTGTACTTCCATGTCCTCTCACAGTTGACCCATGTTGTGCTTTTATAAAGCAACCAGTTCACAATATTTTAGTAATTTTCTAAAATTATCCTACTGTATACAATGCTTTTCTACAAAGAATTAAGCTTCTTAATAATTAGAAGATAATAAATATACATTTTAAAAATTTGTTTTATGTAACAATGATATTTTCTAGTACTTTTATGTATCTATAATTGTGTATGACTTGCTTTTACATACATCTTATTTTTTTTTAATATATAGCTGTAGTCAATGAGAGATAGAAGTAATAATCCCATTTTGCCTTGAGTAAACTAAAGCCTAATACTGTATTCTTCAAGATTCTTTCCATTTCAGTTGTTTAAAATTCTATTGAAGTTAGTTACTAGTAAAATGAAATCACATTGAGCCTGTAGCTTATAAAGTACAGGATAACTGTCTTCAAATCCATTTGGATCCAAGTGCATAAAGAAAGTCATATACAGATTTCTCTCCATATATCATCCCCTTTTTCATCTGTATTGACTTCGTTCTTAGAAAGAAGTGACATCAAGTTTCATAGACCCTAGTACAGAAATTCAGGAGGAAAAAAAACGTGTTTTTTTCTTAATAGCTCCCTCAGAAGGCCTGGGTTTAACTAATGAGCCAAATTCATGGCACTGGGTCATGCTCAAAGCAGTGGTTACCAGCCCTGAAAGATTCAGAGCAAGGACATTGGATCAAGGAATAAACTCAAGAATATGGTTCTGCTGGTCTTCTGAGTTCCATCTTCTTCTTTTTTGACTCTTTCACTTAGATTGGTTCTAAAATAAAATGATATATAAGGACTCTATTTTAGGGAAATCCTTTGCATTTAATCCATAAAAAATAATTTTAATTCCATATTAGGTAGTGTGATTCCTCAGACTTTGTTCTTTCTCAGGATCGCTGTTGCTATATAGGGCCTTTTGTGGATCCATGTAAATTTTTGAAATAATTTGTTCTAATTCTATGAAATATGCCATTGGAATCTTTATAGGAGTAGCATTGAATCTATAGATTGCTTTGGGTAATATGGACATTTTAATGATGTTAATTCTTTCTATCCATGAACAGGGTATGTGCTTCCATTTATTGTATATTCTTCAGTTTCTTTCTTTAGTGTCTTATAACTTTCTAAGTACAGGTCTTTTACATCCTTGGTTAGGTTTATTCCTAGATATTTTATTCTTTTTAAAGAAATTGGGAATGGTATCCTAATTTCCCTTTCTGTTAGTTTCTTATTGGTATATACAATGCAACTGATTTCTGGATATTAGTTTTGTATTCTGCTACTTTGCTGAATTCATTTATCAGTTCTTGTAGTTTCTTGATGGAATCTTTGGGGTTCTCTATGTACACAGTATCATGTCATCTGCAAGTAATGACAGTTTTACTTCTTACTTTCTAATTTGAATGCCTTTTATTTCTTCTTCTTGTCTGATTGCTGTGGCTAGGACTTCCAGTACTATATTGAATAAGAGAGATGAAAGCAGACATTCCTATATTGTTTCCAACCTTAAGGGGAATGCTTGAAGTGTTTGCCCATTGAGTATGATGCTGAAGGTGGGTTTGTCATATATGGACTTTATTATGTTTTAGGTATGTTTCCTCTAATCCCATTCTACTGAGAGTTATCATAAATGGTTGCTGGATTTTATAGCCTAGTTTTTTATATTACATATTGTTATATAGATTAAACATAAGGGGAAATAAAATATACCCTTGTCTGACACCCCTACCTGATCTAAATTGATATTGTCAGTTGCTAACATACTTGAGATTATTAATTACTTTGCTTCATAATTATGAGTGTACTTGAGATTGTCAATTATTCGACTTCATAATTATGACATATATTAAAATCTTTAGTTCACACATTTGTTTATTTATCTAACTTGATCATCATAATTCTTTGAGGGAGATTATTCTCCTACTTGTTTTAAGATAAAGAAATAAGGTTATGAAAGATAAATTCACATAATGACTAATAAGTTACAAAGCTAAAGCTTTAAGTCCCATTTGCTATCTATGAAAATTTTACTTTTTTCACATTTCTGTGGGAAGTTACTATTACAGTTTTTTATAGAGAATAAGGAAAATATAAAAAGCTAAACATACAATATGAACACAAAAGTCATAAAGTTTACATATTAATATGATATGCTTGTACATCTACTATTTTCCCAGAAATGTTATTCTTCAAATTGTGCTTATTTACTATAATTTAATTATTTTGTTTGAGTACACTTTATTCAAACTCTTAAGTTCCCAATGTTTACAGTCATTTGGAAGTAGTATTTATGTGAACATTTGAATTCATAATCCAAATTACTGCTGTTTTATTTTTGGTTTGCATACTCCTGGATCTGACATTAGAAAGAATCAGTTTGTTACTAACATAAAAATCTATATTAATTTATCATATTGAAAAAAAGTACATATAAACAATATTGATGATTATAAATTTTTAAATGCACAAAGCCTATTTGAGCTCCAAATATCAAAATAATTGGATGTATTGGAGACCAGCTGGAAGTGCAAAGAATAGTTCCCCTTAATATTGACTCTTCTCTAGATCAATAGCAGCTCCAAATGTAGTACAAAGCAGACAAGATTTAACAGGGCCTAAATTATTAAGGCTAGTGCGTTGTTGCCGGGGAGTTCATTAACAATCCCATCAATACAGTGGTTCATGGGCACTAGTAAGAACTTCATGGAGCATTTTAAAACAGAATGAGATATCTCAATGGACTGATCTTAGTGGAAAAAATTTAATTAGGTAAGAATAATTACATTAGTTAAATGAAACTTTTAATTGAAAACCTGTTGGCATTTTCTAACCTGCTTCACAGCTAGCTGTCCCTTAATCATTTATATTTAGAAAGTTTCTCTACAGGGTGGTTAAGAAACATCTAAACATCTTGAATTTGTATATAAATGTTGAAAGGAGTTTAGAAAGTGTGGCAGTTAAAACAAATAGGACTTTCTGCTTGGAAATGGTTCATTTTAAAGATATATGTAGGAAAGAAAGAAAATTGTATAGAAGATACTTATGGTAAATACATGTAATTCTTGGAAAGAATGCAAAATAGTTATCTCCTAAAGCTTTCAAAATTGCAGCATTAAAACTTTACGGACTGAGTTTTTTACCTTATAAAGATCTAAAAGCTTACAGAGAAATAATGCTGTTTGTAAAATTATCTTATTGAGTGTGGTTAAGAAAAATGACATCCAGCAAGAGCTCTTGCAATATTGAGAGTCCAAAATTATATAATATAAGCCTATAGGACCAATGAAAATTCTTACTGTCAAAATTAGCATTGGCCACATTTTAGAATATATTTTACTAGTTATTCAAAGCAGGTTAATTAACTGTCACTATCTTTTTGGTAGCTTTTAGCTTAAGCCAGAGGGCATTGGTTTGAAGAGACATGGACATGTATTTAAATCCTCACATTCTAAGGAACACCAAACAAATGGATCCATTAATTACTCATGGCATTAATCTAACATTAACCCTGACCTTGGTCCTTTCTTTGCTGAATCCCTGCAACATTGTCCCTGAGTACTGTTTCCTTCACTTCATCTTCAGAGCATAGCTGTACTTGAATTTTCTTTCTAACTCATTTACTTGACTGTGAAGCTGAACCCATTCTATTATTTTCCCTTCTTCTCCTTTTAAACCTTCCTTTTAAGCTCTTATTTCTTTTAGCCCTTGTGAGTATTAAATCCCATTTGGCAACTACTAAAATTCATATTTGTTTTAAAGGTCTTCCATTGTGCAGTTTCTAGAGTCCCCTTTTAGTCAACTAATTGGCAATGTAGGAATCTCTCTGGTTAGTTCAAAACATGAAGTATACCTATACCCATGTTCTGATTGTGCAAGGGTATATAAAGAAAGATAAAATAGTAGGATATTAGTGAATGACTTTGAATAGGAGAGAAAAAAGAAATTAGTTTCCCTCTGCAGAGTATCAGGCAGCTGAGGTAGGTTTTAATATTGGTGAGAAGTTTAACAATGAATTTAAAACATGAAACTATAATAAAAATATTGGCAGTTTTTCTTGGGCTAGGCAGGAATTGCGTAAGGATTAACAACAGAGCAATGGTTGAAAAAAGTGACTTTTCATTTTCATCACTTGTTAGTTTGCATGAAATGTTGATTCAAATATTTATTATAAAGAACACAAAAAATGAGGACTTCTGGATTAAAGATAGATAAAGTAAGCGTATGATTGTATTACAAATGTCAAAATAAACTTGCAATAAAACATAAATTTTCTAGACTGCAAGTGTAAGGCACACGACATTTTAAAATCCATCAGGTTCTATGCCCTCCTATTACTGATAAAGGCACTGACAACTAGAAAAAATACTAGTTTTGTCCAGGTTCACGTGGCTAGTGTGCAGTTATCTGTCCAGCAGCAGCTCTCTGGTAACAAATGCAAGACTCTGTAATGTTTTGCCACTTATATTTATCCTTTAATCCTAAACCTGTAGCATAACAGTTGTGCATTCAGTAGTTGTTTTGAGCTCTGAATTGTGGTGTTGTGCACATGTTTTACAGACACCAGGTTGTTGTTGTATGATCATTTTCTTCCTACTCCTCTCCTTCCAGAACTTGATCTGCTTCTTTGAGCGGCAGGAGGCCTGTTCCTTCATTTAGGCTAACAGTGGGTGTAGAGAGGATGAAACATCATCTCTAAACCAGTGTCTTGTTTGGATAGTATCCACATTGAAGAGATTGCTGATCTGTTGGTGATCATCATCACCATCTAACACCTGCCCAAGTATCATGTGCCAGGGATTGTGCAAACTGCTTTATTGTATTATCTCATGCAGTCTTCGCGGTGCTCACAGCTGCTGGGAAAAAATTCTGTTTCAGAGTAGCACAAAGAGCCGGCAACAGAGCAAACATAATGGCAGCTGCAATGTAACTGGGAGAATTGTCTTTGACAATTGGCTCCCAACTGGGTCTGAGGGCATTTCTTCATCTGCCCCTCTGTTCTGTTAGCACCTGCTCTGTGCCTGGCAGCGTGCTGGTGCAGTGTGCCAGCTGAATGAGTGACGCCAGCCTGCCTTACGTGCGTGGCCCTCATTCTTGCTCAGAAGGGTGGATAATTATCCATCTCATTTAGGCTTGTGCTGACTATACAAGGAGGCTTCAGAGGTCAGAATCCATCCTTAATATCTGCATCTTCTAATTGAAGAACCAATGTCTAAATTTGTTTTTCTTCTGGAATTGTCTGGTTTTTCAAAGTGATTTTTCCAACAAGGCAATGATTTGGCAGATCATCATTTGTATCTCCAATTATAAAATGAGGAAATAAGGCAAAAGGGATTTAAAATTTTTGATTAGCTATTTTAGATAAAAGATGAAGCTATGGAAGAACCTGATTTCATGAACTTAAATTCCATTTACTGGACTCTTCTGCTCTTTGTGCTATGCACAATACTTCAGATGGGAATTCAGAAATTAGCAAAATTTGAGACATAGGAGTTCCAGAATGGATCTGCCACCTGCCAGCCAGCATTCAGATCTCAAAGGGGACCTGCCTGCACTTATTTAATGGAAAGATAAATGTGTTCTCAGAACTGTTACTATAAATTCATTTAGAAATGGGACAGAGGCTGTACTCACATTCCTCCCAGGTCTGAATTGCTGGCAGATTTGGTTCACTGTACCTCTGGGAGGTTATACATTCTAACTGGATGGCAAAGTGTGACTGCTCTTCAGAACTCTGTAATACCCATTTCTTTTACAGTTTAAATGAACTTTTTGGTTTAATTCATCAATTTATTGAAAAGTGTGTTTATACAGATACTATGGGAAAGACCATGTAGAGAATACTATGCAGGGTGTTACAAAGATAGGTATGGCTACTATCCAAAAGATGCTAGTGATCTAGAAGGAAAGATAAAAAGTGAGAAAATATAAACAATTGTAGTAAAACTAAATGTGCAATGAATAAAGAAAATACAGATCAGTGAAGCGTATTTGGTATGTTTCTAGCATAAACTAAAATCTATGAATCATCTTTCCAGAAAAATGCATGATTAGATTTTCTGATCGTTAGAGTGGAGTAAAATTGACATGCTATAAGCATCTTAAATTTAAATTATACAATTTTATAAGTTTTGACATACAGATACACCAATATAACCATCCTTGCAATCAAGATATGAATCCATATCACAAAACTCTTCAGAGCAATTACATTTAAATGAAAATTATTGCATATAACACTGTGAGTGTCTGGAACCCAGGGTGAGAGCCCAAATGTGCACCAAGTGCTTTGGGAGAAGGCCATTTGTTGCAAACGTAACTGCCTGTCGTAAGAGAGAAAATAAATTAAAGAGGCTGTGTTTCAGGTTCACCCAGTTAAAATTCAGTAAAAGTCCTTAAAGCTATGCTCCTTGGGAAGCTGAGCATTCCAAATTACTGTCCCATGTTTGGAAAGAAAAAGCATTTTGAAAGCTTTTGCTGAGAGAAGCTTTCAGTGAACCCAAGAGGTTTTGTGTGCCGGTATTTTCTTCCATGACTGTGTGTAGTTCAGAATCGTTCATTTCTAACCATTTGCTTATGCAGTTATAGTTATTTTAACTTTTCGTAATTCCTAGAACATCTATCTCAGAACCTTGCAAAGAAGATGTTTAATGATCATGATTATAGTGATCAGAAACAGGAATGACATATGCACTCAACATGCACAGAGGTGGTAATTACTGCTTAGTACTAGATCCCTTCTTTAAAAGAGATCTGAGTACATAGAAATATTTTAACCATTCACAGCATCCATTGTAGTCCTGTTTTTATGTCCTGAGTAGTCTTTCAATTATGCATGCAAGATCAAAAATATTAAACAACAGTAATTTTTATCATTTGAAACTACTGAAAGCACATGCTTTCTCTGATTCTTCAATTATTTAAAAAGTACAGTGGACTTTTTCAGAGCATAAAAGAAATCTAAGCATATTTCACTGTTCTTTCCATACTTTCAAGTCTTGTTAGACATGAGTTTATCCAAGATAGATGAAATGGCACCCAGTGACTAGACTAATTTATCTGGCAATAACTCAGCCATAGGTATTAGCATTTGTTACTCTTCACCTGCATTCCTGTTACACACTCCATGCCTAAAGTAATTAGACTAGGTATAATAAGATAAACCCAGCAATAAATTAGTGAGATGGTTAGTGCATAATAAAAGTGCACGCAAAGGCACTTTTCATGATCTTTTAAACCAATATTGAGAAAGACCACTCCATTTTTACAGAAATGTGTAGGTCTGTTGCACAATTTTAAAGGTTCGCAAAACTAGTTTTTAATGCACAGACATTCTTTGTAGGTTAACTAATTTATTTTAGAAAGAAAAATAAAGTTCCAACTCCAGTCTAGTCTGAGAGAGGCTCTCATGGGGCCTCCAACTGTTATCGATAGATGCTTGACCCAGCTTTGAAGCTTGGAAGCCTGCACTTAGCTCTGTCTGTACCTATCTTGTCACACGTTCTTCTGGGCTGTATTCCCAGGGTGAACAGATAGTCTGGCTTTCCAATAAGTGTAATCTATTTATACATAAATGAGTAATTATACTTGAAAGAGAGAATATAGGACAAATTGTTTTGTCTTCACTGCTGCTTTTATTTCCCCCTCTGCTTAGCTTTTGTCTTTGTAGTTTAGGATGTGAATGACTACAACTTTATCTCACCCCTTCATATGAATTTTAATAGCCAAATTGTACACATTTTTCACTTTAATTTAATTGGCTAAATTACAATTATGCTTAACCTTGAAACTTTCTTTAGAGGTAGCTATGATGTATAAAGAAAAATATCTGACTTGAACTTTTATTTGAATTTAAGCTCAGAGACATGCTTACTCTCTATGGGACCTAGGACCATAATTGTCTGGTGCTTAGCAGAGCCTCCAAAAATAGGAGAAATGCTGTCGTTAGTTTTTCCTCCTTTGTTTTTCTTAGTTTCAGGGGGAATATGGATTTGGGAGGTAGTCAATTATGATAGCACAGACCATGGTTCTAGGAATTAGGCCTTGCCATCTGAGTCTTGTTTCCAAGTCTTGTTTCTGAGTCTTATTCCTGCCAGACTCTTGCTATGATAGTTTGTGTGGTAGTTCTAAAAGCTAAGCTTTGTCAAATCTTGTTTCCTGAGTCTTGTTTCTCAAGGTGATAAGACCTTGAGAAAATTACTTTAACCTTGCTAACCTTCTAAAACATATGGTCTTTGTGAAAATGCTTGTAAGGAAAATAACATGGTTATGTGGCATAAAGTAAGCAGGCAATGTAACTTAACAGTAGTATAAAAATGATGACAAAGTAATTAACCGGTATGTCTCTTTTTCTCCTCTTCTGTTCTACCCCGTCCTTCTTTTTTCCGGTTTTCTGCTGAAACAAGAGTCAAAGCAAGGGATTCTAGATTTGATATGAGAGTTTGAAAAAGTTAGCAAGAACAGTTCAATCAATCTTTGTAATTTCGAGCTGGGAGTAAGGGAGGCCCTTTCAGCCTGATCCTGAAAGATACCCGGCCCTCTGAAAATCTTCTAAGCAACAGATATTTGGAAGAAATCTACTCCTTTCATGCATTTGTTCCTGGTTAATATTATGAACTTCCTAATTAACCTATTATTGATCCAATCCCATACATTGATGTATTTCATTGTTTGTGTGAATTTATTTTTATCAATTTTCCACAATCTATATCTTGTAATTCATTTTCATTATAGGAGGGAAAAAAAGCCCCTTAAACTGATGAAAATGTATACAGAACAGTTTCAGAAGTTCTATTTTTTGCTTTATTATAAGGTAACATATTTTATTTTATTTTTAATTTTTAAATTTTTTCAATTTTTTAAATTTATTTTTAGAGAAAGGGGTAGGGAGAGAGACAGAGAGTGAGAGACATCAATGTATGGTTGCCTTTCACCTGCTTCCAGCTATGGACCTGGCTGGATACCTGATTTGCGACCTGGTTATGTGCCCTGGCTGGGGAATTGAACCAGCAACCTTCGGGTTTGCAGGCCAGTGCCTTATCCACTGTGCCACCAACCATGATTTAAGTCAACATATTTTAAAATGGGAGTTCAAGATATAGTTTAACCAATAGCTTTTTAACCACTGAAAATATTTCTCTTGTACTTAACTTACACAGAGCAGGGCAAAGGTAGGTTTATAATTGTGAGTGCACAAAATAGTCTATCCTTTTATTATTTATTAATTATTAGTATTATTTTCCATACAAACAAGTGCAAACCTACTTTTTCCCCAGACTGTAGAATAATAGTTATAAGTTATAAGTACATTAAAAATCATAGTTCTCATGCAGTTTTGTTATCAATTAGTGTGTCCTTTCATCTTACAGCTGAAACTATGTCCCAAAAATGAGTTTCAAACTCTAATTAGGTTAAATTTTTTCCTGTTTTTGTCATTTTAGATAAGGTTGTAAGTTAGTAAATCATGACAGAGTAGGTGGAATGTTAGAGTTTTTGTTCTTTTGCTTATTTTGTGAAAATAGATAAAAGTTTCCATTTTAGGAATAATTACACTGGGGTAACCTACCATTGTTACAAATAAATAAATAAATAAAAAGCCCTATAAACTAAGAAAAAGAAAAAAATCTAGTCATTACTAATTCCAGGAGTAATCATTGGTATCATTTTAGTACATTTTAATGGATTTTCTTCTGTTGATTTTTTTTTTTCTTTTTGGTGGTGGTGGTGGTTGTTATTCATACAGCATGCAATAAGGTAGTTAAGAACATCAGCCAAGAGCAGAGACCATTTGAATCTGACCTCTCTCACTTCTTAAATGTGTGACTTAACCTCTCTCTCTCTCCACTTTGGTTTTATTGTTCGTAAAATAAGAAGAACAGTTGTGTCTTTTATTAACTCTTTTGTGAGAATCAAATAAGTTAAGCCCATGTTAAGTACTTATAACGATGCATTTAAAGGTTAGTGCTGGAAATGCATTTCTATATGTATAATCTATTTTTACAGTTAGCATATAACATGCAATTTTCAATCTGATTATTTTTCAAAACATGATTTTTAATGGTTATATAAAATTTACTGTGGTATTGTTTTTTGAACATTCAGCAGGTTTCCCCCTGCGGCCTTTGTTCTTATATCTGATTTTCTTAGGGCAATTACTGGGCTAAAAAGAACATGGATTATTTTTAAGGTCCTTTGTGGTGCAAATCGCAAAAGGTCCTTTATCCTTCATTTAGTAGAGTTTGAAAGTGCTCATTTTTCCATACTTTTTAACAGTGATTTTTTAAACAGATATTTTATTTTGAAATCAAATGTGTCTTTCATTCGTATTTTAGTAACTAGTTTTATGACCACCCATGTGATAGATGAAATACATATTCTGGACGTTAACTCAGGCCAAAGACAAATACCAGTCTCAACCTCAGGCTCATGATGCGTGCTCTGTCAGTCTCTCTCTCTATTCTAGTTTTCACTAAGCAGCTATCAGAATATGTGAAAATTGTCAGCTGTTATCTACAAAACGAAGTTTATGAATCTGAGCTATAGTCCCCGAAGATGTATGAACTACAAAATTGCATTATTCGGATGTTCTGTCATTGCATTGTGCTCTTTTAGCTGTCTTCCATTTTCTGTGGTAGCGCTCCTTAGGATCCATTTGCATAAAAGATACTGTGTGTACTCATTCTGTATTGTATCGTGGCGAGCGCTATCATCTACAGGGTTCCTATTCATTTTGGAATTCATTTCACAGCTCACTAATTGTGTGAATGAGAAGAGGAAATACATGCTTTTATTCCCAGGCATGCCAAGCAGATGGCCCAAAGTTCATTGCTGCCCGCACTGTTAGCGTGGCCTTGCCCTTAGGTAGTGAACCTGGCGTGGATCCAAATGCAACGTGAGGGTCCATTTCACACAGCATTGACAGGCACCGAGCCTGTGGTTTGTTATGACTTAGAAACGCTTTATTTTTGTATATCATCAACCTCGAAAGTGGTCAGTCATTTGAGCAGATGCAAACATAGTAGAATCATACTTTTACTTGAGAAGTGAAAATGAACTTTCATTCAGATGGAAATTTTGGAAAACAGTGGAGGGGATTAAGCTTAGTTTCTAGCATCATTTCTGAGACTGAACCTTTTGAAAAAGTGAATCAAAGAACATATCAAGATTTCTATTTCACATTTTTAGATGAATCTCCTATCAAATCTCTTTTATTTTCTTCCTACACCAGGGAACAATCTACTTCTTTATTTTTGCGTGCAATATGTAATTTATGTAGCTATTCAGAATGTTAGCAATCACATTCAGTGTGTGCATGTGTGTGGGGGTGTGTAGTGAGAGTAGGGGACAGAGGTAGTAACAAAAAGAAAAAAATAATGTCTTCACACATTTCTTACTTCAACAGAGATATTGGGACAACCGGAAATTGGGTTATTACTTCAGGAAAGGTAGGTTAGTCAAATGTTTTAATGTACCTGAGGTAAAAATTTGATCACGATATCGTTGTAAGAGAATCAAACCTTGTGGAGACACTGTTTTGTGCGTATGTATTTCTCTCATCCCTTCATTCTCTTCAACTCCAAACCGTCACTGTGGGTTTCACCTGTTTCATTGATTCCGTGTTTCTTTTTCTCTTGGCTTTCAGACGGATGCTGCTCTCATGTATGATGCTGTGCATGTGGTGTCCGTGGGCGTTCAGCAGTTTCCCCAGATGACAGTCAGCTCTTTACAGTGTAATCGACACAAACCCTGGCGCTTCGGGACCCGCTTTATGAGCCTCATTAAAGAGGTATGTCAGGAGATGCGCATGTCCCCTGTCACTTTTGTCCTCAAGATGAATGCATTGAGATTATTGTAGTTTTCTTAGCAGGTGACCTTTTATCTTTTAAATTAAACGTTCGCTTGGTCCCATACAAGCAAGTTAACGTTGTTGCTTTATAATACCAAACAAAAGATGAAAAAATCACATGATAAATCAACATCCTTCAAAATAACTGTAAGTGTGCAAACAGATGACAATCTATGACTTATGATTTATGACATTGTTCGTTTCACTATCCTGACACTGTATGTGTGTTACTTTCTATTTAGGTGGAGACATAATGTTTAAAAGAATGCTCATTTATATTGTGGGCAACAAAATATATAATGAATTTTAACATGCATGCCATTTACACTACACTAAATTACACTCATGTTGTTAATCTTTTTTTTTAAAGATTTTATTCATTATTTTTCTTTTAGAGAGAACGACAGGGAGGGAGGAAGAAAGGGAGAGAAACGTCAGTATATGTTTGCCTTTTACCTGCCTCCAGCTAAGGACCTGGCTGGAGACCTGGCTTGCAACCTGGTTATGTGCCCTGACTGGGAATTGATCCAGTGACCTTTGGGTTTGCAGGCTGGTGCCTATCCACTGAGCCACCAGCCAGGGTCATGCTGTTAATCTTAAAGAATTATTTTTCAGATCCATGTTTCTTAAGTATTTAATTGTTTTAATTATATTAACAGTTAACATAAACATAATATACGGATTTATAAAAGTGCAAAGTACTTCATATTGTTTCATAATACAGCCATTCTATAGCCATATAATATTTGTATTTATTGACTATGTACATATAGAGAAAGAGAGGGAAATCTTCAAAATCTCACACACATAAAGGCACTTTTCTTTTTCTATTCTTCCTATTGTGAAAGGAATTTCTTTGTCAGCTTAGGATACTTTCCATTTGATTAAAATGGGAGTATTTATATGAAAGTTTATGAAAATTTAATTTTGCTATGAAAAATCACAGGTATTATTGTCATATAAAATTTTTCATTAATGGCTTACAAGGAATCATCAGTTCATCTTATAATAAATTATTCATCTTCAAAGTAAAAGTGCAAATAGGATTATAATTAAGAATTTCTTGCTCTTTGGAAAAAATATCTATGAATTTTTCTTGTCTAATTCTTATAGAACTCTCAGATAGCTGAAATGATTCTCCCTGAAGAATATGAATTTCATTTACAGTTCTACATTATGCATTTACTTCTGATTTAAAACAGCATCAGAGAGCTGCAAACACTGTGCACACGTTTGGCTTGTTGAAGACTTGCTTTTCTTGAATGCAGCACTTGAGTATTGAGGTGTGGGTCAAATGGCCCTCTAAAAAGCACTTGCATGAACCTCACTGTTATGTCCACTGTAGGGTGTTATTGAGGGTCTTGTCCACTAAATCACAGTGTCCCTATTCTGAGGACCAAAAGGAGACATTTCTCTCAGGTCTCAGTACCAGAAAAAGCTGTGCTTCTCCTGAGTGGTAGGTATATCCTAAACTATGGACCCTCTATATTTTTTAAATCATATTTTCTTTATTTTGGTTGGTAGGATGTTCAGGATTGAACTTATGATTGAATTTTATTAGTTGTACAGTTTCACCTGATACAAATTTTCTTATGCTGTCTCCATCCCAGATTTTTTTTTTATGATACACTTCTACTCCTATACTTTTTGAGCACATTGTCTATTTTTATACTAGCACACATTTGTGTTAATTACCTAAAATTATTTTATTTGGAGGTTTGGAGGAAGTTGGATTAAAAATAATTTTTCTTCCTATGGGAGATCAATTAATACATATTTAAGCTCAATGATAATATGTTGTGATGAACATATAGATATGCATTATAATTTTTTCTACTTTATTTGTAATTTATTAGCCTAAAACTATTTTAGAATACCTACCTACATGTATCCAAGAAACAAATGAAGCATAAGAAATGTAGTAATGATAACATCCATTTGTAGTCTTTATTCTTTAAAACTTTATACATGTGAGTTTATGTTACATTATTTAAGTTTTCATATAAAACTATTTTTTCCAAGTTATTTTTAAATGAAAAATGATGGAAAACATTATTTTTGGCAATATAACCAGCAAAATGGCAAAATTTCGTATATATATACGTGTGTGTGTGTGTGTATATATATATATATATATATATATATATATATATATATATGCCCAATTATTTGCTCACCTTTGAGGGAGTCAACTCATTAAGTAAATTATTACATACTTTCTCCTACATGGAGAACTTCTACTACAGGACCTCTAACTTTATGTGAAGTAATTTTGATATATTTCTCCCAATCTCACTTAAGATAAAATAATCAGTTAATCAAAGTTAGACAACATTGGTTTTCCTAGATTTCATTTCTTTCATGGTTGTAAAATAAGTTTATTTTACATACATTAGTATGTAAAGTCATACATTAGTATGACTTTAGGAGTGGTGTTTTATAACAATAATTTTACTTGTAATCTCCAGTGAGATAGTCACTATATCCTTTATCATAAGTGACTAAATTATTTTCACTTTGCTGAAAGATATTTGTTATTTTAAAATTCTATAGCAAAGCAAGTTTATGAGAATTAGTGAAAAGTTTTTCTTTTTTTTTTGTTTGGAAAAGTGTTTTCTCTCCTCTTCCTTTACTTATTTACTAATCTTTTTTTTGTTGTTGTTTTTTCTTGTCCCATAGGCACATTGGGAAGGACTCACAGGTAGAATAACTTTCAATAAAACCAATGGCTTACGAACAGATTTTGATTTGGATGTGATCAGCCTCAAAGAAGAAGGGCTGGAAAAGGTATGTTAGGCATTCAGTTCACTTACTTTTCATTATGAAATGAAACATACACACATACAAAAGTGGGAAATAGAGCTAAAATACTGGATTTGAGTTATACAGTAAACATTATGCATATGTATTTGCAATGTATAAATGAGAGTTTAAAGAGAGAATAGCCTGGAGGCCAATGGGTTTCTTGGGGAAGTACTGTAGTTTGGAATAATTTTAGTATAGAACCATGATTTTGAAACTATTCTGAGAGTGTGAGAAATGAATAGATAGTGACAGAAGGAATTAACTGAACCTCCAGCAATCTTGCTAATGTAAAGAATAGTAGGGGATGGGGACTGTGTTTTTAAAGAGTGATGGAGAAGCCAGGTAGCAAAAATGGGAGGAGATAATAAAGATAGCAATCAAAGACTAGAGAACAATTTAGTGGGGTAAATTAACAGTAGAAAGAAACTGACACAAACCTCCTGAGAAGACTTAAGGCATTGAGAACAGGTGAAGATAAGTTAGAGAAAAATAGTATTGAAAGAGTTCACATCAAATGTTTTTGATATCTTCAAAATAGTACATGAAGTCACTACCTAAAAGTCAGGGGTGGGATTTAGTTTAGTCAAATCTTAAGAATAATGTGAATGTTTTGGAAATGACTTTGTGGCAGACTTGACTTTGAGTCAGTAGAAGTAAAGTACTGTTAAGTAGCAAAATGTACTCAGTTTTTAAAATTTAGTAGAATGGCTAAGAGATCAAGAACTTGATTCAAAAGAAAAAGGCTAGAATCCTTGCTCTGCCATTTACTAATTACAGACAAAATTTTTAAATCCCTCCAAAATACAGTATCTTCAGCTACATCCTGGGCAATAGCAATATTTGCCTCATGAGGACTAATAAATAGTCTTGTTGACTTTACTTTTATTTTTCCCTGAAAGGTATACTTACCAATCCATAGATGAAAAGATAGAGCTCCTACATTAATGAAGCTCTCAGTTTGGAAGGATCGATATACAGTGATTCAAGAAGCTTAAATTACAATTCTAGTTCTGTAACAAATGAATGGATTTCATCCTCCACCCAACTTCTCTATGCCAAATTCCTTACCTCAAACAAGTAGAGTGCAAAGGGCTTCCCCCTTAGGCAGAACTCTCTGAAAGAGCCCAGAAATACCTTGTTTAGGGGGATTGAGGCTAGGAATTTTAACTACCCCCAATTCTATCTTATAACTGGATGAGGAAACTCAACAAAGAAAATGTGTGAAGTGCTGGCTTTATCCTTACTTCTTATGTTACTGTCTTTTCCTCATTTTGTCTTGGTCATGTTTGACCAGTGCACTTCATTTATGTAATTAATTATCTAGCAAAATATGCAGTGAACATCTATTTTATGACATTATAAGATCCCACTCTAGCCCTGGCCAGTGTGGCTCAATGGATTGAGCACTGACCTGTGAATCAAAGGGTTGCCGGTTCAATTCCCAGTTAGAGTACATGCTTTGGTTGTGGGCATGTGCACAGTTTGGGGTGTGTGAAAGGCAACCGCACATTGGTGTTTCTCTCCTCCTCTTTCTCACTTCCTTTCCCTCTCTCTGAAAATAAATGAAATCTTCAAAAAAATGATTATACTCTAGTGAAGAAAAACTGCCAATAATAAGTGAAATCATAGATTGGGCAATAAGTCCTTAGAAAAGATATCTTGTTTATACATTATTAAAATTATATATTATGAATCATTTTCTGAAATGTGAACCTTAGGATTGAAACAGTTAATGGGAGGAAGGATGATGCTTTTGATGTTTACAACTGTAGAACAGACACCTAGGAAGAAACAGACTGTGTTTATGACAAAAAGAGAGAGTGGACATGCTCAGCAAAATGAGCTTGGGATTAAAATTTACTATGGACACATCCTTTTGATTTAGTGCCCATAGATCATTGTGAATCTTTTTCACTCTATTTCAGCAGGGATGTTGGTTGGAACCCAGCTCAGTTAGCCATGGTCCAAGAAGAGTCACCAATATCACATACACAGCCACCCACATCTGTCCAGGGAAGCTCCCCAGGCCTTGGAAGTGCCTCTGTGGGGCAGAGAAGGGAGAATAAGGGGAAACAACTGTAGGTGACTTTGTCTACTTCAGGCTGTAAATAAAACAACCATCTCCATTGAGAGTCTTATATCTGGTACTAATAGTCAGAAAAGAAAATAAGAATAAGTGGTTTTCTCAGCTTGAATCTTTCTGGCCAGTTCAAAGATCACAGTGTATATTCTACTTTCAAAATTATTTAGGGTCCATCCATTTCTCTCCAAGTTCATTGTTGAAGTCATAGCCAGGGCATCTTCCCCTGGGCATCTACCTTAGAGCCCCCCAATTGGCCTCTCTGTCCCACTCCTCCTTGTGACCCATTCCCCAAACCACAGCTGCCAGCCAAGATCTTTAAAAGCAATTGATCTGCCATTTGTCTATTTAAACCCTTCCCTTTATAATTCATTTCTTAGCCACCAACTCTCCATCATCTCAGGTGTTTGCTATGCTCCAGCTATACTGACCCCCCCCCCCCATTTTCTCACAGGTTTAAAGTTTTCTAATTTAGCAGAAGAGTTTCCCAGTCTAGAATACCCATTGCCTGGCTTACTCTTATCTGCCTGGGTGTCACAGTTGAATATTATTTCCTCAGATAGGCATCCCCAAAGTTCCTGTTAAATCTGAGCTTATTAGAGTGCCCTATGCCTTTCCTTTCTGGCACTTGCTGCCATGTATAATTACATATTTACATGTATTTTAAAAGGCTGTGTTCATATTAAATCAGAAGAAATGCCCTTTTAGTATTGTTTATATACTCAAGGCTTAACAAAGTATCTCCCACAAATTGCATCCCTAAGAAATATTTATTGACTGTTGAATGAATGAGGATCACTGTGCAAATCATGAGATCTACCTCAACATGGAATGCTTACACAAGTGTCTGCTGCAAAGTTATTTTCTCATAGTCGAGTTTTCTGTTTCCAATCTGTTTCATACCTGCAGAGTGGGAACAAAGCACCCCAGCAGTTAGGCAGTCATTAGGCTGGGCTCGTGGGTCAAAGCATCCAGAGGTAAAGGGTTTCATAGAGCAGGAGATGGCTGCACTGAACTCTGAGCTTACAAGGAGGCACATTGCACCAATGACAGATCTGCTCCCAATATGGTGTCATGTAATCTGCTGCTCCAGTATTACACAAAGAAGTAAAATCATTATTCTACTTATACATTTTTTCGTCTTAAAAATGTGTGGTGTGGAAATAAAGGGTTATCAACAAGAACAAACAGAAGTTATTATTTCGAGTTTGCAAGGGAGACAGCCACCACAACTTGCAAGAGGCAGAGATTCAAGGGCAGGCAGGAGGAGAGTGGAAAAGCTTTATAGGAGAAAAAATGGAATTCTGCTGGGTGTTCTGAGGAAGGTGGAGATAGGCCAACTAGAAGTGAAGCATCTTGGGTGATCAGTTGGAGGGCATGTTTTACTTTTTCTACTAGATACTGAATGACATAAAAAGGGGGAGGGGAGCTAGCAGTTACTGAACGCATTTTAATTGTTCTGGGCATATTGCTGGAGATGTGGTAGCTTATCATTTGGCTACAGATGTTTTTTCCATAGATTCTGGGCCAAAGTTCTTTATCATGCATGGTCTGACCATTGCCTGTTTGTATGTTCATTCTTTCAATGGAATTATCTGGGAGTCACTTGGAAGGAGAGAGGAAAAATAGAAAAAAAATAATAAAGCTGAGAAAAATAGAAGACATGTGAAAAATGTCTTTATAATGGACAAAAAGATGAGGTTTTTAAGGTTTTGTATTGTTTTCAAAATGGGTAGGTAGGATGAGATTTACCATTGAAAATGGTTTAACCTCACTTACCTACCTCTGATGCTTAGATATATGGGTTCGGAAAGTCCAGCTTCAGATGGAAGGAAACACATGAATTATGACATAATATGTTTAGAAATGTTCAGAAAGGTCTTAGAGTAGAACTTCAAAAGGAATCTGTTTAGAGCAAAAACAGTTAAAAGGATTTTACACAAAACATATTTGGACTGAGCTAATGACACTACATGATAATGGTGCATTTCCATTACAAGATGTGCTATTTTGAGTACATTTTGGGGGAAAAACCCCTTATACTTAAAAATATTCTTCTAAGAAACTGCAATGTAATAATAAAATCACTGAATTCTGTCACATATTGAATTTTCTTGTTGAATAACCTTTGCCATCACTATGTACACCATCAGTGCTTTCCAAGAAAAATGAATCAGTCTCTTACTATTTCACATTGTTAGTTGTTCAAATGAACTTTAATTGTACTAGAAGATATTTGCTTCTGAGTAGAGGCATTAAACTAAAATCATTCTCTGTATGTATCTGGCACCTTCTCTAGCATCAACATCTGTTTTCAGTTCTGGTTAATATTCTGATATTCTCTTACATGTGACATTTATATTAAAATAGAAATTGGAGAATTGTTTTTTTTTTGTCTAAGACAAAGAAAGGGTCTAATAAATACATATTAAAATTATTTTTATATAAATATTATATTTATTTTTTTTAATGTAAAGATGAAACAGATACATTTTCCATGCCATGCATGGTGTTAAAGGCCTGGTGTTTATAACTATGAACAATTACACCATGTGTTTGCCTCATTATGCTTTTATGATAAAATCAGCTTTTAATTTGTGTGTCCTTGAAGAAAATTATGCAATATTCCACCTGATGGAATGTCTGTCCATTCCTACAAAGTTGAGAATTCAAGTACACCCTGGCTGGTGGCACAGTGGATAAGGCACCAGCCTGCAAACCCAGAGGTCGCTGGTTCGCTTCCCAGCCAGGGCACACGGCGAGCTTGCAAGCCAGGTCTCGAGCCAGGTCTGTAGCTGGAGGCAGGTGAAAGGCAACCATACATTGATGTCTCTTTTCCTGTCTGCCTCTCTCCATCCCCCTCTCTCTAAAAATAATAAGTAAAATCTTAAAAAAAAAAAATTCAAGTAAATAATATAAAGCAAAATAATTCATATTTGCAAACCTTTAGAAGTTTAAATGTATCATACTTATTTTCAAATGAAGCTTCACTCCAACTTTGTACACCTTTACTTCCTGAGTATTCACTATTGCATTGGTACTCACCAGTACACAAACTGATAACAGCAATCTGTAAGCTCGTTGTTGAAACTGAAATATTTTGATAATATATGGAGAAGGTGAGAATTACTGAAACCCAGCCTGTCTAAGTTCCAGGTTTAAAACATGTTTCAATGTACTTTTTGAAGAATTTTTATAGTGTATTTTTAAAGAAAAAGTGGTAATTTTCTTTGGACTATTTGCTATTGACCTTTCTCTTGCCTGTAGAATCCTGTACTTATTAGCTCCCTGTGAAAAAGGTTTCTGAATGGAATTTACAGACTTCAAAATTAATTTAAAACTGAAAATGCACACTAGTTAGGTGAAAACTATTTCTTTGATGGATTTTTAGATTGGCAGTTTTTATCTTTCAATCCTCGATGGCATATGATACGTATACTCTTGTCTCCCTGGAAATAATACCTCCCTGATGATTTTCCAGGAACTGAGATTTGTTTTGCCTCTAAGTAGGAAGTACTGCCAATGGTAATAGTAACCTTCCAATCATTCAGAATGAGTTGTTTGCTTCTTAAAAAGCAGAAATGCATCCTGGTCAGGATCCAAGCCTTTCTTTGGAGATATTACCCATTTAATTTATCAAATTATTAGATAGAATTTATTATATGCCTTGTCTCACAACTGCACTGACCTATTTTAGTTGTTTATCAGTGCATTTGTAGTTATTATTTTGCTTCATCACCTTTAACCTTCAGATAGTAAAATATTTTAGAAAACTATTTACAGATGGTGTTCATGTTTAGAAGTCAATAGTATTACCTAATTTAAGGACACACAATTTTTTTTTTTTGCCCAACAGAAAATATAAACTATTGATTTTTTTCTTCCAATTACTGAATCTGAATTAAACATGTCCATATACTAAACACGATTGTAAACATAATTAGTATCAAAGTAAAGTATGAACTACATTTTTACCCTTTGAAAATTGGTCTTTAATTGAATTATATCCCATTGCTATATTTGAGAACAGTTAATTCATTGATTAAAATTTTGTTGAAACATCAAACTTATCACCTGTCTTTTAACTCTTTGTGTTTAAGGTTTACTTTGCCCAACAAAATAAAAATCTTAAAGGTGAAAAATATATGTTTAGATTAGTACTCTCTTTTTGTGATATGATTATTTACTTATACTGATACTTAATGGTTTTTAAGTGAAGTTCTAGACCCTGTGCAAACTGGTAAATAGTCTTAGGAAAGTGATTGGTTGAAGGGTTCTTTGCACTACCCTCATTGAGAACTTAAGGTGGTTCAGTTCTCAGTTGTTCTTTACTCCAATTTACTCCAATAGACATTGCTGCAAAATATTCCATGTTATCTTTGAGGGATTAGGTACCAGTTTTCAATTTTTTAAAGTAATCTTCTCCTAAGAGCCCAACAGATGTTTATGCATTACTATTGTTATTAGATAGTACTATCATTAGAAAGTAATGAAAGTAATTGACTTCACATTTTATTTTAAAACTCAATATCAAAAAAGGTGAAGTAAGTGAGGAAAAAGTCCATAATTTGCCTGCAATACTTAGCAAGATTACTACTCTGTAGAATAAATTCCTGCTATTCGTATACACATAGGCTGAGAAACTTGAGTCTGGAAATTATCCATAAAGAATGGGCACACTAATTAACCAAAAAACATACAGTCCACCAGTGTCTATTCAGTCAATTGGAGGTAATATTTTTTCTTCTAAACATAACTTAGTATTTAGAACTTAGAATATTAATGCATACCTTATACCTGCCACTTTTTAATACCCTCAAACAGTATTATTATGGATGCCCTTTATTCAGAAAGGAAGAGTAAATATTCTTCAGGAAAAACTATATAGGACTTGGGGTTGTACGCAACTATTTGGGAGATTTTTTAAAATGAACTTACTTTATGATAGTGACTTCACGCTGTGCTAAGACTGTTTTAAACATAATGTACAATGTGGTCTCCCATAATCACCACACAGGCTTTTTTTTTTTTTTTTGAAAAGTACCACTTATGCTCTTTGCTTAAGACAAATATATTTGTCCAGCATTAAGTCAAAAATGTATAATCAGACGATTCTTCTTTCTTTTACAGTCTTCTATAATGAAAAACTGCACTACTTTTTTCTAATTCCCCAGCATCAGTGAGTGTGTTGTTATTGTTAAATAACAATGACAGTGAAGTAGAATTTTGATAGATTCTATTGTACCAACTTTAGTAATTTGTGTTAAATAATTTAACCTTAAATGAGCTTTACTTTATTTATAACTAATACTTTTAAACCCCTCTGGGAATGTATTTTGTTCCTAATTTTGAAAGTTTTTAGTATACTTATCAAACAGATTATTTCTGCAATTTTTCAGAAAATAGGAAATATGTCCCACTGATTTTGTTTACATACACATTTAGAAGAAATTATAAGATAATTTGTAATTATAATTACAAATAAGATAGTAGGCAATTATATAGCTTAGGAGTAAAGGAGAAATATTCTTTGGACATTGAGAAGTAACATGAGTTGTAAAAGAAAGGAAGTTAATACTGAGAAATCTGTCAAAAACAAACATAAATGCATAAATTACCAATTAATTAGATAATTTAAAAATTCTTTTGAAAACAAATGGTTTTCTATGCAAAAAATACAACAGAAAACAGTTATCTGAAGAATTTAAACATTCCTTAGAAAGCTGTCCTAGAGGCAGTGCCAAACCCGTAGTAAAAAATGAATTTGGTTTTTGAGTCAGATTCTACCCCCCTCCAATAATATAACTCAACTTTATTTTAAGCTACTGGAACTATAACATTCCTTTTGGAGTTTCCATCCTAAATAGTAGATTTTTTTTGGCTGTGCACAGTTCTTACTTTTTTTAATACCCTCTGTTTTTCCTCTACATGTGTTTTACAAGTTGAAGTCTTCAGAAATAATGGCACTTGTTGTGCTCAGCTGGTCTCCAGGGTAGAAATTATGATGTCTACTAAGTTGAGGTAAAAAATAAAAATCCCTAGGATTTAAATAATTTTGTAGAATAGTATTCTAGCTATTTTTTGAACTTGTGGTTGACTTCCTATGTGGTCCTAAATTAACCCCTAAACTATTGAAGAGTCTGTTGAGGTAGAGATTCTTTGTCTTCTTAAAGCAGACCCTTTAGCATCTCTTGCTGGTTTGGTGGAGATGTATTCTTTTAGACTTCTTTTGTCTGGGAAACTCCTTATTTCACCTTCAATTTTGAATGAGAACCTTGCTAGGTAGGGTATTCTTGGTTGCAGGCCCTTGTTTTTCATTGCTTGAAATATTTTTGCCATTCCCTTCTGGTTTGTTATGTTTCTGTGGAGAAATCAGCTAATAACCTTATGGGAACCCCCTTGTATGTTATTAGCTGTTTCTCTCTTGATGCTTTTAGGATTTTCTCCTTGTCTTTGAAATTTGCCGTTTTCATGATAATGTGTCTTGGAGTGGGCCTGTTTGTGTTCCTCTTCCTTGGGATCCTCTGTGTTTCCTGAGCTTGCATGACATTTTCTCTCCTCAAGTTAAGGAAGCCTTCTGTCGTTACTTTTTCAATCTCTTGCTCCTCTCCTTCTCCTTCTGGTATCCCTATGATACGCATGTTACTACGTTTCATGTTGTCCTGCAAATCTCTTAAAACCTCTTCATTCTTTTTCAGTCTTTTTTCATTTTGTTGCACTGCCTGGGAATTTTTTTCTACATTTACCTCCAGCTCGCTGATCCTATTCTCTGCTTTCTCTAGCCTGCTTATCATTCCTTCTACTGTGTTCTTCAATTTAGAAATTGTATTCTTCATTTCCTCCTGGTTCTTATTGATGGTCTTTATGTCCTTTTTAATGCTGATGTTGTTCTCAGTAAGTTCCTTGTAGCTTCCTTGGAGTTCTCCGTAATTCTCCTGAAGTTGTTCATAGTTTTCCTGGAGTTGTTTGTAGTTTTCTTTGAACTCGCTGAGCTCATCGAGCTTCTGTATCATCATTACTTTGAATTTCATGTCTGATAGTGTGCTTGCCTCTATTTCATTTTGCATTCTTCCTGGGGATTCCTTTTTTCCTTTTGCTGAGGGTTTTTTTTTTTTTTTTGTCTCCCCATTTTTGGTGATTCTTGTTTATTTCTGCTTCTTGGATTGGTCTGCTTTGTCTTACTGTCTTAATGGTGTGACCTGTGGTGTAGAGGTGCACTTTTTTTATTTCTTGGCTCCACGCTTGGTGATGTCAGCTCATGTCCCAGTCTGGGTCTAGTCAGCCAGTTTGAGATTACCAGAGATCCACTGTCTTTGTCTCCTTTAGTTGTTAATCCAATTGGTCTGTGATCAGTGGTCAGTTTTAGGAACCTCTGGGCCCGGCCAAAGAATTCAGTTGTTAATCCAATCAACCTGTGATCTGAGGTCAGGTTTAGGCACTGCTGGGTGGGGCAGATTAATTCCTATGGGTGGGGCTGTGGCTTCCCCTCAAGCTACCAGCCTTGGAAAAAGAGTGGTCTGCAGGCTGTATGGGGGATGGGTCAGCACTGGACTCACGGGCTGCTCCCTCAGCTCTCCCCCAAAGCCACTGACCCAAGCTTTCCCCAAGTGTCTCCAATCCACTGTGCCCTTTCTCTGCTGGAGTCCAGGGTAGGTGGGTGACACTGTATTTCCATGTGTGGTCCCCTTAAGAACTCAGTCTCTCTTTCAAGCTGGCTAAACCTGGCAGCTTTTTGCTTTTCACAGCTGGGTGCTGTTTTACTCTTAGAGTTGTTGCTGTAGGTTGGGAAGCTCAGTTGGGGGTTAGATCCCACCCTTCTCCAGTGGAGTCTCTGGCTGCTGAGTTGTTTCTCCATCCCTTCAGCTGCCGTCCGTGGGAGCCCCACCAGCCTCTCGCATATCTACACTTCCTACCAGTCACGTTGTGATGAATCTTCTCTTCTGTCCTTGGTAATAAGTCTTCTCTCCAGTTGGTGTTCTGTTGGTTATTCCGGATGATTTCTCCCCAGTTAAGTTGTCATTCCAGTTTGGTGTTGGAAGGAGATGGTATAGCTCCACTTACTCCTTTGCCATCTTAGTTCTCCTCCTAAGTTGCTTTCTATATAAGTGCAAGAAAAATATTTTTGAATCTGCAGATAGAAGCAGATTGCATTCATATTATAGTCATGTTATTTAATCATTAAAATTACGAATTCATTAATTTTAATGCCAGATGAAAATGCTCATAATAGTGTATAAGGAGGATATATTTAATTGAACTGATATAATAATTATAGCCTACTTATAAATACATAGTATTGATTCTTTAAATTTAATCCTTATAATAGTTCTGTGGGGTAGATAATATCATTTCCCCATTTGTAGATGAGAAAATTGAGCCCCAGAGAAATTATATGTCCAAGTACATGGATGGTAATTGGTTCAAGGAAATCTGATACCCCTTCCAGAATCTGGATCATTAGCTACAAGGCTTTGATGCAAATTATACAAGGACAATACTCACTTTAAAGCTTTTGCTATGATTGACTTGGGCATGTGCATAGGTTCAAAGTTTGAATTTATGTTCTCTTTTATATCTTTTATAATTTGACAATTGATGTACTTTTTTATGAAGAACAAATTTATTTTAAGAACCATCCAGAATGTAAAATAAGATAAAAATGAATAATGCCATGTTTTCTATAGTTCTTTCTCTATGGCTTTTGAAGCACTTTTATATTACTTGTCTAATTTGTCCTTATTAGGAGGATACATATGCATTATGATTTGTTATTCAAAATATGATGTTTTAAATTGGACAGTAGGGTGTTTTTAGTGTTTATACTAGGAAAACAATTTTAAATTTGAAATATCCAGGTAAACCAAGATATGTATTCACTACTTAAAATATCTCTTAAAGTTTAAGAATGTTCAGATATTTTTATTCCATTTTTAGAACTGAAAAGTACTAAAATATTAAATCATCATGAAAATTTGTTCTGAAAACAGAGTAAAAAAATAAGATTATTTTTATTTAATACATGGTTCTTGAAGATTAAAACAAAGCAAATAAAAATCCATGGGTGACAACTTCCTCAATCAATAGGAAGTTCTTAATTACACAGTCTTAGGAGACTTAAAATCTAGCAATCATACAAAATTTTACTTGGTTTAAAATTTCATGCTACTAAAAATTTTTAAACTTTATAACATTCTGCTTAGAAAACTGAATTTTACAAAAGACAATACCCAGTATTAGTGATTATAGGAAATTATAGATTCACATAATGTAAACCAGAACCCTTCCATACAAATAGTACTAGAAAAGAACTGAGATTAAAACTAAATGTGTTTAGATGAGTAAACATTTTAGCTGAATTTTTAATATAAAAATCATGGTGGATAATATTTTGTGTTAGTGTTTTGATTAAGCTTAATAGTATCATTAGGCAGACAACAGTGGACAAATGATGTTTCCCAGCATTTTGGCTATTAGAATTACATATGTGAAATATCGGCTATTTAGACAATGGTGGGGGAAAAAAACCCAAGGAAGAAAATGCATCATCATAGATATTAATTACAGACCAGGGAAAGAAAAGTGTCAGTCATTGCAAAATATGATCTGCAGATGTCTTGGTTAGCCAACAGAGTGTTTTTGATGAGTTTGAATTTGAAACACTTTCAGCAGGTCAGCAGGCACGGCAGGTTTTACATCCCTGCTGTCCTTCCTCACCCAAGTCCACAGCAGGGCTTCTCCTAGCTCTGGCAATGCCTTGCTGGGAGCTTGAAAAAGCACCTGCTCTGGGAACATGCAACCCCAGGGCATGCAGCTCTATAAGCAGAGCAATGTCAGGATGTGTCTCCTACTTACCATTCTGCTTTGAGATTCTCTTGAGTTTAAAAACTGCATAACCTTTCTTGAAAGTTCTACTGGCTTTTCCACTTAAAAATTAACATTACCAAGTCTGGTGCCCAAATGCCTTTCACTACTGACTCTGAATGTGTTTATGACATTATGGTAGTTATAGTCTAAAGTGAACAGTTACTTGGCTTGTATGTAATTTACTTTGGAAGGAATACTGAATCAGTCTTTTTTTTATTCCTCACTGTATTATTTGACTTTTTTCTTTCTTGACCCAAACATCAGAAATGCATAGTTTTTAATGGTAAGAGGAAAAATAACTGGTATGAGACTATATAGCAAGAGGGTTTTTTAGACATCACTATAAAACATTTATATTGAGTTCTTATATAGTTAAATACATTACTGAAAAATATATACTAGGATTTTCACTTATACACAAGTATTAGAATGACATACCTTTTATTCTTATTCCACTTTTGTGATTTTCTAATTAAACATCATAAAAGGTTATAGGAAAGCTAAGCAAATGAAAACAAAATAAAAATATAAATGTAATGAAATATAAAGAAAATTTAAAAAGCATAATATTTAATTGATAAAAGGTTAGGCTGATGAGAACCTTATTAGTATATTTAGGATAAATATTATCTGCTATGTCATATCACTATATATAGTGACTTCTGATGACTCCTGGTTTAAGAAGGTGGAAAAAAGAACTATAACTTCTCACTTTTTATCTTCTTTTGCCACTACTTTTTCTTTAGTGTTGAAGATTGTTATATGATGATGCTATGTTGAAGTGCATGCACACCATCATCTATTCTCTGCAGTTAGTGGCATTCGGTACTTACATGTGTCTCCTAGAGGCATGAGTGTGTTATTCCATAGGCTATGTTCAGTGAGTATAAAATGTCTGAACACTGAGAGTATATGCCCTAATCTATCAAGAGTATTAGTTAAATTAAATACATGTTAAATGGAATACAGGTGGAACTAATGGAATAAGTTAAACAGATGAGGTTGCAATGTAATTTTATTTTCTCTGCATATTCTGAAAGCTGCAAAAGTGTATTTGTCAAAGCTCCAAAAATAATTCTGGGTATGATTTTGCCCTATTGGGGGTTATGCAGAATACCAATTAATGCCTCTCTTAAACTTACCATTACCGATTAACTTATACTGGATCCGTAGGTTTTGCTCTGTTTTTTAGCTTTATTCATGTCATATAGTACATTATATCTATAATGAGAGTGTGAGATGGATCCATTACAGTAAAAGATTGGCACTATTAATGAGTTTCTAGCCAGCTATCAAAGTATCATCAAATGTGGTTTATCTTATTGAATGAAGATTTGAATGGAAAATTAAGCTCCCACACTGACTGTAGAAGCACACTGGATCATTTTGTTCTTTAATGTCACAGTTCACTGGACACACTTCACAGAGCAGTGAATCATGCTTAAAACAAGCAACCTTTACTTTAACGACACAGGATGATGCAGCAGAGGTGAATAATAAGCGCTAGAAGTCCTAACTTTTCTCTGTCAGTCCTCTTGCCCAGGTGCCTGAAGGACAATTTACAAAGACAATATGCTGTTTTTTAGATTGGAACTTGGGATCCAGCCAGTGGCCTGAACATGACAGAAAGTCAAAAGGGAAAGCCAGCTAACATCACAGATTCCTTATCTAATCGTTCTCTGATTGTCACTACCATTTTGGTAAGTATTTGTTTTTCCATTCTTTTTGGATAAAATATAGATACACATGGAAGCTGATAAAAAAAGACCATTATAATTGGAACAGTGGTGAACAGAATATAGTGTAGTTTACAGTTATTTAGCAATTACTGTATAATAGATGATTCCATGTTCATTTAGTCACAGTTTTAATTTGTTAGCCTTCAGTGATGTAAATTATATTAATGATTGGGCTGCTTAGACTGATTAATAATATAGCTTCATACATTACTGGAAATCTTTATATTTCTCTAAATTTGTTGAAGAATCATTATTGTTAATATGTAAAAATATATAGACATGCAGCTGTATAAATGCAATTATATAAGAAACTGCATGCAAACGTTGCTTCTGATTTCATTTCCTGCAAATATATTACAAAGGGCATGCCATTTGATTTTTAGAATTTTTCTATAATGATTTTAACCTTGTCTTCAATTTAATTATTTTTATCATGAAGAATCACTTTTGATTCTCCCTAATGAAAGCAAATGTTAAGTGTTTCTTGAGCTTGTAATATATTTTTACCACCAACAGAATGAAATTCATACTGATAACCTAGATATTTTTCTCGTTCGTAGTGATAAATTTTTATTAGATTGCACAATAATGTTTACTCATACCTAGTAAGCCATTTTCAAATAGGGATTTTAGATTTTAGTTTCAGGATAAGCAAGAGAGCTCTTATACTATTTAATTATTAATTTTACCTACAGAATAAGCTTATCAATGCTAGTTATTACATCTCTCCACATGGTCAATAAGGATGTGAGATTAATGTCCAGAACAAATAGCCACATACTTTTAGCATTTACATAAATTATGAATTTTATTTATGATGGGTAATCAAGCTAGGAAGAATTTATAATCTTGTCCTTTCACCAACAACAAGGGATGTCAGATCTCTAGGCATGTCTCAACAAGATAGTTTTGGGTTAAAGGCTCTTTATTATGAAGTAAAGCTGCTAATCATGAAATGGCAGTAATGGAATTTAATGAGGTTTCTTTAAATCACTTTCTTGCTTTGAACCTTAGTAAATACTTGGTCCTTATGTATCATATCCAAATGTGCTAGGTTCTCTTTTACTTAATGTTTTGTCTCCCTTTCTTTACAAAGATATCTCTTATACCTACCAATTCATCAGCCTTATTCTTCAGTTGGAATGTTCTCAGAGGATGTTAGTACACCCTTTTTCTGCCAGTATTTCCTGGACCTCATTACCTCCTGCTAAAGCTATTGCAATCACCATTTAGCTGCCCCATCTGCCAACAGCCTTCCTCTGTTGTGCTGTATACCACTTTCCACCTTAAAGTTCCAATTCTGTCATTTTCCTGTTTTATTATTTACAGATCTTTAGTGTATTCATACTCAAGTTAAAAAGGCCCTACCATTTTGACCCTGGTGTTCAAAGCCTTAGACAGCCTTGTCTCCTTCCACCTTTCTATCCTCATCCCCCTTTACTCTCTTTCAGGATCTCCGGGTTTTAATGGAACTGGTATAGCCAGTTAACCCACTACCATGATTGTGTTGGCTCTCCTCTCTTCATCTGCATCATGTTCCTCTCTATTTCTGAAATACTATTAAGTATTTATCAGTACTTAATATTATTTAGAATTAATAATATGCTATTTTTAACTGTTTCATGTCATCAATACTTTTTCTAGGCATTACTGAATATTTCTTGTAGGAAGAGGGTGTGACCATGTCTCCTATTTTTATACCATATGTGCTTCTGCAATGCTTGTATAGAGTTCTGTGCAGGGGACAGCTGTGGTCTTTAGTTTCAGCCCCACACTTTTTTCTCTGTTCTCTTCAATCTAGCCAAGCCTTTACATGCATCATTTATTTTATGGCTCCAAATATCTTCTCAGTACTTTATGTTTCCCTTTGCAAATCCTATATTTCCTTCCAGACCTATATAAAATGGCACCTACTCCATAAAACTGATCCCTCTATTAACTTGTGTGCATGTGTGTTGCTGGGGGAGTTGGGTATATGACACACATACACTTTGTGTATCATAATACTCTGTCATGGCAATTACCATGCTTTTTTAGTTTAGAAAATATCTCTCTCCATTTGACATGAATCTGTAGGCAATGATCAAATTTTGCACTTTTTAAAAAAATCTAACGATGTCAGAAGAAAGTTTCTTTGGCACAGCCAGCACTCAGTAAATATTTGTCAAATTAAGTTAAATAAATGATATTTAATTAAATGGAAAATTAGGGGAGCTGAGTAACTTTTAAATTATTATATTTAAATATTTTTCAAGAGTTTAGGTTATTGAAAACTTCTTGGCCAAACAAAGCAGATGATTAAGAGTACACATAATTTCTCAATCCCACTTGATTACTCAGGGCTATTTTACAAGAGCTACCCAGACTTTTTCTCAACAACAAATAATTTTGTATCTAAAATAAACAAGTGCTATTTAATGTTAGCTCCATATCAGAGCCAGGCATGATATTTTTAAAAGGGTCCTGCTTCTCAAAACTAATCCATACTTTTTGAAACAGTGTATTTGGGCTTTGGACCTTGGGCATCTTTATTTTTTTTAAGTTCCACCAGTTTTGCTGATCTATAGCAATGACTGAGAACTGTTCAGATCATTACTCTGTATAAACAAGATGTAAGATCAACTGTGGAACTTGAACCAAGCTTACAATTTAATAAATGGACTATTTATACTTGAGAATGTGTCACTCTACTGGTTTCTAAGAGACCCTGGTAATAGAAGTTACTTTATTTGCTTTTATATCACTTAGTTAAACATTTTTTTTCTGAATGCTCTGATCATAAAGTAACTGCAATCCAGAAAATAACAGATTTGAAGAAATCATTTACCTTATTTATGTGAGTGTTATGCTTGATGTAATTCATTGGTATTTAATTGACATTATAATGAGTTATGATAATTTGATTCATGTTATGGTTATTTTGTTATTTTCTCTCTTGGAAAACCTCAGGGGATATTCTGGCTGTGTTATGAATAATGACATGTCTACAAAGAGAAGTTCAGTTATGCTTCTTGTTCAATACTTTTTTTAGTGTGTCTTTAAATAAACAGTAACATATTCTAGAATACAGAATTATCAGTGTACCAATAATAATCATCTTAATTTCTCAAGAAATATTCATGTATTTATTTTTATTTATATTTATTCATTATTTTATTTAACAAATATATACATATATATAGTGAATTATGATAATATACCAGTCATTGTTGTAAAATGCCATATTTGATTAACAAATTAGGCAGGGTCCATCTTCTCTGATGGAGCTTAGACAATGGTAAGGATTATAGAAAGAACTACACACACACACACACACACACACACTTGTGATTAGGATAAAAGAGAAAGAAAAATGGATATATGCCTTTTACAAGATAATCCTGAGTTATTCTGGGGACAAGAGTGAAAGAAAAAGTCAGTTTAGACCTTACTGTGGAAGGATAGACTGCCGAGACTGGAAGTTTGAGAAGGACTCAGCAAGGTACAGAAGGGGAAGAAGTATTCTCAGCAGACAGAACAGCACATGCAAATGCTCTAAAGTAGGAAATATCATGGACATTTTTCAAAATTGAAAGAACACCACGACTGGAACTGGTGCTTTGATCTGTTTCTCTGCTTCATCAAATTTAATTTTATAAATATGGTCTATAACAAAGAAAAAGCAGACTTTTTTTTTTTTTTTTTTTTTTGTATGCCTACTATCTGCTAGATATTGCTCAAAACACTCTTCATGGATTTACCCATTTAATTATCATGATAATCTTTGGAGGTAGGTATCATTACTAATATTATTTTACAGGTGAGAAAACTCATGTCCAGAATGCCTGAGTAAAGTACTTACAGTCGCACAACTAGAAAGTTGAGTAGTACGTTTCAACCAATGTGTGTAACCAACTTGAGCAATAATACTGTAAGATGAAAGTTCTAGTGGCCCACCAAGGAAAAGTCTAACAACTATCATTTATGATTACAATAACATCTTGATTGGGAATCATTCACCTAAAGCAATGTTTCTCATTTATAACTCTCACATATGCTAAAGCACTGTGATGCTCTTAAGGGGGGTGTTCCCAAACATCTAAACATACCTATCTTCAACAGCAGGGTTTAGGCTACTCTTGTTTCAATGTGTTGGACCTCTAATTTCTCTCCTTTCCCAATTTTGCATTCAGTTTTCTTTCAGCCTCTTCAAACCATAACCTCAGATGTTTATGGGCAATCAGAATAGTTTGGGGCTTATCTCATCCCCTTCCACAACAACCTATACCCAATATAGTGTCTGGGTGAAGTATATAGTTATAACAGGGAATGAGTTAATTTTAGAAAGTCCTAAACATTTTTTATTCTATTTATTTATTATTATTTAATAAAGATTTTATTTATTATTTTTAGAGAGAGGGGAAGGGCAAGAGGCAGAGAAAGAGAGAGACATTAATGTATGGTTGCCTTTTACCTGCCTCCAGCTACGGACCTGGCTGGAGTCCTGGCTTGCAACCTGGTTATGTGCCCTGGCTGGGGACCAAACCAGCGGCCTTTGGGTTCGTAGGCTGGCACCTCATCCACTGTGCCATCAGCCAGGGCTCTAAACAATTTTTAATAGTTTTGGGTTTTAGTTTTGAATTAAGGTTTATGATATCATACAATTTGGAAATTTTCGTAACTTTACCTGCAAGTGTAGACCTAAACCACAGGTCTACTTGTGCTTTTTTTTTTTTTTTTTAAAGATTGTATTTATTTATTTTTAGAGAGAGGGAAAGGAAGGGAGAAAGAGAGGAAGAGAAACATCAGTGTGTGTGGTTGTTTCTTGCATGCCCCCAATTGGGGACCTGGCCCACAGCCTAGGCATGTGCCCTGACTGGGACACAAATTAGTGACCCTTTGTTTCATAGGCCAGCACTGAGCCACACCATCCAGGGCATACTTGTGCCTTCTAAAGTCCTTATATTACAACTCTGGATTTCAATTTTCAAATTCAGTTGTTAAAATCCATTGCTTCTTGTGTTTATTGCCATTAATGGAACTAAGTATATTAACCTTAGAATCATGTTTTCATTTATGATGATTTCAGGTATTGCAAAAGAAATGTTCAATCCAAATTACCAAAATAATAACAAAAATACTAATTCCGAATGAGATATAGACAGCTTTTGAGGAATGATGTGTGCTGTATTTTCAGTTTATAATTTTATCCTATAGTCTTTACCACTATTAATCCACTAGCTAGAGGCAGTGTCAGGTGACTAAATACTTAAATTCACATAGGGAATGCCTTTTTTCCCTCTGTCTTCTTGGTTTTCAGTTGGTATTTCAGACTTATATAACTGAGTGCTTCTCATTTTACTGCTTCTGTGTAATAATTGTTTTTTGTCCATCTGAAAATTACACTTAAATGCCACTGTCTGTATTCTTTCTATTGGCAACTAGCAGCACTTTAGTGTGTAAATTACTGTAAATTTGTTTACTTTTTTTCTGAAAAATCACTTTGAAGGAGGTTTTTTACTTCTAAGTTACTCAATGAATTTAACAAATGTGCTCTCACCTGTAACTTAGTGTTATTTCATGTTTTCCTAGCACTGCCTGGCAGATTTTGTATTTCAGGAATGAGTTTGCTTGTGTTGGCTTGCAAAGCTTTATGGACACAGGAAGCTTATCTGAGAGCAGACTTGAAAGGACAATGGAAAGAGCCACAGGACAAAAGTCAGAAGTGACCTAATCATCCCCTAAATGGTTCTGCAGCTTCTTCCATAATACCAACAAATCAGATATTTAGGGCTTCAAATCAGCCACTGCAATAAGTTTTCCCTGAGTCTTCCCCTTCCATTGTCATGAAAGGTCTGAGAAGCACAGTTCTTCTTAGGGAGCTGTTAGCATTTCGTCTTGGAAACCTGGGCAGTGCAGTATCATAAAGAAAAAATATTTTCTTTCTTAGCAACCCCTACAACATTTCCAAGTACTTGTTTGTGTAAATACTACTTAAATGTTAACATGTGAAGGGAGAGTGTCTCACTCAGAATCAGTCTCCTCATAGACAATTCCTGCAGCAAACTTGTTCCAAGGCCACCAGACCTTTTCCCGCCATCTTTTTCTTGTTTCCGGTATTATGCTGATGCTATATTGTCCCCTTTCATCCTTGTTCTAATAGCTCAATGTGTTTTATTTCTAATGACTTTTCATGTTTTCTTAAATATATAGATTAGCTAGGTACACATAAAACTATTGGTAGAAACCCCACTGAGAAAAAAAGCTGTATGTTTTAATGTGAAATTAAGCACAATTATTTTTTAAATCCAGAGTCTCAATCTTTAAAGGTTTAGAGGTGACAAGAACCTTACTTTTTTTTTTTTTTTTTAATTTTATTGAGGCAAGAAAGAACCTTACTTTTTTACCCCAAATTCACATGCACACACACACACCTACTTCCTTCATCCTTCTTTATTCAATCTGACTACAACATGGAACCATGATACAGATTAAGTGTTTTCATTTTGTTAGTATATTCTTTTTTATTGACAAAATTATTGTCAATAATATAATTTTGATAAAATTATTTTGTGATGAGCAATATGTTGTTTGGTATAGAAGAATGAATAGAGAAATATGAAACTTTGACTCAGCTTAACCACAATGAGCTATATGGACATTAAGTAATTTTGTTTATCTGTCTTATTTTTAAAGATGTTACTTGAATAGTACCATGTAAAATTATGCAACCTAAATTTTAGCTATGATCTTAATCTGAGACTTACATGTAAATTTGCAATTTCTTGTAGCCAATTATCCACCTGTATATCCAGTAACAAATTCAACTTGCATCACTCTCCTTCTTTAATTCAGGCCTTACCACATCTCTTTCAAATATATTTGAAACTGTTCCCTATATTGTCACACTGTTTATGGTTCCAGTACTTTTCCATTCCCTCAAACCAGAGTCTTGTTTTATATTCATAATTCAGATACCAAAAAGAAAAGAAAAAGTATTATTCTAAGAGTTTAAAATAAAATGAGTCAAGAAACATGTTGAACAAGTGAGATAAGGTTTACTCATGGGTTCTACCAAATGGGAAATTTGAAGGACATTGTAGCCATTGGACAAAAGAAAGAGATGTCAACATTGAAAAATCAGGTATGAGGTTATGAGGTTTCCTGGAGATGAACTGGATGTGGGGCAAAAACAGTTGAGAAATGGGAATGAAGACTTTCAGGGTGAAAGTTTAAGGGACAAGAGGGTAGCATCACCACAGAGCATGACAAGAATGTTGGGAAGGGAGCTAAGAGGCCCTGTTAGTCATGTTTGAATGGAGATGTTGGCAGTCACTCTTGTACAGTAAACTCTTGATTATTCATGTAAGGGGATGATAAATTAGATTCCACAATGAAATGTAGTTTGGAGATTAGCTAACAGGTTCAGTCTCTGTTCCCATACAACCTTTTAAATGGAAGACGGTAAAGATGACACATTTGACTGATTTAAGCTTCAGTTATTTTTCCTTCTTTACTTTTTTTGTTTGTGAATTAAGCTAATGACATTTTAAATGGCCAAAATATAAATACCAGCAGCAAGACAGTAACAATCAAGATCTCCAATCTGAGCTGATAATTCAGTCAAATGGAGATATTTAATAGCATACTGGGTTTCTTTACCAAAATAAGAAAATTTTGCACACAAAAATGAATAATCAGTAAGCCAAATGTTCCTTTAAACCCTTAGTGCTTTGATGTCAATATCTTTCCTGACATGTTAATGAACAGAGCACCTTGGCAAAACTTCAGCCCTCCTTTTTCTCTCTCTTTTTTTTTGAAAGTTAATCTTCACATATTATATGGGATTCATTGCACTACCAAGTGACTAAATATTACATTTCAAGGAGAAAGAAGGTTTTCTCACTTTCCCAAGGCCCAGCATATTTTCTATAAATACAAAGTGAAAACAAAAATCTCTTAGAAAGATAATTATGGGCAATAAAGACAGATCTTTTTTATATTTTGTAAATTCTGTAAAATCATTCTTCTGAAAGGAATTAAACAGTTTGCAGTAACCAGGAATACAGTGATTGTGCTTTAAGTAGTATAGGAAAGGGTTGCATGTACGTGTGTGAATCAGTCATTAAAAAGAATGCCTTTGCTTCATGGGCTTGCAACATGAAATGAAAGAACAGAAAAGAAAAAAGAAGAAATATTGTAGACTGCTTTGAATGTACTTGGATTTTTTTAAAGGAAATCATAAATAATAAATATGGCTTATTAAAAAAATGAAGATAAAACATTGTTCTCCACCTCTGCTACAGTATTCTGTTGTTGCTTTAAAATGCACGTTCCAGGTCATGGTAGTTACTAATTTTCTACCTGGAAAGTTTAAGCAAAAGTGCCTTTTTCATCATGTCTTGAGCTGCCAAAATGAGGTTTGGTTTATTATTCAGGCAAGAGAACAATGTATGAGTCCATGTGGAATTTCTCTCATTAATCGTTTTTTATTCTAACAAACCACTCATCCTTAGTATTTCCTTTTCTTGAAGACATTAAGTTGTTCTGATGGTAGCTGCTAGGTTTTTCCAGTCTTTCTTCCTGGTATTCTCACTCCCAATTGTGATAACCTGTAGTGCACCTTAGGCTGCTGACGTGAATGCTAATTAGGGATGGCAGAATTCAGAATTTAAGAGCCAATAAATAGAAGGAAGCTGAAAGACTAGGACTCAGACAATAATGGCAAGACCTTTCTTAGCTCTACAGCAGTAAAAGCATAAATGGCAGGTTCTGAAAAAAAAAAAAAAGAAATGAACAATACTGTCCTGTAGATGAAGTGATAATCAGCTGTGCTCTTATTATTTATTCTTATCTACTGCTGATTGTTCTTGTTGGTCATTTCTTGTGACTATGAATTGAATTGGAAGTTTATTTTTATTTCTTGTCTGTCTAGTTATGCTTCTTTGTATTGTCTAATAACATTTAGAATATTAAGAATCATTAATACTAGTAGTTAAGATTATTCTTTACTAATTCCCTTAAACAATCCCTTTTCATTTTTAAGATCAAAGTGTGGTACATACATTTATGAAGCTTTCATAATTTAGCTAAGAAAAAGTAAGGCTATTTTAGATGGCTAAACGACTAGAGTAGCTTAGACCAGTGGTTATTTATTTAAAAAAGTGAAATTACAAGCTTGAAATTATCTTTAGGCTTTGGATAGTATAAGAAGTTGTAAAACCAGGTAGTCATTAATATTTACAAATGTTAATGATACTATATTCTTGTTCAATTTCATCTAGTTTTTTAAAATACCATTTAAATAAATATAATAGCTTATAAATGAATTACTTATGTATAGTGTAACAATATTTACTTGTGAAATTTTTGAAAGAATTTATGAACATGATCAACTAATCAACACTTAAATATATATTATTCATAATATTCATGCATACAAAATTATTTCCTTTTAAAATTATCTTTTAATAGCAATTCACATTTTGTACTCATTAACCAGAAGTTCTGTAAGTATGAATAAAACCCTAAATGTCTCTATTTTTTCTTACCATCATAATAAATGTTTCCATGAAATTTTCTTCTTCTTTTTTTTTTTTTTTAAGATTTTATTTATTACTTTTAGAGAGAGGGGTAGAGAGAGAGGTAGAGAGACATCTGTGAATAGTTGCCTTTCACCTGCCTCCAGCTACAGATCTGGCTGGAGACCTGGCTTGCAACCTGGTTATGTGCCCTGGCTGGGGAATTGAACCAACAACCTTTGGGTTTGCAGGCTGAAATTTACTCTGCCACCAGCCAGAGCTGAAATTTTCTTAAATAATCAAAAATAATATTTATATGTGAGGCAATTTAAGATAAAGGTAAAAACAATCAATCATTTTTCAGAGGAAAAAAAATACAAACTCTTTGGCTTGGCTCCTCTCTTGGCAGAAAGCCTGGTACCCCTCACCCCCATCTCCCATGCCAACTGTCAGGCAGGAGACAGGCAGAGACAGCTCCTGTAAAGAAGCCACTTATAAAGGAAAACAGAGGCTGAAGGAACAAAACATATTTTCCTTCATTAAGAGCCTAGATTTCTGTTTGAATTTGCATTCTCTTTTTTATCCTTAGCCTACTCTTTTAGTAACGGAGCTCCATTTTATCAATTCTGGTATTGGTTTTATAGTTCAAATAATTAGAACTGTCTGAAAATCTGTAATCAAAGTACTTACAAAATGTCCATAATGGGAGCTATTCTCATTAAGATTATAAAAGATATGCCCTCTCTTAACTTTCTAAAAAATGCAGGGGGAAAAACAGAAAAACAGTGTCAACAGTAACATTATAAAGTTAAAAGGAGACCATAAACCATGATTTCAGTAGCATATCCACCAAATAGAGCTCAGGGGACAGCTTGCTGATTATGTTCTGAAACAATATTTGTGGGCCCTAATTATGTATTCAAACAATATGATTTTATGTTTTTATAAGAACAGGAAAACACTTTGGTTTTGAATTCTTCCCTTATCTTAAGTCACATCATGAAATTATTTCTCTGTTTAAGAGTTCTTTAGTTAATTGTTATTGGTTGTTTAAATATTTAATCATGCATCTTATATGTAACTATAATTCTATCTCTTCCTTTACTAATTTTAATTGCTTATATCTGTCTTATTTTTATTTGCACTTGCTGAGAAATTCATTCTCTGAGCCTGTTTTCATTGTTTTAATTTCTTTTCTAATTATTAACTAAAAAATAAATTTGTTCTCAAAAGACTTTATTTCTAGTTTTTCAATTAATTATAGTCAAGAAGGAGCACTAAATATTATTGAATATACATAGAGGTTATTAATTTTCTAATCATACTTATTGTTCTGATGAACGTCTTATTCAACTTCTGAATAGTAAAAATACTTGTATTTCAGAGATAAACTAATATTGGTTGTGGTTGAAAAATTGTTCAGTGGACTACTGTGTTTTGTTTGCTGTACTATTTGTAAGTATATTTGACAGCGAGTGCTCTTTAGTTACAGTATTTAACCATTTTGTTAGCTTTTTATGTCAGTATTATGCTATGTTGAAAAAGAGGGGAACTGATTTCACAGCATTTACTATTTACTATTCCCTAAAGCAGTCTATGTATCATAAGATTATTTGTTTTATATTAGGTTAAATTTTTTTAAATCCACAGTATTTAGAATGTTTCTGGCATTCTTTAATAACTATTATAATTTATTTTATGGTTATTGACCTATTCATCTTATTACTTCTTTTTTGAGTCCATTTAACATTGTGCATGGATACATATTAAGGTATTCAAATGTATTATCACAGATTTTCACATAAGTTCGCCACATAAAAGTTATACTCTCAGTCTGTTGAGTCCCTTCCAATGTAAAATTCTTATATTTATTTATTTTTTCTTTCCCCGATGGTGTGGCGCAGTGGGTTGAGAATCTGTCTGCAAACCAAAAGGTCTCGGGTTTGATTCCTGTCAGGGCACATGCCTGGGTTGCGGGCAGTGCCCAGCTGGGGGCTGTGAGAGGCAGCTGATTGATGTCTCTCTCTCATCGTTCTCCATTTCTCTCTCCCTCCTTCCCGCTCTCTCTAAATAAACAAGCAAATGCATAAATAAATACAATCTTTAAAGAATAAATACATTTTGTCTCTTGTTTGAAAGATCTAGCTAACTAAGACATTTTATTGCATGATTGCTTGTCCTAAAAAAACATATTTGTAAGTTGCCATTTTCTTTTTTCTATTTTCTTCTTATTTGTCATTGCTTTTCTTATATTTTTGGTTACCTATTTTCTAGCTTTTTATGTTTTGTGCCCCATTTAATTATTTTTAAATTATTTCATGATAAATTCACATAAAGTGAAATTTTTCTCCAAAAAGTACTTTGAAGATATTTTTATGTTAAAAATAAATAGTACTATAGCTTACTGGTTAGCAGAGTCTTTGGAGTTAAGCAGAATATCCATCTCTCAAACCACACCAGGCTTTGGAATTCAGATAATAATCTTTAAGTGTAGGTAATATCCCCAGCCAGGGCACATAACCAGGTTGCAAGCCAGGTCTCCAGCCAGGTCCGTAGCTGGAGGCAGGTGAAAGGCAACCATACATTGATGTTTCTCTCCCTCTCTGCCTCTCTCCCTTCTCCTCTCTCTGGAAATAATAAATAAAAATCTTCAAAATAAATAATAAATAAATGTAGATAATATATTTAAAAAGATACTTTCTGAAAATTCTTTTTTTAAGTCTGTACTTTTTTTTCTTAAACTTGTATTGAGAGAAAAATGAAACAACTTAGTCTTACTGATTTTGGTGTTCATGATCTTTTTAAATGTTAACCTCCCCATTCTTAAGCCTTTTCTTCCTTGCTCCTTCCCTTCCTTCTTTCCTCCCTTGCTTGCTTGCTTCCTTCCTTCCTTCCTTTCTCTTTCTTTTTTTCTTTTTCTTTCCCTCCCTCCCTTCCTCCTTTCCTTCCTTCCTTTCTCATTTTTAGTGAAGAGTATATTTTCCATGGACAACAGTGGGGTGATTAACATGAGGAGGTAGAAGTGGTGGGAAGTGAAGGATACTATAAGAGGATGAGTGGTGGTGGAAGGAGATGTGACTTGGGGTAGTGAGTACAATACAGTGTACAGATGATTTGGAGTTGTGTACCTGAGACCTGTAAATTTCATCAACCAGTGTCACCCCAATAAATTCAATAAAAATAAATCAAAACAAACAAAAAAACTTCCCACTATGGCTATAGTGGGACAGTGATGCCAATTTTATCTCAATAAGAAAATAGAGTGAATTTTGGATATACAGTTTTCAATTCCAAGAATCCATTTTTCTTTTTTTAAATGAAATACATGACCAAAGGCCAGCCCTTTCTTTTCACTCTGCTTACACAACTTATTTCTTAAGAGCAGTCTAAAGCATGCTTTAGGCCCTGGCTGGTGGCTCAGTGGATAGGTGCCAGCCTGTGAACTCAAAGATCACTGGTTCGATTCCTAGCCAGGGCACATAACCAGGTTGAAAGCCAGGTCTCCAGCCAGATCTGTAGCTGGAGGCAGGTGAAAGGCAACCATACATTAATGCTTTTCTCCCTCTCTGCCTTCCTTTCTTCCCCTCCCTCTAAAACTAATAAATAAAATCTTAAAAAAAATCCATGGCTGTATTTCTTAAGTAAAATTAAGCCCTTTTTGATGACATGCTTGCATTTTTGTCCCAGTGTTTGTACAACACCTACAACCTACCAATTATCTTCTTCAAATGATTTTATGTGCATACCTGAATTCCATGTCCACAACTTTTAGTGAGACTCTGTTACTGTTATTTTGAAGTTTAATATTATTTCTATAGCTTCGGGATTACTTTAGTAAGAAGTTAGGATAGGGGAAGTCACTGACTACTTTCTGCCTATCCTTCAGCTCTGTTTGGTTTAAGAAAAGACTCCATTAGGTGAAAAAGGAATACAAAATATTTCAAACAGTGGGAAAAGTATGCTTGAAGGCACAGACATGTGAAAGAACTTGGAGTATATGAATAATTATAAGTAGTCTATTATAGATAGGGCATAAAGAATGTGACAGAAAAGTATTGGCAAGGGTGAGCTGGAAGGGACAACAAAGAAGGTCTTTGTAGTGTCATGAAAGTATTTAGGTTGTACCCTTCATAATGAGGCAATTTTGAAGTATATAAACAATATGATCAATTGGGATAGAATTATATATAGTTCATGACACAGGATGTGGTGAGACCAGCCAAAAGAATATTGCAGGAGTGAAACCCGATAAGGTCCAAATTGTGGCAGTATCAGAATGATGTAGGGGGAGGAAGTCAGATTCACAAGGTATATAGGGTGGAGAATGGGGGAGATCTAGCAACAGCTGGAAATAGGAGTTAAGAGAAAAATAGAGGTTAGGAAGACTTACTTTTTAAAAACTTTTGGTAAACTTCTGGAAATAATTGACATAGAAAGACATAATTGGGATGATACAACATGAATTTAATATTGAACATATTTATTTTTCTATGCAATACTTATCTGGCTGGCAATTAGACATGTAGTTTTATAGTTTGAGATAATATCTGGAGTTATCAACATCAATGGTGGTCAGCATTGTGAATACTGGTGATACTGCTCCTTAGGGAGCATGTGTGATTTTGGTGAATCTACATCATTGCACATTTCTTTCCTTTCTTGAAACTACTGTTGATGTTGTCATAAACCTGTTGTATTCTGTTTGGTTTGACAAAGAATTATAAATTTGGGCTTTCCAGGGAAATAGAGTTTAACATATATAACACACACATTTCTTTGAGATGGGCTAAGAGTTCCCTTATCCATATTAAGTAATGGATGACAGCTAGGAGGCTTTCAAGACCAATAACCTAAATTATGTCAGGTCCTTCCCATCAAACTTTACTTTGACAAATCTCTGTACTTTCAAACTAGCTTGATTATTTGACATGGATTCCTAATTGCCTCTTTTTAGTTGAGATTTAATTGGTACTATTAATGATAGACTATATCCTGACTCCAATTAACCCCAGCAAAATGACTCAAAGAGAAAAGCACAGACCACTTCCCCTGGCAGAAAACACATTTGTATTTTGCTGTCCTGGCATCACTCAAGTGAGTTCTTTTTGCCTAGAAATCCAAATTAATAGAAGAGTCCCCAGGTCCTCATCCATTTATAAGTCAATGTGTTTTATTAAGTGTATCATTCATAAGGCATTTATGTCACTAATTAGATAACTAAACAACTATGTGTATTATTAGCTTAAACCTTATCAATTTTATGTTCCAAGCTCTCTTAGCTTTAGTTCCATGTAGTAATTGGGTTAAAAAAGGGACTTGTGAATTTGTTTTCATCATCTTGTTAGATCAAACAAACAAAAGGTTTTATCACTTCATTTGAGGGCTAAGAGGAAATTAATGCCTTTTTCACATAGCTGTTTGGAAAACATTTCATATTATATGAAGAGTCTTTTATGCTGTATTCAAAGCACATCAAATTTTTTTTGCACAGATGTGTATTCTTAAAATAAATTAAATTTACAGTTTTGCCTTTGAACTTTTTTAAATAATTAATTTATTGTTGTTGTATTATATTTATCTCCTTTTCCCTCATTGCTTTCCCCTGCCCCACCCTCCCCATCCCCTCTCCCACATGTTGTCCATGCACATAGGTCATTTATACTAGTTCCTTGACTAAATTGTTCCCCTTCTTTGCCTCTTTCTACCTCTCCCCTTCCTCTCTGCACACTGTCATTCTGTTCCTTGTTTCTATGCCACTGGTTCTATTTTGCTTATTTGTTTGTTTTGTTCATTAGTCTTCTGTATTAGGTGAGATCATATGGTATTTATCTTTCACTGCCTCGCTTATTTCATTAAGCATGATTCTCTCCAGTTCTATCCATGTTGTTGCAAAAGGTAGGAGTTTCTTCTTTCTTTCTGCTGCATGGAATTCCATTGTGTAAATGTACCAAAGTTTTTTGATCCATTCATCCACTGATGGACACTTAGGCTGTTTCCAGCAGTTGGCTATTGTAAATAGCGCTATTCTGAACATAGAGGTGCATAGGTTCTTCTGAATTGGTGTATCAGGGTTCTTTGGGTATAATCCTAACAGTGAAATTTCTGGATCAAAAGAAAATTCTACTTTCAGTTTTTCGAAGAAATTCCATACTGTTTTCCACAGTGGTTGCACCAGTCTACACCAACAATGCATGAGGGTTTCGTTTTCTCCACATGCTTGTCCGAACTTGTTGTTTTAGGCAAATATGATCTCTTACATTAGAAACCAAACATTATTTTCATAATACAGCATGTACTTTCTATGCCCTGTAGCAATAGCATTCCCTGTGTATTAATTGGTTATATCAGAATTTCCCTGTGCTCCAAATTCAGGTAAGTGTGTAATAGAGACATACCTGCAACTAGTCTGTGGTTGCAGAATAGTTTGCAAATCTGGTTGCAGATTTTTGAAAATACTGGGTTAAGCCAAATTCACTGAGTCTTTAGTAAATTCATATACATATTCTGGGCATCTCAAAAAGATGTAATTATGATGACTTTGCAAATATTTTAATTGCATAATTTCCTTGAAACTAAAAATTGTGAGATAATTTTTAAGAATGAAACACCACACAATAGCAAGTTAAACTATAACAACTTTGAAGCCCTCATTGATATCTATGCAGGAATGTACATACATATACAAATCATGAACTGCCTACCCTACCAAAAATCAGCAAGGGAGCTGACCTTTCTGATAAGTAATCTACACAATGTCTGAATTTAATATCTTACTGAGATATTAAGGACTTTTCTTCACTTTATTTTTTTTAATTTTATTTATTATTTTTCAGAGACAGGGGAAGGGAGAGAGGCAGAGAGAGAGAGAGAGAGACTAATGTAGGGTTGCCTTTCACCTGCCTCCAGCTATGGACCTGGCTGGAGACCTGGCTTGCAACCTGGTTATGTTGCCCTGGCTGGGAATTGAACCAGTGACCTTTGGGTTTGCAGGCTGGCACCTTATCCACCATACCACTAGCCAGGGCCTTTTCTTCACTTTGAAGGGATAAATGGGAGTTAGAAAATTTAGGTTTCAATTGAATCTGCAATTTCCTAGATGATTTACCTTAAATTTTTACTGAAGATAATAATAATGAAGTACAATTTGAAGTCAAATTGTAAAATATTTAACATAGTTCTCAACATAATATTATCTATAAATAATCATTTCTAATGGGCACACAATTATTTATAATTTTAAAAAGTAATGAGTGGTGCTCATATTTACTGATGGCATGATCTCCCAAGCTTTTAAAACATCTTCCTTTTATGAACTACCATTCCTATTCTTCAGGCCATGTAATAGTAAAATTCTGTATGCTTTTTCTCATTTCATTTCTTTTACCTGAAGAAGCCTTATTTCTTCCCATTTATCTAATGTGTTCCAATTCTACAATACATTTTTCTAATGGCCTTTTCTATAGAATGATTTATCTAACTACCTTGAAACATTTTTACTTTCCTTCTGCTGGCACCTAATGGCACTCTTATCTGTACAATTTATTCCTTAGGCACTTACATGAAAACCTGTATTATCAGTACATTTTCCTATGCAAGTTTTCTATTTTCAACTCGATTAAAAGGTGCTTAGAAGAAACAACTCTGCCCAAAATTGGGGTATTTTCTTTTAAATGATAGTTTTAAATAAACATTTGTTGATTGTATTGATTACAGAGGGTCATGTCTGAAAGTTAAATTCACCATTCATTATGTAAAAAGAACTTTCAGCAGATTCATGCTACTAGCTAATACAGGTCATTGATGGATAATCCTCATTGCACAAGGACTTTTCTTGTGAGTATTTAAATACGTATTCAGGAATGTTGAAGAGCTAGCCAATACCTGTCCTGTCCACTTTCTGGTGTGATTAGGGTAAAAAGCTAGTTAGTATTCAGCTCTTAATTCTAATCCATGTTTCTGTCAGCTGATTTCTGCTCCTTTTTGAAAAATAAACAAAAAACACATAAGTAGAGATAGAAGGTGGCTAATGCTGGGTCCTCTTTTCTAAAACCCAAGAGCCTTCAAACTCAAATTGTTGCACTAAAATTATTAGAATCAGAATCCTAATAATGGAAAAGTCCAGTTTGCAATTATTTGACAAAGTCTTTCCCCTTTCAGTTGCTTTCTCTTTCTCCCAAACATGAATTCATATTTATCTAATGTCTAAATAGTGAAAAAATACCTAAAGGGAGAATGCTGGGGAAAAAAATCTAAACTTCATTTCCTACATTAAAATTGGTTTTAGGTAGATGCTGAAAAGTAATCTTAGTATCTAAGAGAATACCATTCTAAGCAGGATATGAATTGAAGTCCTGATATTCAACAGTGATTATATCTAGGTGGTTTTTGAAAACTGTATAGGAAAAAATAGTTTTTTTCCTCCCTAACAGGTTCTTATGGTATTATCTCTCCCAATCTTTCTTGTTTCACACTTTCTTTCCCTTAAATCATACAACTATTTATTCTTTTTAGTGTCCACATGAATCATTTTATCTCTCCAAAATATTTTCATTTCCTCTAATTCTTTGTTTAACTCAGTAGTTCTTGCTTCTCACTGTATAGACTGGCTGCATAATTTTCATTCTCTTTGTAAAATGAAAATAAGGCTTTCTTATTTAAAAATTATTAAGAAGTTTGAAAGGCACCAGCAGAGTAGTAAACCTAGCATAGGGACCTTCAAAGTCTGTCTCTATGCAACTGCAGATATCAAACACCCATGAATCTAGTCCAAATGCACATTACAAATATCTAGGAAGGCTTTTAAAAGTAATAGTGCCTGAGGGACCTAGGTAAATTAGACCATAATCTCTGAAAGTAGAGGCCAGGTATCAGTACTATAATTTTAATTGTAAAATATTTAATTTAATTTAATGTACACCTGAGACTAAGAACTGAATTTAAATGCTATTTCCTTGTGGCTTCTCATTATACTTAATGGTTTACTTTCCTTCTCTCTCACTAGATTGTAATGCTCCTTAAAAGGAGTTATTACATTTTATTTATTTTCTCATTTTCATAACATAGAGCAACACCTGGAACATTATGGCCATCGATAACTAGTTGAATGAATGAACAAATGAGGGAAGATATTAATAAGACCCGTTTATTCATTCCATAGAGAATAATCAAAGAGAAAAGAAAGTAAAAGCAGACATTGTATGATCATTTAAAGACTAAAAGAGAATGGAATGAAGTAAACTAAGTGATTTGAGAAATTGTATCTCACTATTGATTTTCTTATTGAACAAGATGTTGGCCCACATAATAGCTCCCTTAATTTTGTGCTTAGCAGGATAATTATTTTATTTATAGTATTACTCAATAAACTTTCAGTGTTGAGAAAAGCCAAGAATGAAGAATAAATATGGGAGAATTTCAAAGTAGAATTAAGGAAAAAAATAATTGCTCCCTAATATATTTATCATAATTATTGAGAAAATAAATTTGTGGTTATAATATTTCAAGTTGTACTATACAACATGAGAATGAGACTAGAATTAGATGGAGTATGTATTTCAGCAGTGATTTTGTCAGGTCAAAGTAGTGATAAATATAATTGTTCACAAGCACTAGTAGAGTATAATTTTATTACATTAATACATATTTATATCCATATATATGACTTACAATTACTTTGTTACCTAAATAGTATATCATAGCAATTTGAATACACAAAACTTGACTTGTTCTTCAGAGGGTTTGGTAAACTAAGGCCAGAGGGCTGGCCACATTTTTTGTCTCTTTGGTTGTTTTGTTATTTATTGAGATAAAAATCACATAATATAAAATACAGCATTCTCACCATGTTAATAAAATTCAGTGGCTTTTATTACATTCACAGTGTTGTGTGATCATCGCAATTATCTTGTTCCAAATCATTTTTATTATCCCAAAAGGAAACTCTGTATCCATTTAATATTCACTTCCTATTTCTCCCTAGGTCCAGCCCCTGGCAACCACTAATTTGGTGTCTGTTTCTATGATTTGCCTGTTCTACATATTTCAAATAAATACAGTCATATAATGTAACCTAATTAAAATTAGCTTTCTATTTCTGCAAAAAGGATAGTGCATGTTTTGATTATTGCAATGAATTTCCAGATTGCTTTGGGGATCACTATATTTTAACAATATTAAATCTTCCAATCTATGATTATAAGATGTCTTTCCATTTACATAGATCTCCCTTCCTTTTTTTCCTGACATTTTGTAGTTTTCAATTTACAAATCATGTGTCTCTTTGGTTACATTTATTACCAAGTACTTTCTGATAACTTCCGTAAATTGACTTGTTTCATTAATTGCTTTTTTTGATTGTTCAGTTATAGTATATCAATATACAATATATGAATTCCATGCTGATATTGTATTCTGTAATTCTGCCTGTTTGTTTATTCATCTTTATGGTTCCAATTCTTTTTTTTTTCTGTGGATTCTTTAAGATTCCTATAAATTACATCATGTCATCTGCAGATAAAGTTTTAATTATTCCTTTCTAACTTAGATGCCTTTTATTTCTTCTTCTTTCCTAGTTATGCTAAACCTTCCACTATAATGTTGAAAAGAAATAGTAAAATTAGGTATTTTAGTCTTTGTCTTGATCTTAGGGTAAAATCATTTTAGTCTTTCACCACTGAATACAATAACTTCTACAGGTTTTTCTTGAGCATACTGAGGAAATATCATTCTATTTCTACTTTGTTGAGTGTTTTTATTAATTATGAAAATTATTAGAATTTATGAAATGCCTTTCATGTATTAATGTGACTAATGTATTAAATCCATCTCATGTATTAATGAGGTGATCATGTGACTTTTTAATTCTAATGCTGTGTATTATATGGATTGATTTTCAAACTGAACCATCCTTGAAATTCTAGATAAAAAATACATGGTCAATATACATATATAATCTCTGGATGTGCTGCTGGATTTGGTTTGTCTGTATTTTGCTGTGGATTTTTCCATCTATAGTTTTAAGAGATACTGAAATATAGTTTAATTTTCTTGTGAAAAGTTTGTCTGGTTTGTTATCAGAGTAATACTGGACTCATAAGTAAACTAGGAAGTGTTCCCTCATCTTTTATTTTTTGGAAGAATTTGAGAAGGATCAATGCCAACTCTTCTTTAAATTTTTATAGTCTAGGAAGTCATCTGGTTCTGGGCTTTTTATTTGATGGGGGAGGTTTGCGTTACCATTTTTATCTCTCTATTTACTAAAATTCTATTCAGATATTGTATTTCTTTTGGAGTCAGTTTTGGTAGTTGTATCTTTCTAGGAATGTGTCCATTTCATTGGGATTGTCTAATTTGTTGGTGTACCAATTGTCCCTATATTCTCCTATATATCTATTTTTTCTGTAAAATTAATAACAATAACCCCTTCTTTCACTTCAGACTTATCTAGGGATTTTCTTTCTCTTCCTTATTCCTTCTCCTCTTCCCCCTTCCCCTCCTCCTCCCCCTTCCTCTCTCCTCCTCTTCTCCCTTCCTCCTGCTCTTCCCTCTCCTTTGTCTTCTGCCCTCTTCCTCCACTTTCCCCTTCCTCCCTCCTTCTCCCTCCCCCTCCTCCCTTTTCTTCCTCCTTCCTCCTCCTCCTTTCTTCTTCTTCTTTGGTGGTATTGTTGGTCTAGCTAAAGATTCATCAATTTTGTTGATCTTTTCAAAGAACTAACTTTTGGCTTTGACTGGTATGGCTCAGTTGTTTGGGCATCATCACACAAACTAAAAGATTGCCATTGAATTCCTGGTTGAGACACAAACAGAAGACAACTAACCAGTGTTTCTTTATCACATGAATGATTCTCTCCCTCTCTGTCTCTCTCCCTTCCCCTCTATCTAAAGTAAAACATAAAATAAAAATTAGAAAAAGTATTTTACTTTGACTCTCTACTATTATTCTCTCTATATATATTTACATAGAGACAATATAAATATAGATATAGATATATGAGGGGGGACCCAAAAATAGAATTTACTTATAAAAATGATATATTTACTCTTACATATTTAAACTTAGGTCACCTTCAAGGTACTCTTCATCTGAGTACCTTGATACTTCAATACACCTATTGAGAACATTTTTCCACTGCTTAAAACAGTTTTTTTATGTATTTATTTTTATTTATTTTCAAGATTTTATTTTATTATTTTTTTAGAGAAAAGGGAAGAAAGGAAGAGAGGGAGAGAAACCTCAATGTATGGTTGCCTTTTGAGTGACCCTAACTAGGGACCTGGCTTACAAGCCAGGCATGTAACTTGACTGGGAATCAAATTGGTCACCCTTATGGTTTTCAGGCTGGTACTCAATCCACTGAGCCACACCAGCTAGGGCCTTCTAAACAGTTTTGAACTTGTCAATTCTGATGTATTTTTTGTGCTTCTGCCATTTTTTCATTTCGCTTCTTTCACATCAGAGAAACATTTCCCTTTGAGGACTTTTTTTCATCTGGGGAAAGAAAAAAGTTGCTTGGAGTGAGATAGAGTGAATAGGGAGGGTGAAGCATGAAGGACATGCTATTTTTGGTCAAAAACTGCTGAACACTCAGCACAGAATGATGAGGGTAGGTGTGCTGGCAAGTCACCCATCGTGAATTGGGCAAATGAGTTGAAAGTGTCTTTAAAAAATTTAGCCAAGTCTAACATAGCCCCTCCCAACGATGCCAGCTGGTGCATTGATTACAGATGGGCTCCTAGAACACTCACCTAGCAGGGGAAGCCTGTACCACAAGAGGTTCACCCTCCAGAAGATTACTCTGTTTTATTAGGGGGTCTTCCTAATTCATATAAACACACACTAATCATTATTAGTTGTTTTTTTTTTTACAGATTTGTGTTTAGTTTGATTTTATTTTTCTAGTTCTTTCAGGGATACATTTAGGTTATTGATTTAGTATCTTCTTTTTAATGTAAGTATTGATAGCAGTAAATCTTTTTCTGAGAAATGCCTTCCCCGTATTCAACAAATTTTAACATGTTCTGTTTTGGTTTTCATATATAAAAAGTTATTTTCTAATTTCCCTTCCAATTTCCTCTATGACCAATTGGTTAAGTATATTATTGAAGAACTGCATATTTGTAAATTTGCCAATTTATTTTTGTTATCGATTTCCAGTTCCATCACATAGTAAAATATAGAACTGCCTTTTTGGGGAATGAGACAAAATATGTGAGTACCATATTTCCTATGGTACTCACAACCGGGATGGGAAATGCAGGCTGCCCTCTTCAAGGCTGTGGCAGAAGTGGGATGATAATGGTAATAGGGTAAATTGATACCCCACAGAGGTCATCTAGCAAAATTCTGCAGCTTTTCTCTTCACAAAGCATTCCCCTAGTTGTGGTGAACAGTTTTTTTTTCTTTCTTTCTTTTTTTTTTTTTAATTAGATTCCAGAGTTCCTAAGAAATTGATTTTTAAAATTTCTGGCACTTTTTGCCAGCTATTCACTGCTTCTGTGGCTGCTCTTGTTCTCCAGTAACTGAGTTGCATGGCTGCAACTGTATTATCTAAGAAGCCAAATATTTACTATTTAGTTTTTAAGATAAATTTTGCTGACCTCTGTTCTAGGAATCAGTACATTGAACTTACATACAAATATTTGTTGAACAAATGCATGCATGTATGCATTGGTACATAAATGGATAAACAGCAGCAATATTTTATACTTATATTTTTGGATGAGGTTATCAAATGTATATACATGCATCTTGTTAAACATGTAAGAATGGAAAATTATACTCTCTTAAAAAACCATGGTAATTCATTGATTTTGGAGTTGTCATTTTTTACTTAGAGTTCACTATTTCACCCAGGATTAGTGAAATGGCCAGTTAAAATCAAAACATGCTATTTGTAAACATATATTATTTGGGAGACATTTCTATTGTTATCATAAGCTGTTTTGTATTTTTGTCAATGTTACATGGTACATTATGTGGTAATAATCTATACAAAAGTGTTGCTTATTAGAAAAGTGGGATTGGCCATAAACAGATAGTTACAGGGACTTGTTAACGTTTCTTTTGATGGCAATGTTCTTCCTTAATCTCCTTTTTAAAAGCAGGGCTCTCTACTTTGTGTTCTCTTGAGCATTTTAGGGCAAGATGTTCAAGTCTTTTTATTTTTTTAAACATTTTTCTTATGTTAAGGTGTATGTTCTATAATTTTAAAGAGCTGACTCACCTTCCTGAAGAGGCAACTTTAGCAGCATCATTGTCCTTGCCCTTCATGTTGTTCATTCATTAGTTTTCTACTTCTAATCAACATTTTAACACCTACCTTGATCCTCATAATCCTTGAAAACCAAGTTGCTTTATTATTACTCAATGCTGTCAGTGTGAGAATTGGTGATGGGATATAAAGAATATGTATGTAAAGTTCAGAAAGCGGAAAGCAATAAATGATTCTCAGGAAAACATAAATGTCTCAGTTTTAAGTTTTAAAGCCTGTAACTTAGCTCTGGCTGGTAGCACAGTGGATAAGGCCGCTGGCCTGCTAACCCAAAGGTCGCAGGCTCAATTCCCCAGCCAGGGCACATAACCAGGTTGCAAACCAGGTCTCCAGTCAGGTCTGTGGCTGGAGGCAGGTGAAAAGCAACCATACATTGATGTATCTCTCCCTCTCTGCCTCTCTTCCTTCCCCCTCTTTCTAAAAATACTTAAATAAAATCTTAAAAAAAAAAAAAAAAAAAAAAAGCCTATAACTTTATTTTTAATAGGGATGCTATTAAAAAAATGGTCTTTTTTTGTTAATTCTATCTTCATTAAGGAAAAATTAAGAGTCATTAACACTATAAATGCATAAAATATAAATAGTTTAAAACTGTTCTTAATTGAGGATACTGTTGGCCATAAGCAATTTGACTTTCAGCTGGTTGCCACAAACTAATTTTTTTAAGTTTTCTGGTCATAAGTGGGAATTCAGAACCAGACTGCAGCTAACTGAATGACTATCCATTTTGGTTTTTCCAAATAAAGGATTTGAGGCCCACAGTGTTACTGTCCTAAGATCTACCAGAATGCTCTAACACAAGACACACAGTTGTGTTTGTGTTTCTTAGAAATGTATTCTAAAGGGATATTCTAGTCTAATAATTAATTAAACAAAGTAGCCATTTAAATAATATGGGATTATATGAAATAGATAAGATTTTAAATTCATCACAAGATTGGGAGCTCCATTATGGTAGAAATGTTTAAGTATTTTTTTTTTTTCATTGTTATATATTTGAAGCCTAAAAAGAATTCAGAACATGCTTGAATAAGTTAGTTTAGCTTTATTCTTGCAGTAGCAAAATATATTTTATGCAGATTGATAAAATTAATTTGTATTTTTATGTCCTTGCTTTTGAATATCATGGATAAGGCAACATAGTTAAGGGTTAACACATGAAAAAGAAAATTTAGCTCTCTGTGGATAGGGACTGAGAGGTATACAGGTAATATACTTATAATCATAAAGTTTTATTATATTTAAATCAAACATTTTGTTCCCCTGAACCTAAAAACATATTTCAGTTTTTTAGAACTTCATTTTAGACTTATTCTGTGCCAACTTGCCATCTAATGCAGATAAAAATGTATGAGTTATTGGGTTGCTTAAAACTGGGGTTGAGAGTGGAAATGCTGACAAATCCTTATTACAGATGCCAGTAGAATGAAGTGCCTTTACCTCTAGCAAATGCTGATGTCGAGATTTAAGACTGTATGAGCAAGACTGTATGAGGTTGCCTAGGAAAGTTTTTATCATATTATTCATTGAACTCAATATGTGGTACAGTAATTGCTTCTAGTACAATTTTTCTTTTCTTACATGAGGTCATTATTTATCCTTGTGCTGTGTGAAACAGAGAAAGGGTCTAAAGGATAGTCATAACTCGATGTAAACTATCTTGTGACACAGTGTAACTGGAGATAGGAATCACAGCTGGAAAACTGTGTCTTACTTATCAGAATTATATATGGGAAGAATGATATTTGACATTGTAGAGATCCATAAATATTAAATAGATGCACTCAGACCACATAATTTTTCTAGTGATATGAAAACTTGTTTTAAAAATATGTATATCTAAAAAGGTTTTTTAATCTCACAGGAACCAACAAATTTATTTGCCTATGACAGTTTTCTTATTAGGTTATAGGTGAAGAAAATAAACTTAATAGGTCAGGTGGTTGCTACTAAAAGCTAGATTAATGTTATTTAAATAGCATAATAATTCTTGAAAATTTGCTCTGCTTTTGAACCTTGTATGCATATATCATTCACATGCCTCATGCAGTCTTAAGTAATCACAAGCATTTATCATAATTTTCCCCAGTGTTCAAGTGAATATGTATAAAACATATACCATAAATATTTTGGAACAAAAATTAAACATAGAGACAATGGTGATTTAACAGGGCAAATAGGAAAATAGAACTTTTTAAAATACACTTATGTGTTACTAACTACCTAATCTGATGGATTTAAAATTTGCGATTTTCACAAATTATTTACTTTTATGTTAAAAACATATATTCTTATTTGGAAAGGATGTAATTTGTGATATAGAAAATAACTTTTCTGGATTATATATTTCCTTCTCTTCTACAATGTTGTTTTGATTGCATTGTTTAATGAGTAAATGTATTATTACCATTTGGCATGCAGCATAGATCAGTGGCTAATCCTAGTTGATTGAAAAATAATAATAAAGTCATGCAGTGTACAGTAAGTTATCTAATGAGCTATATACAATTATGCATTCACCTGGAGTTCAGAAAAGATCACTAGGAATTATTTAATGTGGGAATTATAATGTGGTGGTAAGTGGTCTAACAAGTCTAACTACCTGAATTGCGTGCTACTTATTGTTAACCTTAGGCAAAATACGTAGTACCCTTGTCCTCAGTTACTTCATCTGTAAAATAGAAATAATAATATTATTGACCATACATGGTTGTAATGAGGAACAAATAAGTTAATCCAACAAAAGCACACAAAACAGGGCCCAGCACAAAGTAAATGCTTGGAAAATATTAGATGATGCTACCAGTACAGGGAGCTTGAAAAATGGTTAATGTTTGTGACTTTTAAATTAAAAAAAATATGCATTCATTTATTTATAAATCACAAAATGACTAAAGCCAAAGTATGAGGTCAGTAGAGTTCATCAGTGATACTAACAGGCTTCTTTTGATTCGCATTCCACCAGCCCTAAATTCTCAGGCCCTTTACTTCTGAAGGTGGATATGGTGTGTTGTTCGGAAGTCCCTAACCCTCTGCTCATGGTCTAGTGACCTGAGGATTTGTCACCATACTAACCTGTAGGGGAACTTACCTCTCATACTTTTTTTGCTTCAAGTTTAGTTTCCTTGTGTTCCTCAGTTGACCAAAGCAATACAACTCCATTAAATTCACTATACAGTCATTTTATTTGTAAGCCTAATGTTCACCTGGTGCTATCTCGCACTATTGCAAGTTTAAGTAATTATCTTTCCATATAAAATTTGCAAGACTAGTTCAGAATATACACATATATCTTCACTTACTACTCAATATAGTAAACATTATGGTAAAAGAATTCAAAAATTGTGTGGGGGAACCAGGAAAAGAGACATGTGAATGTGCCTGAAATGCAAATGCTCAGCACAGGAAACCTCTTTAGCTGTAGTAATTCCTCTTTTCAAGGTAACAAGGGCAATTAAACTGTGATCAATGGAACTATGTTATCTAAAATAAAAGACTAGAGGAGACTTTGGAAGAGTAGAGAAGAAATGGATATAATACCCTAGGGTTGCAAGAGTACTATATCTGTCACATCAGTAGTATCCTGTGTATCTCTGTCTATCTCTGGGAATTAAACTTCACGTGTGATCACGTAGTATACAAAAATGAGACAGCAGAAAGATGGCGACAGAGTAGAGAGCAGTGCTGATGGCGTTCTCGAGTATCAGAACAGCTGGAGGACAGGATAGGGAGCACGAGATGTCTGCAGGTTCCTAAGAATTGGAGCGGTCAGCATCTGGACTCAGGGGAGCACAGCCCAGAGGCAGCAAAGACCTACAGGAGAGCAGGTGAGACGGTTCCAAACCACTGGTGGGCCTAGGTCGGCTCTGGGCAGTGGTGGCTCAACCCAGAGGGGAGCGTTTGACTGAAGCCAGCTCCAGGCTCCCTGGAGGCTAGAAATCTGAGCAGTGAAGTGTGAGCAGCGAGGGCAAATGTCGGAGGGAACAAGGGATTGAACTCCTGCAGGGGAGGGACTGCGTGAGAGCCTCGCTCTGGAGACTGAGAGAGAGGAAGCTCCTCACTGGGCCAGAGGCAGAGGAAGAGAGTCCTGCAGGAAGCAGGGGGGGACCAGGGAAGTGCACCAGGGGGGATGGTGAGAGGGCCAAAAACTGCTGCTGGACCACTGGGAAAGAGCAGCTTGAAGCCCCTGAGAGAGGGGAGGCCCAGCCCCACACAACCACACCAGCGCCCCCTCCGGCTTCCACAGAAACTACAAACTGCAAGCCAGGAACTTGCAGCTGGGGCAACTGACCCGCCCATTGCAGGCAACAAAGGCCGCACTGCAAACGTTCCGGGGAGCTGGACATGCATCAAAGAGGTGGTGTGAAGGACTCCTTGGAGAGCTGGACTGCCTGGGGGGTTGGCCCTCGCCTGGGGGAGCTGGGCAGTATGGCAGACCCTGGGCACAGTTGGCAGATGAGGGCTGCCTCCTCTGGGAGCTGCAGGGGTAGGGCCAGTCATCACAGGAGCCAGCGAGGTTGCAGGCCACCCTGCAGGAGAGCCAGGTGCCCACTGCAGGCAGGAACCTCCTTCAGGAGCTGGAGGGGGACGAGCAGCCATAGACATCACAGAAGCACCCTGCTGGACTGCACATGGAAGCAGAGATGGGAGGGCCCCAGAATGCCGGCAGCACTGAAACCCAGCTAGGCTACTGGAGGACCAGCCTACCTGGGGGCTGGCACTCAGAATCAGCCCTGACTGACAACCATAGGCCCTGCCACTCCAAGACCACACAGCTAGACTGTAGACTGCAGAGACCTGACCAAGAAAAAGAGGCAGACTCAGGAAATGGATTGCTGGTAATCTCAAGCACCTGAGTTATACTGAGAGCTACATGAACTATTAATCCCTAATGAGCAGCTCAACAACAGTGTAGGAGAAAGGATAGGAGTGTCTCACAATCAGCCAACTGGAAGGAAAGGAGTAACATACACAACCAATCCAGAATACAACCAGACAGCCCAAGTTAACAACATAAAGGCCACCTCAAGAGCAACAAGTGGAGAAAATCTAGGAGACTGCAACACTGAACTCCACAAATCTAACACAGAAGGGTGCTTAATAAAGGCAAGGAAGCAAAACAGATTAATCCAAGGGGAAAAAAACAAAACAAAACAACAACAACAGACACCCAAAATGGGGAAAAAAGAATCAGTCCATCACCAAAAGGAAAGGAAGAATCCCCAGAAAGCTCACCAAATGAAACAGAGGCACATGATATATCAGATATGGAATTCAAAAGAATGATTATAGAGAAGCTCAATGAGCTCAGCCAGCTCAAAGAAAACTTTATAAGCAACTCCAATGAAGTTACAAAAAACTTACTGAGAGCTACATCAGCATCAAAAAGGACTTAGAAACTATCAGTAAGAGCCAGGAGGAAATGAAGAATACAATTTCTGAATTGAAGAATACAGTAGAAGGAATCAACAGTAGGCTAGAGGAAGCAGAGGATTGGATCAGCAATCTGGAGGACAACATAGAAAAATATTCCAAGACCATGCAACAGAATGAAAAAAGGCTGAGCAAGAATGAAGAGGTTTTAAGAGAGCTGCAGGATAACATGAAATGTAATAACATCCCTATCTTAGGGATACCAGAAGGAGAAGAGAAACAAGGAATGGAAAACCTGTTCAAAAAAGTAATGATAGAAAATTTTCCTAATATGATGAGTGAAAACATTACTCAAGTTCAGGAAGCACAGAGGGTCCCAATGAAGATCAACCCAAACAACCAACTCCAAGGCACATAATTAAAATGGCAAATTTCAAAGACAAAGAGAATCCTAAAAGGATCAAGAAAGAAACAACAAATAACATATAAGGGGACTTCAATAAGACTATCAAATGATTATTCAACAGAAACAATTCAAGCCAGAAGGGAATGGCAAAAAGTATTTCAAGTCATGGTAAACAAAGGCCTGCAACCAAGAATACTCTACCCAGCAAGGCTCTCATTCAAGATGGAAGGAGAAATAAGGAGTTTCCCAGACAAAAGAAGACTCAAAGAATACATCTCTACCAAACCAGCATTGCAAGAAATCTAAAGGGTCTGCTTTAAAAAATAAATAAATAAATAAAATGAAGAAACAGAGAAAGCCAAAGAGGAATACAGACACAAAGGGAGAAAATGGCAATGAATAAGTATCAATCAGTAATAACCTTAAATGTAAACAGATTAAATGTGCCAATCAAAAGACATAGGGTAGCTGAATGGATAAGAAAACATGACCCACATATATACTGTCTTCAAGAGACCCACCTCAGAACAAAATATCGACACAGATTGAGAGTGAAGGGATAGAAAAATATGTATCAAGCAAATGGACATGAAAAAAAAAGGCTGGAGTAGCAACCCTTATTTCAGACAAAATAGATTTTACAATAAAGGCCATAAAAAGGGATAAAGAAGGACATTTTGTAATACTTAAGGGAACAATCCATCAAGAAGAAATAACTCTGGTAAACATATACGCATCCAATGTAGGAGCTCCAAAATATATAAGGAAAATCTTGGAGGACTTCAAGAAGGCTATAGACAGCAACACACTAATAATAGGGGATTTTAATACCCCACTATTAACAATGGACAGATCTTCCAAACAAAAAATCCCCAAAGATGTTGTGGCATTGAACAACACTCTAGAGGAAATGGACCTAACTGATGTATAGAGTCTTTTACCCCAAAGAAGCAAAATACACATTCTTTTCAAACGCACTTGGAGCATTCTCTAAGATAGACCACAAGGTAGATCACAAGACAAGCCTCCACAAATACAGGAAAATGGAAATCATACCAAGCATCTTCTCAGATCACAATGGCTTGAAACTAGAAACCAATCTCAAGGGGAAAAAACAAAAATACTTTAACTCATGGGGACTGAATAACATGCTTTTAAGTAATGAATGGGTTAACAATGAGATCAAAGATGAAATAAAAAAGTTCCTGGAAACAAATAAAAATGAACACACAACAGCCCAAAACCTATGGGACACAGCAAAGGCAAAGCTCAGAGGGAAATTTATAGCAATACAGGCCTACCTAAAAAGGTCACAAGAAGTTTATAAAAACAACCTAACCACCTTATCCAGCCAAGTATCCTGTAGTTGTTCTGTATCCTGTTGCCCTATTTCACATTTTCATGCTATTATCAACATCTAAAGTTACATGTTCTACTTGTTTAGGCACTTTTGATCAGTTTTCTTCTCTATATCACGAACTTCATGATTTCAATTTCTTTCTTATAAAGAAAAGGGCTCATTCATAATAGGTGGCCTATAGAATGTTGTTGGATGATGCATAAGTTCTTAATAAATGCTGGATTTCTATATATTTTAAAATTAGTCATTACTTTTTTTACTATAATTAAATATAGCAGTTGCAATTTTGATGATACTTAGAAAATATGTGATGATACATATAAAAGAATGTACTCCAGTTCTTAGCACATAGTAGATAACTAAGCAATGCCTTTTATTATATTCTTTCATCAATAAATCTCACTGAATCAGAATATGCAGTATTAACTAAGTGGTATAAATCAAATTGAAATATTGTAATGATGATGAAAGCATATTCATATGTATTATATATCTATATGCATTATGTAGTATATAGCCTACATTATATATTATTTATTATATGTAGTGTAACTGTATAGGAGATGTATACCACCATATTTGAATTAGTCAAGTGAAATTATTATAGTTAAATATTCTTTTGTGTAGTCCAACTATTCCTGATAATCGGCCTTATTAGTATTTTAAACTATATTACTTACAATTGGAAAATATAAAATTGATTTGTATAATAAATTAAGGTGCAATTTTCCAAGGAAAGCTATAATTGTGATAGTAAGTTTCATGATTAACTGATACTGCCTACCTTCATGTTCACTGTTTCCAGGAAGAACCCTATGTCCTGTTTAAGAAGTCTGATAAACCACTCTATGGGAATGATCGATTTGAGGGCTATTGTATTGACCTCCTCAGAGAGTTATCTACAATCCTTGGCTTTACGTATGAAATTAGACTTGTGGAGGATGGGAAATATGGAGCCCAGGATGATGCCAATGGACAATGGAATGGAATGGTCCGTGAACTAATTGATCACGTAAGTTCCTTTTCTCATTATTTTTGGTAGCTTGCTAAAAGGTTAACTTAAGAAGTTTTTTGGCTCTGGCTGATGTGGCTCAGTGCATTGGCACCAGCCTGTGAACCTAAATGTTGCTGGTTTGATTCCCAGCCAGGGCACATAACCAGGTTGCAAGCCAAATCTCCAGCCTGGTCCATAGCTGGAGGCAGGTGAAAGGCAACCATACATTAATGTTTCTCTCCCTTTCTTCCTCCCTCCCTGACATTCTCTCTAAAAAAAATGAATAAAATCATTTTTTAAAAAAGTTTTTTGATGGTCAGGGGTTAATAATGTTAAGGAGCCAGAATATATTTCAATTATGTATTTCCTTCAGCTATTTTATTCAAAATATATGTTATGTTTGACTTCAAATATAAAGAATCAAAGAGAGATGTAGAGTTCTATTACAGAGAGATGTCTGTCTTAAATGAACTAATATTTAGTTATTTTGATATCTTGAAGTATTAGTTATTCATTTGTAAAATAGAATATGGTTTTCCAATACTGATTATTTTTTACCTTTATAATAACAACTTTCTACTCAACAGAGAGAATAGGTGATACAAATATAAATTTCACGATAAAAACTTCTTATGCTAGGATAGGATAATTTTTATTTTTAGAGATAAGGAGAATCTACATGCAAAAAGGATAAAATAAGATACTACATAAGAATAAAGCAAGAATGTTCACATATTAAGGCAGCAGAATAAACATTTTGTTGTACCTTTAATTCAATAATCCAGGGACTTCTCAGCCAAGAAAACAGTATTTCATAATTTCCTAGTTGGTAGTGCTAAGTTATCTTTTGAAATAAACTCTTTTAACTATTATAACATTGTATTTATTTTTTGTTTTGCAACATTTAAGTTTATTTTGACATTTTAAATAATATTAAGGCATAAAATTATTCCTAATAATTCTACAAAATAATTTAAATAATGTTCTTTTAAAAAAATGTTGTGAACTCTACTATAAATAAAAATACCTGTGTAAGTAATAAATATAGGCAATTTTCAATGCATTTTGAAAATATTTTATTAATTACAAAGTTTATAATCATGAATAAGGGCATAAGGGAGTGAATAATATATCAATAATTATTATTAATTTCTCTAAATTTTCTAATGCAGTACCTGATTTAGTAGATAATAAATACATAATTAATAAGCCTAAACTTTGTATCATCTTACTTATTCTATATTTCTTTTATAGTGTTTAGGAATATTCTTGTTAAGGACTGAAAACTAAAATAATTAAACAGCATGACAATGAGAAAGATGTGGGGATTATCATTGATATTGAAAGTAATTTTGAATACTTTTAGTCAGTGAGATTGGTGTTAAGTTTTAATGTAAAATTTATACATTGGAACCTATTTTGTTCAAACATTTCAGTGTTTCCCTACATAAACAACCTATGTCTTGTAAATGGTGTCTTTATATTAGGTTAATTAAACATAGGGATTAATAACTAGAAAATCAAATTCTCTGTTAGATTTGCAATAGGTTAGATAATGGGGAAAATATATCTAGGATATTAGCAATATAGGTCATCCAATTTTTTAAATTAGTATTTAATATACTTTTAAGCAAATTAATTATAGGAAATATCCAAATACTTTTGGATCTCCTTATACTTATTTTATGGTTTAATAGTGTATGTCAAATTTTGGTTTTATAAAGATTAAATGTGAAGAGACTTATTTTCATTGCTTAAATCCTATATATAAAACTTTAATCCACTATTTCTCAAATGCATTTTTTTAAAAACATAAAAATCATCTAGAAACTCATTTAGTTCATTTCATGAAATCTTTCCACAGAGGAAGTAAGTGAACAATCTATGCAGTTTTTCCTTTATGTATAATCTACTCTTTTTAATATTTCAAGTCTATAGCCTTTTCATCAGGCTAAGATCATGTGAATTTTTATCATAATGAAGTTACCTGACCATTCTATTAAATTTTTGTTGGGAAGTTATGAAACTTGATAATTTTATGAGCCATCAAAATGATTAAAATCTATATAAGAATACTATTTTACCATTTCAATTCACTACATCCATAATCCTTAACAGTATGGTGTATACTTGGTAGTATTAATTTGCTTCAAATATACTGAAAATAACTAAGAGACACATATAATTGCAGAAGGTGTTCAGCATTTCAGAATATTAATTTAAAAAAATACAAATGTTTCACAAATGTTAAACTCAAGAACCATATTACTTAAAGTATATGCTACATATCTGCCAAGTACTTTCATTCTTATGTTGCCTTATTAAAATAACCCCAGTGACAATGTCTATTCAAGGGCCAAATGAAGAAATAAACAGTGACATGTTTTCCTCTTGAAATGAAATAATTATAAAATTTTAATAATATTTTATAAAATATTTTATGAAGTTTTTCATTCTTAAAAGCAAGCTTATCTATTGAACCTGACAGTGGAGACGAGTTCACAGAAACTTGCTATTCCATGCACAGTATTAAGTTGGACATAAATTATACTTGTAGTTTTAGGTTGCATTATTCCTTATGGCTAATAGCTCATTTATGGGCTCATGAGACAACTGTTGTATGCTATTCATAAAGCCAGCTAGACTTATTCACAGCATGAATGAAAACATCTAAGCTGCAATAAGCTAGCAACAAGTATTATTATGGGACTACTTAAAGAAGACAAGAGTGGTTAAATTACTTTTTAATCTTTGGTGATGTCTGCCTTGGCAGAGGAAAACTTCAGGAAGAGTTATGCTTATAAACATCCATCCATGAGTTAATAAAACAGCATGCAAGGTCTCTGCAGGTTAAAAACAGACCTCAGATCTGTCCCTACCTTTCAGTTTTACACCTGCAGATCTAGTTCAGACTCTTGTAACTGAACTGTTTTTATTACACACTTCCTGCCTCTCCTTTAGTAATCCACCTACACATTATTGCCAGACTCTTTTTTACTATCAACATTTTCTCAAAGCTTTTCCATTCAAAGCATTGCAGAGATGCTGAAAGACTGCAGTATAAAATTTCAAGTACTCATGTTAACCTCTAATTTCTTTGCCATTGTCCTCTGACCCTTGGTGGTTCACACACTCCTTTAGTTTTCTCACCTTATCACTTATTTCAAGTTCACTTCCAGGGTTCTGTGTCAGGGCCCTACTACACAAGGCCACTCCTGAACATTTCACTCCTTTAAAGAGCTCAACTTTTTTTGAACACCTGTAGAACTACTACTTCTGGTGATAAATCACAGACACTCCTTGTTACTTGGAACTCTTTGTCCTTTTATCTTTCACACAGAATAAGCCCTAGCTGGAGGCATCTTAAGTCAATGATCTGCTAGAGCTTCTCTGACATAGTATCATACTTCTGATAAAATGAGAGAATACTGTGTACTCATACTCCACAGACATATAGTTACAACTTAACTATGCCAACGTGGGGATTTGGGTGTCAACTTCTATCTCTCATGTATCTATCTACCATCATCATCTATCACCTATCTATTATATATCTATTTGTATCATCTTCATTAATGTTGTGTATCCTGGGAAGAGGTACTGACCCTATCTGAGGGTTAGCTTTATCATCTGTAGAATGGGAATAGTGATACTCACCTCATAGCAAGATGGTGTGGACTAAATGTTAATATCTGGGTATGAAGCAGCACTTCAGGACTTTTTAATTCAGTCACATACATCAGTGAGACAACAGAGTTGAGGGATAGATACATGAGACACATTGAAGGGACAAAGGACAATGACATGAAGAAAAACTAATTTAAATATTGTTGGACATTGATGCTCATGACTTACTGTGTGAAACTCTCTTTGGCATTGATGGATACTCTTACCTATACAGATACAGATTAAATTTAAAAAACAAACCTAACCTCATAATATTTGAAAAGCTAACTCTCATATAGGACATGAATGTATTGTATCAGTCTAGGTGTGTTGCTTGGCAAATTTGAAACACTCAAACACAGTCATTGTTGCCATTATTATTATGAATATTAATACAAGTATTACTGCTATTATTGTTACTATATCTAAAGGGAACCAAATATTTTCTTTATTGTTCTTTTGTCTTGGCTATTAAATGCTATGAGTGCCCTGGCTGGTGCGGCTCAGTGGATTGAGCACTGGCCTGTGAATCCAAGGGTCACTGGTTCGATTCCTAGTCAGGGCACATAACCAGGTTGCAAGCCAGGTCTCCAGCCGGTCCCCAGCTGGAGGCAGATGAAAAGCAATCATACATTGGTGTTTATTGCCCTTTCTTCCTCCCTCCCTGCCCTTCTCTCTAAAAATAATAAATACAAATCTTAAAAATAAAATTTAAAAAATGCTATGAGTTAGTTCACCAAATTACTATTGAATCGTAATTATGTACATTTAAAACAAATAACTGATTATATGTATGTGTTATCAGAGCAAAATGACAATTTTTATCATTATAGCAAAAATGAATAATTTTATTTTTTAATTATATTTTATTGATTATGGTATTATAATTGTCCAGATTTTCCCCCTTTATCCCCCTCCACCCAGCACTCTCACTCCTTTAGTCAATCTCCCCATCATTGTTCATGTCTGCGGGTCATGCATATATATATATGTTCTTTGGCTTCTCCATGTCCTATACTGTACTTTACATTCCCATGGCTATTCTGTAACTACCTACTTGTATTTCTTAATCCCCTCACTTCTTAACTCATTCCCCCACACCCCTCTTCCACCTGGCTACCCTCAGACCACTCTTTGTATCCATGATTCTGTCTCTGTTCTTCTTGTTTGTTTAGTTTGCTTTTAGGTGCCATTGTTGATAGATATGTTTATTGCCATTTTCTTGCTCATAGTTTTGATCTTTTTCTTAAATAAATCCCTTTAACACTTCATATAATACTGGCTTGGTGATAATGAACACCTTTAGTTCTTTTCTTGTTTGGGAAGCTCTTTATTTGCCCTTAGATTCTAAATGATAGCTTTGCTGCGTAAAGCAATCATGGCTGTAAGTAACTAACTGCTCTTCTCTTGTTGCTTTTAAGAGTCTCTCATTATTTTTAACCTTTGGCATTTTAATTATAATGTGTCTTGGAGTAGATCTCTTTGCATCCATCTTATTTAAGATTTTCTGTGCTTCCTGGACTTGCATGTCTATTTCCTTCACCAAATTATGGAAGTTTTCTTTCTTTTTTTTTCAAATATATTTCCAATTTCCTGTTCTTTCTCTTCACCTTCTGGCACCCTATGATGTAAATGTCATTGAATGAATGCAGTTTTTCCAGAGGCTGCTTACACTATCCTTTTTTTTTTTTAATTCTTTTTTCTTCTTCTTATTCTGATTGGTTATTTTTTTGTTTCCTTATGTTTAAAACCATTACTTTGATTCTTGCCTTCATCCACTCTACTGCTGTTTTCCTGTAAATTATTTTTTATTTCAATTAGTGTATCCTTCATTTCTGACTAGACCTTTTTTATGCTGTTGAGGTTCACACTATGTTCCTTGAGTATCCTATAACCAGTGGTTTCAACTCTGCACCTGTTATATTGTTTATCTCTATTTTATTTAGTTATTTTTGAAGTTTTGATCTGTTCTTTTATTTAGGCCATGTTTCCTTGTCTCCTCATTTGGCAGCCTCCCTGTGTTTGTTTCTATGTGTTAGGCAGAGCTGCTATGATTTTCTGTCTTGGTAGCATGGACTAATGTAGTAGGTGTTTTGAAGGATCCAATGGCATAGCCTCCCCTCTTATTCAAGCTGGGTACTTAAATTGCACTCTTTGTGTGGGCTGTGTACACCTTCCTCTTGTAGTTGAGTCTTGATTACTGTTGGGGGGTCAATGGAAGGGATTTACCTAGGCTATTCAGTTGCAAGGAATGTCTGTTTCCACTGACCACCAATCTCTGCTCCCCATAGAAGATCAGTTGTACAGGTGCAGGGTGTCCAGCATGGTCTGTAGCTGTCCATTGCTGTGCAGCTTATGGGTTTTACTGTGTGGTGCAGGCCAAGGTCATCCCCTACCTGTGTTATGCCCAGGGACACCCTGCCTGAGCTATAAAGCAATCTGAGATGGTTGCTACTTGTGGGGGCTTAGAAGTTTCCAGATGGAGCCAAGCTGTGACTTTAGGCTGGATGCTGGATGCTCAAGGCCTGGGGTCAATTAGCTAGATATATGGGGTTGGAGGCTCACTGAAGCCAGATACTGCTTATGTGAGAGGATTTTGGACATTGTGAAGCATGAGCTTAGACTAGCCATTTATAGAGTACAGTTACAGTTAACAGGTTGGGTAGGCCTACAATTTAGGTGGGGCAGTCTCAGAGGGTCTCCAGGATGGGGCAAAAAATGTCAGCCAGATTGAGGGAGTCTCAGAGATGGCACACACCTGTAGACTCTGTAGTTTTGTGGGGGGAGGGTTCAGAAAAGGGACAATGGCCTCTTCCTGCTTTTCTGTATGGGAGAAAGCTGTCCTTCATTTCTTGCCTTGAAGCTGGACATCTCACTCCTTACCTGTATGCCACTGGTGCCTTTCAAATGCTATCCTGATGCTGGAGCTTAGAGGGAGTGAGTCTGAGTAAGTTTATGTGTGGATTCTTTAAGAGAAATTTCTTGGGACTCTAGAAATTTCTTCCCCTGACTCAATCCTGCTGGGTTTTGCAGCCAGAAGTTATAGGGACTTGTGTTCCTGGAACTGAAACCCTGGGCTGTGGGGCCTGGTGTGGGTCTGGGACTCCTCACTGCTAATATATTGTTCCTGAGTTTTTATCCACCACACCTGGATGTGGGGCTAGATGATTTTGTGTCTCTGCCCATCCTGCTGTTTTGATGGATGTGGATTCTTTCTTTCCCTAGTTGTCAGACTTCTGTTCAGCTTTCCTTCTTTTTTTTTTTTATGGTTCTAAGTGTTTTTTATTCCATAATTTGATTGAAAATTTTATGAAGTTGTTTAAGAAAGCGAGCTATGTTTACCTATGCTACTATCTTGACTGGAAGTCCAAAATAATGAACAATTTTTAAAGCTATATTCTGTTTCTTTACATTCTTAGAACTGAGTAGATTAGACTCTGAGATGTGTTTGCTTTTTTAAGATATATTTAAGCTTAGCATTTTTAGTGGTGCCAAAGATGTTACAATTCCTTTGTGTTTAGAGAGACTTCATTTTTAATATCATTACCATTTGTAAAAAGTTTTCTTTTTAATGAGGCTCCTTTTTATACCTTTAAGTGCTACGAATTTTTGAAAACAAACAAAAGTTTATTTGACAGTTTAAAAGTATAAGGAAGAAGTTCTGTTTCAGTTTATAAAACAACTATGACAAAGTGGGAAGTCTGTTGGGATCTAACGTTACTTTACATTATTTTAGAGGACTCCTGATGCTACCATTTTCCAGCTTCATGAGTGCTTCCCCACATGTTTCCTTTGCATTTCTATTAGTATTTAATACTATCAAGCTTTTTATGATTCATAAATAAGTCTTAGAAGACTTCACTACACTTTATTATACCTCCTGATAGTACTTTTGTTGTATACTAGGGAAAAAATCAAATATTTGTTTTTCAAGGAACTTAACCAGGCTCCAGGTAAAGTCACAAAAATGGAAAGGCTAAATTAAAAACCAATTGCTACTAAATGGGAATTGACATGAACTATATCTTCAAATTTTTATAACATGTTATCTCAATATCATTCAATATCTCAATTTTGCACTGTAGTGGAAGCATTCTAATATTTTCAGAAAATATTGAAGAACAATATTATAACTTGTTTTGGGTTATAGGAAAAATAAGTAAAATATAGAAATGCAATTTTATTTATAAATTTTATAACCCCAAATGACAATGTAAAATATTACAGGTAATGTTGCAGTGACTTACCATAAAATTTCTCAGTTCAGTAATTTCCTAAATCAAATACAAAGGGTAGAGTTACTTTTTTCTCATGCCTCCCCATGTATCAACCAAAAAACATTCAAACCTATAGAAAAAATTTTAGGAGATTTTATTTGAACCAGAACTCTTTAGAACATGCCCAGAATCAAAATCTCAACCGATGATAAAAATGCTCTGGAGAATGGTAGTTTTGCAGTTCATTTTATGCATTTAGCATCAAAGGAAAAAACATAAGGAAGGTATATAAAATTCATTGGTGATAGATGAAGAAGACAGGAGGAAGCAAAGCAGCATTATCTCAATCATTGGATAAAAGGTACACTGAAGAAATTTATATTTCTTTTATAGAGGTGGGTACAGGATAGTTAATAATTAACATTTATAGCACACAGAGATGATATATGTGGAACAAGATAGCAACAAGAGGTTTCATGGTCTTGTGCTCTGGTGGTCTAGTGCTCTGGTACCTTTGGTTATACCTTAGAAGGGATTGGAAAGAAAATTATTCTGATATTTCAAAAGTATGTTACCCTAGATGTATGAGAACAGTGGACAGGGATCATTTAGGGAGCTAGGCCTGGGACCTGGGATGTGACTACCTGCCATGATCTATCTGCACAGTTGGGAATTTATGATCAGACTATCCTTTGTGGTTACTTTTGGTCACTGAACTGGTCAGGCCTGCCATATGCTCCCTCAACCCAAACTTTTCAAGTTTATTTTATTGCTCTTTTCGCCTTCACACATGTAATCTTATCATAAGTTTGGTATTTTGGGGGTCTATTTTATATAAATGGCTCAATAATATTCCATAATAGGAATGCAAAGTGTATCTGAAAAAGTCTAGCCATTATTATTAATAGAATGAGAACAAAGTGCTCAACATCCATATAACCTGGTAGCTAAGGGGAATGGATTGGAATGTACATGTTTGAACAATGATGACTTCACTGTATTAGTCAGTTGAAGTGGTAGACGCTGTTAGGTGAGTATATGTACTGTATGGCTGTCACACTAAACATGAGCAAGTAGAGCAACAAATCTGTATCAAATTTGTGTTACGCTTGAACATTCCTCTCTGAAACTATTGGGATGATTCAGAAGAGCACAGTGATGGACAACTGGTGTTTGGCAGCTTCATTATGACAATGTACCTGCTTGTGCATCTTGTGCCTAATATTTATGTGAAGCATCAAATCACCAAGGTGCCTCAGCTCCCCTATAGCCCAGGTTTGGCACCCTGTGATTTATAGCTTTTCTCAACACTAAAATCACCTTTGAAAGGGAAGAGATTTCAGGCTATTGATGAGATTTAAGAAAACACAACAGAGTGGCTGATGGTGATTGGGAGAACTGTGTGAGGGCCCAAGGTAACAACTCTGAAGGTGATTAAGGCATCATTGTCCTATGTTTTATCTATCTGGTATCTTCTTCACACACACAAAAAAAGTCTCTTATTTTAAAGATTTTATTCATTATTTTTAGAGAGAGGGGAAGGGAGGGAGGAAGAAAGGGAGAGAAACACCAATGTATGGTTGCCTTTCACCTGCCTCCAGTTGGGGACCTGGCTGGAGACCTGGCTTGCAACCTGGATATGTGCCCTGATTGGGAATCAAACTTGGGTTCACAGGCTACTGAGCCATACTCACCAGGGCTTGTCTCTGTTTTTATATTATATGACTGTATACCTTCTAGACAGACTTCATATACTATTTTTATTTAACTAGTCTTCTACTGAGACACTCAAGTTATTTCCAGTATTTTGCTATGGAAGCCAATGCTATCATGAAGAGTCCTGTCTTATCACCCAGAGTACCTATATAAGGGTTTCCCTAAGGGCCATACTACAAAAGATGTTCAGAGTTGACATTATTTTCAGCTTTATTAGGTAATGAAAATATTGTTCTCAAAATTCTTTTATTAATTTACAATTAATCCCACAAGTAGTATAGAAAGTTTCTGCTTGCCTATAAAATTACTAACTTAAGATTCTCAGTATTTGAATTTGGACATTCTGTATACAAATAGAATCTCATTGCTTTAATTTTAAGTCCCTGATTGTTAATGTCTTTCCCCTTGCCCCATACTTTTAGAGTTTAGTTTTTCTTTCTCTGATTTTCCCATTCACTTTCTTTGACATTTTTTACTGATACATAGGAATTTGTTATATATTCTGAATATTGATATTGAAAATATCTAGTAAAGATCTCAAACTTTCATTTTTTTAAAGTGTGTGTGTGTGTGTGTGTGTGTGAGCATAAAAGTTTTAAAGTTTGGTTCTGGCTGGTGTGGCACAGTGGATAAGGTGACAGCCTGCGAACCCAAAGGTCACTGGTTTGATTCCCCAGCCAGGGCACATAACCAGGTTGCAAGCCAGGTCTCCAGCCAGGTCGGTAGCTGGAGGCAGGTGAAAGGCAACCAACCATACATTGATGTTTCTTTCCCTCTCTGCCCCTCTCCCTTCTTCTGTCTCTGGAAATAATAAATGAAATCATTAAAAAAAAAGTTTTAAAGTTTGGTTTTTCAATTTTACTTATTGCTTGTGATGTTTTTGTGCCTTATTAGAGAAATTCTCTTTTCACTGGACCTCATGAAAATATTCATTATTTAAGAGTCTAGAGGTTTTTTCTTTCTAATTATTCCATTACCCATGCTGATTATACTTGAATTTAAGAAAGACATCTGAATTCCTCTGACTCCCTTTATGGGGATAGATCTACAAATACTCCAAGGTAGAACATACCTATTAACAATATGCTTTTCTTTGTATAAAAGCAACTTGAAAAACATAATTTTTACTTCAAATGAGAAATCCTGTACTATTATCTCAGATATTAAAGGCAAGGGATTAAGAACAGTACAGTATTGAGGAAGAAGAAGTTTTCCTCTAGTCTTCTAGTTTCTTTCAGCTGGTTGAATAATTCAATGAAGACAAGATAGATTAACAAGAGAAAATAAATTTAATTATATAAATATAGATGGGAATCCCACATACATGAGAAGTTCACACACAGAAAGGTGACATGTGGTATATATGATATTCTGAGCTAAGGATTGATGCAGGGTGATTGGAAACTTCAGAGACTATCAGAGTACTGCACAGTGAAACAGATTTCAGTAATAACATATCTACCTTGCCACATAGATAAGTTTCTGAAAGCAATTTTTGTAATAACTCTTGTTATGGGCAAGACCCCAACTTAACTTCTTTAAGGGAGAAGTAAATACTTCTCTTATACCTGCAGAGTTTCAATTGCCTTTTAACTAAAAATAACCTACCTGCCAAAGTAGCACATCTTGGGGAGACCTGTTCTGGATGTCTTCATTCAAAAGGGCTAATGTAATTCTTTATAAACTGACTTTTTCCCTGAAAATGGATTTAAACACCAATCTATCTGAAGTCAAAGTGTACTGTTAGAAATTTTAAAGACAAGGACATTGATAAAGTTCACCCACCAGCAGGATATCATAGACCAGTGTAGCTCTGATTTGTAATACATTATGATTCACTGGAAATTATCCCACAGTTGATACTCAACAACTATTTATTTATTGTTTGTTCTAGGAAAGACACTGCATACTACGGCATTAAAAATATTTCTTGCCCTGGCTGGTAGCACAGTGGATAAGGCGCCGGCCTGTGAACCCAAAAGTCGCAGGTTCGATTCCCCAGCCAGGGCACATAACCAGGTTGCAAACCAGGTCTCCAGTCAGGCCTGTGGCTGGAGGCAGGTGAAAAGCAGCCATACATTGATGTCTCGCTCCCTCCCTGCCTCTCTCCCTTTCCCTGTTTCTAAAAAATAATGAAATAAAATCTTTAAAAAAAAAATATTTCTTAAATATAGTAATTATATTTTTATTTTTTATAAAGCAAATAAGGCATTTTAAGTGCTAAACATTTCTTTTAGTATGGGTGTAATAATGAATTTGTGCTCATTCTATGTATTTTCACAGTAACATGGTTATGTTTAGAAATATTTAAGTGTTTTTAAACAAAATTAAAATACTAAATTTTTTTATAATGTGATTCTCAAGGGTTTTAAAAAATTACTTCCCCAGTAACCATCTTTTGCTAATTTGCCATTTAATTGTAGTTCATAGCAAAAACCAGAGCTAAGAATTATTTTATTTTGCAATTATATAATAAGTTCATGAATAAATATTTCTCATCCTATCTTGGAGCCTTTATGATTCCAATCTGTTTTCCTTTGTTACTTTATGAAGCTTTTAAAAATCATTATTTTTTAAAAGAAGCCTTTCATGACTACATTAAGAAAAAAGTCTGGGTACTACTAAGATTTTTAACAATTATTCCTGAAATGTATTTACTGAAAACATTAGTAAAATAAATGTTTCAAAATAAATATCACCAGAAAAATATAACACAGAGTCTTAATTTGAAGCTTAAAAGGAATTAAAATTCTATGTTGATACTATAGAGACTTAATAGATAAACTTTTATGCATTCCTACACGTTATACATAATTTTGCCTCTTACCAATATTATCCAACTGATCAGTCTCACTGCAGAGCACTGAAACTTTTTTCTTAACATAGTCATGAAAGGCTTCTTTTAAAAAATAAAGATTTTCAAAAGCTTCATAAAGTAACAAAAGAAAACAGATTAAGATTTTGATAGTTTAAACAAAAATTATAGAAAAAATGAAAATAGATACATAGATTAAGAGTAAGGGGGTTCTGGGAGAAAATTACCTGCCTGAGCAAATCCAGAGTGTAGAATAACTAGAGTTCAATAACAGAAAGTTTGTATTTGATTCAGATAGTTAATTTACCCTAATGTTACTAAAGTAATGGGTTCTTTATCTGCTGTATAAGTGACATCTGTGTATTATTAAATAATACACAACAACCTGCATCAATTATTACCAGAAAAGCACCAATTTGTATCTCTCATTACCAGAATCAGTGTAAGCCATACAGGTATAAACAAATGAGTTGGTTTTTATTGAAATGACTATTTCTTTATAACACAATACAAATCTAAACAGAAATAGAACAAAGTCCTAAATACACTTAAATTTTTTAAAAGGAAACCATAGCATTAATTTTCTTAGTAAAACAAATGTTTCTTTGTTAACTGTGACTGGATTTTCCTATCACCTGAAATTATGTGAATTGAAATAATACAATTGATAAAATAGGATATTCTTTATGATTTCCCTAAATGGAAGTATCAATTTAATTCAGTATTATTCATTTAGCATTTTTGTGCCCATCACAATTTTAGACACTGAAGATATAAATATAAATATACATCCAAGTTAAGATAGTTAAATGATTTTAATATACTTCAGGTAACAAAATAATACTGTTATTGTCCAAGATATTTAGGGAAGCCTACAGGGTATATATCTAATCCTGTCTGAGAGGAAAAGGGACAGGAAAGTCATAAAGATTTAATTATTAAAAAATGACAGGTGCTTTTCCAATATACAATTTTTAGTGTTGCAGTTACTTTAATTTTAACTGTAGTTCTAACTAAAGGATGTTATTCTTTATAACACCACAGATGACTAGAATAGTGAAGTACAACTTGGTCAGGTTCATTTATACATATATTGGAAAATTATCTCATTTAATATAAATTCTGATGTGCTTCAGAAGTGTTTCTCTTTTCTTCAGAAGTTTTTTAAAGGAGGATTAACATGAAGTAAAAAAAAAAATTCTGCATCTACTTTCCTGATATGTTTATTTTAATTAATAACAATTCATTAAGAATTAATTTGTTGTGTGTAATTCCACTAACATTAACCATTGTTGTTTTATAGTAGAATCATATATCTTCACCCATATAATTTTATGTTTTTTTAAATTACATTTTAAGGTTTATGGCTCTTCTAGGACATTTATTTTGCTAAAGATATAGCTACTAATCAAGAGTTTAGTTTTATATATTTAATTATGATGATATATCTGATCAAGGTTTTTTAAAACATTATCCAACTTGGATCATCGGAAGGTCAGAAGTATTGTCTGTGGCATTTATTCAAGTACAAATTCATTTACTTGTTGATGTGACAATATTTAGTTTATATTTGATAATATATAATTATATTTTATATTCTTATATTTTCTGCTTCATGGAAATATTGATTTTGATGCCTTATATACACTAAACTTTCTTTGTTTACTATAGATTAATTTTTTAGCAACATGTCACTTTCTGGGTTTTTTTTTTTTAATAAATTTTATTTTGTTGATTATATGGTTACACTGTCCCATTTTTTTTCCCTTTTGCCTTCCTCTAGCCAGTACCCCCAATTCTTCAGGCAATCTTCACACCATTATCCTTGTCCATAGGTCATGCATACGTGTTCATTGGCTACACATACAGCTTTTTCCTATGCTGTACTTTACACCCTCATGACTATTCTGTAGCTATGTATTTGTACTTCTTAATCCCTTCACCATTTTTGCCAATCCATCTACCATCCCTACCATCTGATAACCATTAAAATGTTTTCTGTATCTGTGACTCTGTTTCTGTTCTGCTTGTCTGTTTATTTTATTTTTTAGATTCAATTGTTGCTAGATATGTTTTTATTATACATATTTTTTATATTTTATTTCTTCTTAAAGAAAATCCTTTAACATATCATATCATACTAGTTTGGTGGTGACATACTCCTTCAGTTTTTTATTGTCTGGGAAGCTCTTTATCTGTTCTTTAATTCTAAATGATAGCTTTTCTGAGTAGAGTAATTTTGGTGTAGGCACTTGCTTTTCATCAGTTTAATATTTATTAGTCCCTTATTGCCTGCTTCTTTCCCAGTTAGAATATAAGCTGTGGGAGAAACTATATCTCTGAAATCAGCACCATGCCTAACACATACAGGAACTTAATTATTTGTTATTAATCTTTTCTTCCCCATCATGCCAGTTTGGCCAACTGTACTTAACAAAACTACCTATAAGTAGTGACATACCTCAAATGAAATCCCCAGCCATTATATTCTAGCGATTAGTGATTAATGCATAATCTCCTCTATACAGGTGCCAGTGTCTTGATTGGAGGCAGGAACGATTTCACGTTCTTATCGGTATCTAGTCACACATGCTACCTACCACAGGGCCACACACATGTGGTGCTCAGTACTTTTCTATAGAATAAGTGGATGGATTTAAATGATCTACTTATGCTCTTCTATTATGTATGCTAGGGAAGTGCAATAAACTTCATATTATACCTGTGGTTACTCTAAACTATAACTATGATATTTTCACAGATTTCTTCTGAAAACAGCAAAATGTGTAAGATTGTGGAACATACCAAAAATTAGAATTTTAAAGTGGAGAAATCAGTCACATCTATGAAAAAATAAAGCCACTGTGAAACACCATCCCAAATTTAGACATGTAGAGAAGGGATTCTAAAGTGTTTCTTAAGCAGTTATAATCAGATGTATCAGTTAATGCATGGCAAGATAATGAAAAGACATGAGCCATGGAAAACATTCAGGGAAAGATACCTAGAAAAAAATAGCTTTGCCCTGGAGTTCTCCAAATTATAAAACAGAAGGTCAGACATGTCTCAATTATATTTGTGTCAAGGCCAGGGAGACTCGACTAAGTATGGCAATGCCACCAGATACTTGTGTTCAGAGCATGGGCTGAAGAGAAAGAATGGACGTTCTGTAGTCAAGGGGTCCCCAACATCAAAGTAAGCAGTTTAGTATCAGACCCTGAAGAAAAGAAAATTTTCTGTTCACTTGAAAGTTTCTCTTTTAGGCACCTCAACATCGTCTTTTTGGATGGAAACATTTCTAAAGCACATTACATCCGTTTCACCCTTTGCTATGGCAGGATGATGAACATGATTCAAACTCCAGTTGGGAACTTCATATTTGCCTTGATGCTTTTATGATAATTTTATAGCTTACATTGTAGTCACCTAGGGATATGACATCTGTGCCTAACAAACTGTCAAATCAAGAGTTTGGGTTGGAAGTGCTGTAAACATTTGCTCAGTCACAGTACATGTTTCCTATCTTACCTCTTTTATCGATTCAGATGGGCACCTGGTGATTGACTCACTTTGTTCATACTTCCCACCCTTTCCAAAGAGCCCTGGGCTTACCTCACATTAGATCTCACTTTATCTCCTTCAGCTTATTTCCTATTACCTTTTATTTATTCCAAACTCCTCACGTGAATTTTGCCTGATTTCCTACACAAAACATTACATAGAATAAGCAACTTTTATGTTTGTGTACAACCAGCATTTAAATAATTTAAAAGTCAATATTTTGATAATAAGCTGGTTTATGAATTGTGCTTCATGAGTTAAGTACAGTATAAGATTGAGTTAAACATGTTTAAAACTAGCAGATTCCATAGTGGAGATCTCTTGATTCTGAGTCTTGACCTTAGTAATGCAAGTCCCCAGTGTTTATTATGCAGTTACTCAGGAGTTCCTGCACCAACTAAACACATGGGATTGAGTTTAAATTAGAATATTTATTTTCATGTGCGTGTAATAGGAAACAGTGCTTCCCAGTGTTATCCCTTCTTATTCCACAAGTGCCATTAGAGAGAAGCCAGTTTACAAATCAATGGACAAAATGACAAAGGACAAAGCCCGTGTAACATATCTTGTACTGTATTCTGGTTTCCTAGGCAGACCATCACACATCTGCTTAGGTGAAACAACTTACCTCAAAGATGGTACCATTTAATGGCCTCTCATTTTTTAAAGAAACAAGTGCTCTTCTTGATTCAATTGATAAGACTAGCACTCCATTAATAATTTATCTTAAAACAGTTTCATTTTTATCTAAATTGTTTTCTTTTTTCTCTTTTCTTAACTTTTGTATTTAATGTTTGTATGGTTTATTTATTTTTTTTAGATTCATACCTTTTTTTCTTCTATTAGTTTAAAGTGATAAATTAGCTTTATGTTTACTTATTCTTCCAGTGGCTATTTTAACAAGCACATTTAATAGGCTAGCAATCAATATTTCATCTTTCTCCAAAACAATACAAAGACCTTAGAAAACTAAACTGATCAATAATAGATGCTGATATATACCATTATTTTAGTTATAACTTTATTTTATCTAATGTCACAAAGAAGCCATTATACTATTATTTTGTATATCCAATACTTGTTAGACTAAACAAGTTTAACATATCTAGTTGCTTTAGTCTCAGTTCCTTCTTATATCACAGATCTTTTTTTGTGATGTTGTATTTTCTTCTAGAATAATATACTTAGTAGCTCCTTTCTGTTGGTTGTACCAACTTTCATTTTGTTTTTATGGGAATTGTCTTCATTTTACCCCCATTCTTGACAGATAGTTTTTCTGATATGCTATTTTAAAAATAGTATTTTTTTCTCAATGTTTTGAACCTACTGGCTCATGATTCTGACTTTCATTGTTCTTTTTTGAAGTTAGATATATAAATGCTATTTCACTTTGCCCTCTACCACCTGCAGCTTTTAAAATTTCCCTTCCTTTGGTAGTTTTAGCTTCATTCTGATGAATTTCAGTTCTCATTTATTCATCTTGTTTAATTCATGTTGCCAGTTTACATGAGGATTCATGAAATCCATCAATTCTCAAAAATTCTCAGCCATTATTCTTCATATATGTTATCAATTTTTGAAACTAATTAGATTTATTTTGGAACTTCCATGTTTTGAAGCTTTATTTTCCCACTATTTCTGTGTTGCATTTTGTATAATTACTTTGAACACATCTGCTGTTTTACTAAATTATGCTTTAGCTTTTCTAATTTGTAGTATAATTAATTCATTGAATTTCTAATCTTATTATAATGTTAAAACACATTGGTATTTTAAAATAAATCTCACTTGTAACTTCTCATAGTTAATGTTGGCTCTTTGTGTTTTTCATTTCTTCTTACATTCATTTAAATGTATTATAATACTTATTTTATGTGTGTATTATATATAATTTTAATATTTTTATCCCTGAGTGTCTGATTTTGCAGTTTATTATTCCTGCCAACTCTTACTCACAGAGTTATTTTCTTGGGTTCTTTCTGAAATTTTATAATAGAAAAATACATGATACTTATAATATCTGTTGAAGCAATTGAGACATTTTGTAATTATATCTGCCCTCAGGAAACTATATTAGCTTTTGCCAGGTTCTTATGACACAGTTAATTCAGAGCTTATTATTTTTTTTTATCTGAATTTTTCTTTTGGTGGGGAGATTACCATAAGAGGGTGAATAAGGGATTTCTTTTTATTCCAATCTAATTAGGGCTAAAATTAAATAAAACAAAGGTCTTTGCCATTTACTTCCATGGGGTGGACTTCATTCTAGTTGACCCACTGAGTATAGGTCTGCTAGGGAATGTTGGTTTTATTTTATAAACATCTCCAGACTGATCATTAATTTTGCCTGGGCTCCAGGTCTGACTTAACGACTTTTCCCAAGTGCTAGCCTATGAGGTATGGAGGATTACATGCCATCAAGGCAAATGTCAACCAAAAAAAATCTGGACTCATATTCTTCATTTTACTTGTTCTGAGTTAAAAGTATTTTTCTTGTCATTTACTCCTTTGGAAATGTGTATGATAGGATGTTTGTCTCCTACATTATATATTACACTGGGTATTGTCACTTTAATTTTCAGGGAAGTGGCATTTTCCTGATCCTCTTCCCCAGATGGGAGTACATAAAAATTTAAATTTAATAATTTATTTGAAAAAGCATAGGAATTATATAAAGGAGAACAATGCCCTTAACATTAGTGCATGAATAACTATGTTAAATAAGAAGACCAAAGCACATTTATTTAATTCATCCACTGAAAGGACTGCTTTGTACAATGCTGGGTACAAGTCACTGCTGGTGACATGAGGATGATTTAGCTGTGGACTCCTTCCTTCAGGCTATTTAAGTGAGTCTAGAACCTGCATCTGAACATAAATTACCATAATAGAGTGACCAAAGAATGAGGTATTATGAGGCACACATGAAGGACAGAGAGTAGATCTAGAACAAGGGGAGAGTATAGACAGGGAGTGTGGACATGGGGCGCTCTTAATGGGCCTTTGTGTTCAGGGAATTTTTTTTTCCTTAAACACCAGTCAAGATCATAGCAGAGCACAGTGTATCCAAATCCGTATAAATGATGTCTAATCACTTTCTCCCAGAATGTCATTCACTGGTCAACAACTCTGATGAATGACTTTCAGGAACGTGCATGTATTTGTGCTCATATTTTCTTATCTTCTATTTGCCTGCTTTTAAAAAGTATGTTGAAAAATATAATTATCTCTCACTGTGGGAGTAACAATTCAAATAAAAATGCAATTTGAGCCACCCATAAAATCTGGTCTGTATTTGAGAAGTAAAAGTTTAAGAAAAAATTACTTAGTTAAATCAGTTAATCATATGTTGCAATATTAGGGTGAAACTTAAAACTGTCACTTTTGTGGATTAAAATAAAATATTAAGAACTTCATGTATCCAACCTATACATTTTTCCTACTTATGATACAATTAAGAAGTTTGCAGAAGCTTTTGCTACCTTTGGATTTAAGTATTTTTAAACTTGAATGATTAATCTAAGAGCAACTCTAAATGATCTGTTTTTTAGAAGATGTTTATGCCAAATATTTCTTTCTGCTATTTTCTAAGCTTCCTTAAGACTCCAGAGCTAATTAGACCCAATAAACAGTCTAAGTGATTAAAATGTGGTTTCTTACGAAAACAAAAACAAGCAAACAAACTAACAAAAAAAAAGCCCTCACTCCTGAAGCACTGTTCAAGGCCCATGTTTTCTGCTAGTGCCAGAGCCCTGTCACCATTATTTAAATCTTGGCAAAGTTCAAAAGGAACTCAACAATGCACAGTGAGAAATGTATGCTCCATTCATTATCCTGCTGAGACCCTTTGTTAAAGCAGTCAGTTTCTATACTGTTTGTGAGTTCTTTCAGTTGTAATCCCTGTATAACTGCCAGGAATAGCTGTACTAATAAAACAACTGGCGTCTTCCTTTTTTTCTTATTAGTCTGTCATTGTTTAAACACTTTTTTAAATTGTGATTAATCTTATTCCGGTTAGTATTTTTAAGTCATGACAAGACCCTATGTAAATTATGTTACTTCTACACATGTGCTATCATAGATGGATTATATGTTATGGTTTGTTATTTGGCTGATGTTGAATATTCTAATTAAAATATATAATATACAAATGAATAATAACAGTGTTCTGATATGCTTTGATATTGCCTCTATGTAAGTCATGGTGAACTAAAGGAAAACATTGACCTTTACAATTTTAAGTTAATTAGTACATTATAAGTACACACACATTTGTGTCTATGTTTATTTATATTATGTACACAGTATACACTGTGTAATATGTTTGTGAATATATGCAAACATTACAGATATGTTTTAGTATATACTTAAAACAGTTTTAAAAGAATAACATCTGAATAAAAACAGGTACTGTTTGAATAAGCTAAGAATCAGTATATTGTCAAGGACACTATCTCATGCTTAAATGTCAGTATAAACTTTGGTAATGTAATGAAGGGTTGATCATGGATTTATTTGCTATCTTCACTGAAATTTACCTTCAAAAAGTTATTTCTTATTACATTTTCATTCTATGTTGAAAGATATTCAGTTCACTAAATGCATGTTGATATTAAAATGACTTTAACAACTAGTAGAATACTTTTGGAGTCACTCAGATTTCCAAATCCCCTTGCACACCTTGGAAGTGTGACCTTGGGCAATTTGTGTAAGTTTCCTGAGCCTAACTTTTCTCACCTAAAAAGGGCAGTGAAGAAAGCATGCTAAATACTAAATGTCCTAAAGCATACGAAGTGCTCACAATAATGCTAAGTATATTTTAAGCATTCAATAAGTGTTAGCTTTCATTAGTTTTTTCCTCATAGAATATATAGCAAAATACTGAAATGAATGAAAACATTAACTCAGGAATCTCACTATCTTTTACACTCTACATCCATTGAAACTATCAACAGAATAAACAAAAAAGGAAAAGCCTGCATTGTCTGTGGAATCCAGAAATGGGGCCATTTGCCTGATGTTTTTTGCTTAGCCTATGACATGAAACCATAGAGAAGAAAGAGTTGTGAAATCCCACTCTTAAAAATATTGGTGACTTTGAGAATTTAGTGGCAAGCCATGAAAAATTGCAATTTGTGTCAACAATAGGGTATTTTTAAGCTGAAAATACTTTTAATTAGATGAACTGTACCTCAAATTTGTTATTATTGGATATTGTAAAAGTTTTAAGACTATCCAGCCTCTTTCATTCTTCCTATATTTTTGTTCCAGAATGTGCTGAGCTCTGTTGACTTTGCTCTGATACAAATTACCACCCTTTCTTTGCCCATTCATTATAGTCTCTGAACCCTCACCCGACCCATTGTTGATAATCTATCTTCATTTCTAATGTCTTTTGTTATTATTTCCTATCCTGTTTACCTACCTCCTGTTGAAATTACTCTCTGTGACCCTGTCAATAATGAATGTTCTATCTCTCACTCTACTTAACCTCAAGAGGCTGGGCCAGATCGTCTTGGCTGCCTGGGTTAGGCAGCATGGACTAGTCCAAGTATCTTAGTAGTTTATACCTTAGAGAGATTGTTTCTCATTCCCATTGTGTATAGGTCAAAGCCAGCCAACAGTCGGTTCTGCTCCATGTTTTCTCACTCAGAGACCCAAGCAGATGGAGGCACTGCCATGTGATGGTTACCAATTTTTACATCAGGGAAGGAGAAGAGAATATGGTGAATCAGACAACATCCCTTAAATCTTTTTTCCCAGACTTGAAAGTATTAAAGCACTTCATGTTTGCTTATATTCCATTGACTAAAGTAAATCATGTGGCTGTACTCAACTTCAAGGGAGAAAGGCAGTACAACCCACAAGGTGCTCAGAAAAATATGAACTGGAATGTAGTTGAATAGCCTAATATTATACTACCCATTGGTGTTTCCAGTTCATGAATTCTCTAACCTCTAGAAAACTCATGCTCCATTGAAGTGTAGGCCTCTGAATATAGCATTTCTTCTCTTTTTATGCTGTCATCTAATGACCTCTTAATCACAGTTATTCATCCATTGTTGACTTTAGCCACTAAATCACAGCCTTTCACTTTATCATAGTTGATTTCATGATGCTACATAAAACAAAAAAATTAATTTTATCAGTAAGTTTATAAGGGTGTCATGGGTCTCTGGGTTTATTCAACCAACAATATGTGCTTTCTTGCACCTCATTAAGTTTTTCAGAATTGAAATCTTTAAGTTTATTTCCTGGAGATTTAAAAATTTCCTTTATGAGTAGTCACATTACCTTGGTTATTCATGGTATTTGATGGATTCTTTCCCTGTCTAAGCATCTATGTATGACATGATACTTCTTCAGTAGATTGATAAAGAGGTTATTCTTATTGATTGATATTTCTGTTATTCTCTAGTTGGTGCACTAAATCACAAGTTTTCTAGAACTTTTAAATTTCTGCCTTTCCCAATCTCCTTGGAGGGGTGAAAATGACCTGGGTTTCCTGGGAAGTTAGGCACCTTACTTACAATTTGCTTATTTTGGTCCCAGAAGACCAACCCCACAGGGGAATGCAGTGGATGTTGGAGCTCCAAACCCTGAAGCACCAAGTGCTGCCCACCACAGCCAGACACCACCCCCCAGAGCAGCCTCTGTGTATGGGAGTTGGGTGAACTGGGGGAACCTGGCTGCCTTTTTTGTTGCTTTGTCCCCCCATAAAATGGTGACCAGTAGACCTCTGTGATGGTCCCCCCGTAACTGCACTTGACCCTGGTATTAGTCTCAGAGTACACTCTTTGCTCGGGGGAGAAAGTGTTTCTGTAGTTCCTGTTCTCAGATTTGCAGATAATGTGCTCTGCAACTCAACCCAAAAGGCAGGATGAGCTGAGCTCTGGGAGATTAAGGGGAAGTGGTGGCCAGGTTCTGTAGGTTTGTCTCTGTGTCTGAGATGCCAATTACCAGACAAGTGTGGACCAACCTCTGTGTTTTGTCCCTGCCTATATCACTTGCCTCAGTTGCAGCTCATACTGCCCACTCCTACAGGAATGCTCACTAAACCTCTTTGCTCCTGCCCCAACTTGATTCTTCCTCTCTGGGCTCAGCCCCATGGTGAGCTCCAGGGTGCAGGGCTGTATCTGCAGCACCTTTGAGCTCTTTTCCTGGTTCCCACTTGCCCACCTCTTTATGTTTCAATGTGCATATCTCAGGCATGTTTGTGCATTGGGCAGGGATCTTTTGTTAAATTATAGCTGTTCAAGTTGTTGAAACTTCAAGGGGCTAGAACCAGTAGATCTCTGGCATTATGGTTCTCTGAAGTCCAAAATTCACTTTCCTTACAGAGATCTAGCCATCACCGAGGACTTTAAACTTCTTGAGTTATTCATTTCTGTGGGCATCTGGGCCACATAATATTTACATAGGACTATAATTATATAATCATTATCATGGCCCTAAGTGTACTAACTCCTAGATAAGTAACTCAGAAATTCAACTGTTTTCCTTCTTGCTTGTAAGTTCATTTAACCCCAATACACTTGCTTTTGACCCTCTCTCATCTACAAGTTGATTATTTGTTTCTATATATTAATTTTCTCCTTTCTCATATTTCTCTGTAACCAGCTTAGTATCTATGGATTATTGTTACAGCCAATCTCTTATAGTACCAAGTTTATTTTTCCTCTATGTTTTATAGCTTGATCCTGTATTAATATTATTGTTTTTTACTTTATCTGATTTAGAAGAATAAACTCAGTTGGCAAAAATTTACAAATTGTGAGGTGTGGAACGACTATGAACTGATAATAATCTCAAATGAGCTGTCACTCTGCCACAGACACTCTAGTCTCACTTTCTTATATTCTGATTTTAAATGTCTTTTCCCTACTTCTCAAATTTTAAGCCTAACTTGCTTCTTATCTTGAAAAACTGTTCTGCTTTCAAGAGAAGAAAAATCCCTAGATGAGAATGTCCTACCTTGATTTCCCACCATCAAATTGACAAGTGTGGCTTCATTAGAATCTGTTCTTTCCTCCTTCTTTCTGAGTTTGATGGAGAAATTGTCACTTCTCATACTTAAGGACATATTTTTTCATTTCCAGCAGTCTTTTTAGAAAATGTTTAGACCTGTGTCTCTCTCTGGTTTAGACATTAAGACATTTTCTCCTGAATTATTTCCATTTGTATTTTTATTTTTTAAGATTTTATTTATCAGTTTCAGTGAGAGGGGAAGGGAGAGAGGCAGAGAGGGAGAGAGACACCAATGTATGGTTGCCTTTCACCTGCCTCCAGCTATGGACCTGGCTGGAGACCTAGCTTGCAACCTGGTTATGCACCCTGGCTGGGAATAGAACCAGTGACCTTTGGGTTCACAGGCTGGTGCCTTATTCACTTTGCCACCAGCTGGGTCCATTTGTACTTTTAAAAATAACTTCCCACTAAAAAAATTACTTCAACTTCCAACCAATGTTTCCATTTCCTCTGAGGAAAACTTGTTTCCCCAGTTGGTTGCATAGGTATTTCCAGAGGCTCACTTCTTACCCATGATAATTTTCAAACTAACATGTCACCAGAAATTGCTATGCTCTGGCTAGGTGGTTCAGTTGGTGGGAGCATTATTCCATGCAACAAAATTTGCATGTTCAATTCTCAGTCAGTTTTACTTATTTAGGTTATGAATATGATCCATGTTGGGGTGCATATGAAAGGCAACCAATTGATGACTTTTTCTCTAAAATAAAATTGTGACTGGCAAACCACTTTCCTGCTCAAAATTGAAAGTAAATGCATTTTTGGTTACTTCTGTAAAGCACCTCTCTGCTTGCACTCTTCCTTACCCCTCTTGCCACTTCTATTGATGTCTCAGTTTCTTTAAGAACAAAAATTAGTAGGGACAAGTTCAAGGTCTCCTTATTTCCAAGGTCATAAATACCTGTCCATGTATGCTGAAGAACGTTAGTCATATAAGGAAATTGGATATCTTTATTGGATACAGGTGACTAAGTGGCCATCTTGTGCAGTCCCAGCAAGTCCATTGGAGGAAACTGAAAGTTCAATGCATAGTGACTTTTCATTGGAGACGTTATGGCTGCCTCCTATTGCTTGACCTGTTACTGGGCAAGAATGAATCTTTTCTTCTCATGATCAGATAGTAAATTAGCATCACTTCCTATCAGAGATATAAGGTGTTTCTCTTCCTGTTGGGGTCAGTAGTCTATGTTTATTATATGTATATTGACGTATACAGTACATGAGAGCTCTGTTTTCTAGCCTCCTGACTCCATTTTAAATTATTTTCACATGGGTGTGGGTACCCATATTTTGTTAATGAATTTTAGTTAAGACTCACAATGGGGAAAGGGATCTAACAGACTTTGTGTTAAGGGCCTTATGGGACAATTCAATGTACTATAGTTCCTGTTTCTACATTTCTATGTTTCTCTATCTTGTTCTATAAGGGTTAGAGGGGATCCTAGCCCTTATAGAAGTTAATCTAGAAAGGCACTAGTAGCTTTGGGACCCCATGATCCTAAGGACTCTTTTGAACTATAGATCCTGTGACTTAATTTTTTTTTCTTTTTGTGTCCTGTACTTGAGGTTTTCCTCCCAGTTCTGTACTAATCACTTTCTAGATATGGTTACAATGTACACACTTTTAAAAATCCACAATTAGCTTGCAACTAGACCCTTGTTGAAATGCATTCATTATCTGATCCACAGTAGCCTTGGGACTCCATGACCTGAAAGTTCTTTTTTTTTTTTTTTTTTTTTTGAGGTAAGTCAATCAACAGTGTGGGGAGACCTAAAAAGGTTTACTTATAAAATGGAAGAAGCATAATCAAAATCTCAGCCAAACTGACAGCAGTAATATCTTGGCTTTTGATGAAAACAGGTAGCTATCACTCTGAGGGAAATTTTATCCCACACTTCACAGCCTAAAATAAAGCTGCTCACTTAATAGGACTCTAGATGCATAGAGGTTATAGATTCATCTTCTAAATGCCTATGCTTGATTCAGTAGAAAGTTGAAACATGATGGTGTTCACCAGGCTCTGTGGCTACCCAACCTCAGCACTAGCTATACAAGAATAAAACCGAATGTAATTCTTTTTATTAGAATTTATTTAAGAATTCAAGGCCATTCTTAAAACTTTACTTGAGTTGTTGCCAATGGCCTGGATTTTGCTGTGCTCTTTGGAAAACTATAGACTGGTAGATTAAACAAACCCCTCACTGGGGCCCCATACTATGAAAACAAATTGTGGCTGCTGATTAGAAAGTTTGAGTTACTAATGAATTCTGAATCTGTGATTGTTAGCAGCTATATTGCTCTTTCTCATTCATAGTTTCAATTCTCAAGTCTTCCATGAATCTACTCCTAACCTCTCTATTGATCTCTTTTTTTATACGATTCATTGTGTTCTTATAGTTACTCTGGGTATTTTTTGCTTCACAGAATTTTATATAAGCTCTGAGAAGGATCACATTTAAATGCCTTTGCATCTCCACTCTGCCTAGTCTACCAGTAAATACTGATTGATAGATCCTGTCATATTACTTCACAGTTGAGAAAATGAAAACTTATTTTACTTTACAATGAGATATAGCTATGTGAAATTTTTAAACAAGTATAGGAACAGTAATTCTGAAATCATGGATATGTAATATTTCTATAATTATTCAAAGTTTTTGTTTTCACATTCATAGGAAGATAATCTAACTGATAATAGCTTTCTCTTAATCCTGGAAAAATGCATGGACATATGAAAAATAAGAGAATTGATTGCCTTGACATATAATAGTATTTTACCAAACATGTTGTTTACTGTTGGATATCAGAGACTCTCTCTGAATTGTTCAGGCTGAAATACATATGAAAGAGGAACTTATTTTCCTTACCCTAAAAATAAAAATATATTGGCTGCTTTTCAGAATAAAACCAAAGCAAAATAATCTTTTATTTACTCATTTTATATTTTAATAGTTTATTTTCAGAACAATATTTATACTGAATTCAACCTACCTGTTCAAGTGAAATAAAACTTTTGTATGTGTATCTCAGTATGTATCTCAGTATTTATTTCTTAAATATGATCACCACAAAATTTTTACTTACTTTCCTGATTATAATTTCATTTGATTTTAAATTGGGATTTATTTTTTTTAATTTTGTGCTTAATTTATATGTCTCACAACTAATTTAACCTATAAGTCCTTCTTATTATATTTAGCTGAATTCGTATTTAGTATTATATGTTTCTGTATTCAATCACATTATCAGTGTCTACAACATTTCATTGGAAACATTGGAAACATCATAAAATGCTGCCTGAGAGGGCATGGTAATCCTTTCTTGTCATAACTTGATTTATTTAACCATTCCCTTTTGAGGCACATAGACTAACTTATAGTCCATATTATAAATGATCTTGGGGGATAACTTTGTGTATCAGTTTCTGAACTTAAAGTCATTTCTTAAAACCTCTTGGTATGACATTGCCAGGTGAAGTAACATGGATATATTGAAGGCTCTTGCAGGCTGGCATAGTTGGTGGTCCAGATTTATGCAATAGAAAAGTTGCTTGCTTAAATTTCTGTTTAACATTTTTTTATTTGCTAGTAAACATGTAATTTTATTGTGTAGCCTTTTAAAAATTAAAGTCATTATTTCTGGTTTTAAAGAAGGAGAAAGAAAGAGGAGAAAGAGAAAAGAAGGAAGTATAGATAGGGAGGAAAGAGGGACAAGAGAGGGTGGGAAAGGGAGGGAGACAGTTGGAATTAAATGATGAACAGAAAATTCCAACTTTTATCTTAGAGACCCTTTTATTATTTGTATCAAATTTTCTACTGTCAAACACTATTAGAACTGTTGCAGTCAGTATTAGAAAAAATTTTGTTTACTGTTTTTTAGTTTTTGTTCTTTATTAAATTTAACTCAAGCATTCTTAAATATATGGTGATATGTTTTAAAATCTAAGGGACAGATATAAGAATGACCTCAATTTTTATTAACAAACATATGGAAATGATCTCAGATCAGTACTAAAACTTGAATGATTAGAAAAATATGCTGGAAGGAAATTCCAGCAATTTCTCAATGATATTTGCAGAAAACAGTAACATTGTTTTATCAAGGGGAAATTTTTGTAGGCACAGATAATCAGATATGTGTGCAGAAGCAAGGTCATGTTACAGATTCAGAAACACTGTGCACAATTTGGTTAATTGCATTTTATTTCTATTATTATTTATATAAAGCCAAGTTATCACATCATGGGAATGATGTTTTTAATATTTAATAGATTGTATAATATTTTAACAAACTGTAAGGCACAATTAATTTTCTTACTGTTGAATTTGAACAAATAGTTTGAAGAGATCACATTTAAAGTATGAAGATAAGAGAATAAATAAAAATGCTAACATTTCATTGTTGTGGAAAAGCATCAAGAGAATAAAATGAGAGTGCAATGATGCAATTTTCTAAATCTGAGAGCTTTGTTTTTGGTGGGAATGTCTTTTCATGTGGCATTTCATACTTCTGTGGTGTGTTTTCTGGAAAGGATAAAAAAGATGATGAAAATGGGAGGTGATGAGAGGGTCAGAGATGGGTGCTGCTCTCTAGCATCCCCAGCTTGTTTCCCAGGAGCCTTTGCAATTGATAGTTCCCTCTCCCAGGACTACTCTTCCCAGACCTCACAGGGCTTTCTTTAACCTTACAAGTCTTGAGATTAATGTCAGCATCTTGGAGAGGTGGTCTTTATCCATCTTACTAAAAACAGTGCCCTCATTTTCTCCCAAATCACCCTTCTAATCCTCTTTCAGGACCTCTGCTTTAAGGTCCTGCAGAGCACTCTGAAAGTACATCTTCTAAATGTTTTCATGCGTTACCTCTGTCTTCTTCATTTTATCTGTCTTTTCTAGTATTATAAGCATCTAGAACAGCTCCTACTTCAGAGCAGTCAGTGAAGAATAAGTATTTGTTTACTAAATTAGTGAATTGTTCAGTGATTAATTTTTGAATAAATAAGTGAATGAATGACTTCAGATAAATGCTGAGATTTTACATTCCCTCACACCTCAAAATTTTTCACCAAGATTGAATAAATAGTTATAGTTATACCTTTACAAAACTTAATTTGAATGTACAGATTCATGAAATTTCATTAGTTATGGGAACCATAGAAAACACCTTACAAAAAATTTTTTGTTAAATTAAACACTTGTCTATTCTATATTTTGTCTCAAACATGGGGAATAGTTAAATCTTTTTCAAAAATGTTTATTATGACAAATATTTGAATATTTTTTTCTAAAATTCTAAAGTTATTCTAAATTAGCTAATAACTATTTTAAAAATAAATAATCATAATAGAAAATTTCATAACATTTGTTATTTACAACAGTTATAATTTACCTATTACTTAAAATACATATTGGAAATCCAATGTACTTAATCCATTATCCACTGAAGAATGATATACCAGGTCAGGATTATAAGTTCACAATTCTATTAAGAAAGATTTTTGTAGTTCATAGTCATTCATCTTAGTGGAGCAGTTGTTTTTTGGGCCACTGGTTGTGCTCCCGTAGCATTTAAATTGAGAAATGAAAAAAGGTTAAGCAGAAAATATATAGAAGAAGTAACAACATATAATAGTAAGAAGAAATTTTGTTAATGTTGTATGATTTCAAAAAATAATGTGAGGTTTTAAGTAATATTTGTCATTGCTTGTCATTTTCTATATTGCAGATAAATTTGTTTCAAAGAAGCCATCTATTATCTATCTCTTCTCAAAGAATCATACATGCTTGATAAATATATAATATTTTAAAGTTTGAATAATATTATAAATATTTCCTCATTTTATGTATGTTTAAATATAAGAATTATAGGCTGTAATGTATCTTCCATATTTAAATGATTATCTTTTGTAGGATTACAATGTTTTTACTTACAATTTTAGAAGACATTTAAAAGCTAAGAAGTCTATAATACCCAAAATCTGCAACAATGTCAGTAATAATATTATTCAGTATTTTTATTAGTTAATTTTATTTATTATTGTTTCATTTTTCATTTTTTCCCCCATTGCTCTCCCCTACACCCTCTTCCTTGGCCTCCTCCCTCAGTCATTTCCCAGTTTGTTGTCCATGTCTATGGGTCCTCCTCGTTAGCTCCTCATTTGATCCCTCCTCCCACTTTCCCCCTTCCCACTTTCCCCCTTTCCCTCTTCCCCCTTAGTCACCAACATTCTGATCTTTTTTTTTTTTTTTTTTTTTTCCTGTCTGCTTGCCTGTCTGTTTTGTTTGTTAGTCTCCTGTATTGAGAACATATGGTATTTAACTTTGCTGCCTGGCTTATTTCACTAAGCATGATACTCTGCAGTTCCCTCCATGCTATTGAAAATGATAGAAGTTCCTTCATTCTTTCTGCTGCATAGAACTCTATTGCTTAAATGTACCACAGTTTTTTGATCCATTCATCCACTGAAGGGCACTTAGGCTGTTTCCAGCACTTGGCTATTGTAAATAGTGCTGCTGTGAACATAGGAGTGCACAGGTTCTTCTGAATTGGTGTTTCAGGTTTCTTCAGGTATAATCCAAGCAGTGGAATCACTGGGTCATAAGGCAGTTCTATTCTTAGTTTTTGGAGGAAATTCTATACTGGCTTCCATACTGGCTGCACCAGTCTGCATTCCCATCAGCAATGCATGAGGGTTCCCTTTTCTCCACATCCTTGCCAACATTTGTTGTTTGTTGATATGTTGATGATTGCCATTCTGACAGGCGTGAGATGATATCTCATTGTGGTTTTAATTTAGATCTCTCTGATGGCTGAGATGTTGAGAATTCTTTCATGTGCCTATGAGCACTTTGTGTCTTTCTTAGAGAAGTGGCTGTTCAGGTTCTTTGCCCATTTTTAAATTTTATTTTATTTATTACTTTTAGAGAAAGGGGAAGGGAGAAAAGCAGAAAGGAAGAAAGACATCAATGTATGGTTGCCTTTCACCTGCCTCCAGCTATGGACCTGGCTGGAGACCTGGTTTGCAGCCTGGTTATGTGCCCTGGCTGGGTATTGAGCCAGTGATCTTTGGGTTTGCAGGCTGGTGCTTTATCCACTGTGCCACCAGCCAGGGCTTCTTTGCCCATATTCTATTTGGGCTGTCTGTCTCCCTGGTGTTGAGTCATAGTAGTTCTTTATATATTTTGGACATCAGACCCATGGCTGAGGTGTCATTGGCAAATATGTTTTCCCATATGATTGGTTCCCTTCTCATTTTGTTGATGATTTCTTTAGCTGAGCAGAAACTTTTCAGTTTGATGTAGTCCCATTAGTTTATTTGTTCCTTTATTTCCCTTTCTCTGGGAGAGATATCTATAAAAATATTGCATGGGACATCTGCAATTTTTTTTTAGCCTACCTTTTCTCTTAGGACTTTTACGCTGGCACTGCTTATGTTTAAGTCTTTTATCCATCTCGAGTTTATTTTGGTAATGGCGTAAGTTGGTCTAGTTTCAATTTTTTGCATATGCCTGTCCAGTTCTCCCAACACCACTTGTTGAAAACGCTATTTTCACTCCATTTTATGTTCCCTCCCCCTTTGTTGAATATTAGTTGTCCATAAAGTCCTGGGTTTGTTACTGAGATCTCTATTCTGTTCCACTGTTCAGTTTATTCATTCTTGTTCCAATACCAGATTGTTTTGTATTACAGCTTTGTAATATAATTTGATATCTGGTATTGTGATTCCTCATTGTTCTTCTTTCTCAAGATTACTGTAGCTATAGCTATTAGGGGTCATGTTTGACTCCATATAATTTTTAAAGTATTTGTTCTAAGTCTGTGAAATATGATGTTGGTATTTTAATAGGGATTGTGTTAATCTATAGATGGCTTTGGGTTGTATGGACATTTTTATGATGTTGATTCTTCCCATCCATGAACATGGTATATGCTTCCATTTATTTGTATCTTCCTTAATTTCTTTCTTCAGTATTCTGTAGTTTTCTGAGTACAGGTCTTTTATCTCCTTGGTTAAATTTCTTCCTAGGTACTTTATTTTCTTTGTTGCTATAGTTAATGGGATTTATTTCCTAGTTTCTTTCTTTGATGTTTCATTGTTGGTGTATAAAAATGCCTTATATTTCTGGATACTGACTTTGTATTTGGCTCTTTTGCCAAATTCACTTATTAAGTTGAGTAGTTTTTAGTGGAGTCTATGGGATTTTCTATGTATATGATCATGTCATCTGTAAATAATGACAGTTTTACTTCCTCCTTTCCAATTTAGATACCTTTGATTCCTTTTTCTTATCTGATTACTATGGCTAAAACTTCCAAAACTATGTTAAATAGAAGTGGAAAGAGTAGACACCTTTGCCTTGTTCCTGATCTTAAGGGAAAGGCTTTCAGTTTTTGCCTGTTGAGTATGATGTTAGCTGCAGGTTTCTCATATGTGGCCTTTATTAGGTTGAAATATACTCCTTCTATTCCCTTCTTGCTGAGAGTTTTTATCATAAAAGGGTGCTGTACTTTATCAAATGATTTTTTGGCATCTATTGATATGATCATATGGTTTTTGTCTTTCAGTTTGTTTATGTGATGTATTACATTTATTGATTTCCAGATATTTTACCATCCCTGCATCTCTGGGATGAATCCCACTTGGTCATGGTCTATGGTCTTTTTAATATATTGCTGGATCAGGCTTGCCAAGGTTTTGTTGAGAATTTTAGCATCTATGTTCATCAGAGATAGTGGCCTATAGTTTTCTTTCTTTGTTGTTTCTTGGCCTGGTTTTGGGATTAGAATAATATTGGTCTCATAGAAAGAATTTGGGAGTCTTCCTTCTTCTTAGATTTTTTGGAATAGGTTGAGAAGGATAGGAATTAGTTCCTCCCTAAATGTTGGGTAAAATTCACCTGTGTAGCCATCTGGTCCAGGACTCTTGTGTACTGGGAGTTTTTTGATTACTTCTTCAATTTCACTGGTAGTTATTGGTCTATTCAGGCTTTCTGCTTCTTCTTGATTCATTTTAGGTAGGTTATGCATTTCCAGAAATTTGTCCATTTCACCCAGGTTGTCAAATTTCTTGTCATATAGTTGTATGTAGTAAATTCTTACAATCCTTTGTATTTCTGTAGTATGGCTTATGATTTCTTCTCTGTCACTTCTGATTTTTTTTTTTTGGGGGGGTCCACTTTCTTTTTTTCTTGATAAGTCTAGTTAAAGGTGTGTCAATTTAGTTTATCTTTTCAAAGAACCAGCTTCTGAATGTATTGATCCTTTGAATTGTGCCTTTAGTTTCTTTGTCATTTAGTTCTGCTCTGATCTTGATAATTTCCTTCCCCTATTTGCTCTAGGCTTTGTTTGTTGAAGCTTTTCTAGTTCTTGTAGTTTTATGGTTAGGATGTTTGTATGAGTTTCTTCTAACCATTTTTAGGTAGGCCTGTATTGATATGAATTTCTTTCTGAGGACTGCTTTTGCTGTGTCACATAGGTTTGGGGTATTGTGTATTCATTTTCATTTGTTTCCAGAAACTTTTTCATATCTTCTTTGATCTCATTGTTAACCCATCCATTACTTACTTACTACCATGTTATTCAGTCTCTATGAGTTAAAATGTTTTGGGTTTTTTTTCTTGAAACTGGTCTCTAGTTTCAAGCTATTATGATCTGAGAAGATGCTTGATATAGTTTCAGTTTGGTGCACATAGCTGCTTTTCTCTTGCTGGTTCTGTGGAGGTGGAGCTGCAGACTCCCAGGGTGTTGGCATGCTGCTGCAGCTGCTGCGCTGGTGGCTCTCTGCTGTTTGTGCATGCAGCAGTCTCTTAAGCAGATTTTGTGCAGAGGGCTCCAAGGGGGTTGGCTCAATGCTGTGTGGGACAGGGCCTCTCTTCTGCATGAGCTGCAAGCTGCCCTCTCTGCTGGTGGTGGCCGCAGCACTGCTTTTATGCTTCTGGAGCCTGTGCTGTCCTGTACATTCCAGTCTGGCTCCACCAGCAACTTCTCTCTTGTCCCAGGTCTCTGGTTCTGGGACCCGGGCTCTCTCTCAGCCTCGGAGCGCAGCACCCAGTCCCTCCCCTACCAGAGCCAAGTTCCTCAGTCTTCCTGAGTTTGCTGCTCAAATATCCACTCACTCATAGTTCTCTGCAGCCTTTGGACTGTGCATCTCAGAATCCAAATGCTTACCGCACTAATTCTCTGGACTTGCATCTGTCCTGTTCTTACGCTACCCTCCAACCACTCAGATGCTTGAAAAAGCCGCCTGCACTGCCCAAGACTCTGTCACCATCTTCCAAAGTCCCATTATTCAGTGTTTGCCCATGAATCTGGATTCTACTTTGAAATATTGATATTTATAATTTCAGAATATTTTTAGTAGCTTAGTTTTCTTGAAATTAACAAGGTAAAACAAGTCAATTTCTGTGTACCTTTTTATTCCTAAGGGAAGTTAACTCAACTGAGGTATTAAAAATAATAAATATCACAGAAATATTAGAATGTGAAAGGAAGGTATTGTGACTATTTTAGTATAGGTTGTTAATATTTATAAAACACCTATTATAGAGTTTACAATGAAATTAGATCTAGGTGAGAACAAAACAAAACAAACAAAACAAAAACAATTAAAGCTTCCCCCTCCCTCAAACTGCAAATATTGAGAAATATTTTGGAGTCATGGCTCTTCTGAAGAATTGCCAGTTCAGAAGTTTATTTCTCATTCTGTCAGTAAGGGAATATTTGGTAGATTAACTGATATAATTTGAAATGATCATCGGGCTTACTTAAGCATTAATAAAATAACAGCTGCTGCAGCAGCAACAGCTGAAACCACTATTGTATGTGTTTAATGTTTTCCTAATTGCTCCTACTTTTGGCCCTACAAAGGGGAAAGAAATCTTTGTATTTTGTAACTTAATCGTCTACTTTATTTCCCACTGTACATGTATACTATATGGTGAATACTTGTTTTGTTGAAAAGCTACAGAAGACATATTTCTCAAGTGTAAGTTTATATAATTTTAAATCTATAAATAAGTTGTATACAGTATACAATATGTATAATTTTTAGAAGTATATACATATATGAACATATGTAAGTTTGATCTCATTCATTTTTTTTAACACAACCTAGTGAGTATTAACATAATGTGGTGAGGTGGTTTCTTAGTAAGTATAATAACTAAATACCAATTTACCACAGATATATGAAATGTTTTAACAGTTATTATTTTGGTTGTATGAAAATAGAAATCAAGCACATGGAAAATCTGACTGTTATAAGAAGACAAAACTCAAAAATACTGTCTTTTGTAAAGTTTAAAAATGTTCTGGGGAAAGAATTAACAATAATGATAGTTTTATTTATTTATCCATTCATTTGAAAATATCTTTTTAATGACTTACTCCATGCCAGACACTGTGCTAGACACTGGAGATACATAATTGGACAGGAAAAACCCTTAATCCAAAAGAACTTATATTCTATAGGAAGATAGCTGACAATAAATGGCATAATTTCAGGTTATAATAAGTTTCGAATAAAGTGAAAACATGTTAAGGAAATGAGTAGAATGAGTGATCAAAAAGATCCCTTTGAGAAATTGACATTAGGACAAACACATGAATGAAGTGGGAGAATAAATAATCCATGTGGTTGTATAAAGGCTAAGCTGTCTAGGCAGAATAAATAGTAAACATGAAGACTTTGAGACAGAAATGTGTACACATGTTGAAAGGTTAGTAAGGCAGCTAAGGTTATTGGAACAAAAGTGATCCAACTAAGACCAGAGGGATGATAGGATCTGCTGATGAAGTAACCAGGAGCACCTCCTATAGTAATTTGTAGGCAGATATTATATATATTTTTAAATATTTATTACTTTTAGAGAGAGGGGAAGGGAGAGAGGCAGAGAGGGAGAGAGACATCACTGTATGGTTGCCTTTCATCTGCCTCCAGCTACAGATCTGGCTGGAGACCTTGCTTGCAACTAGGTTAGGTGCCCTGACTGGGGAATCAAACCAGTGACCTTTGGGTTCATAGGCTGGCACCTTATCCACTGTGCCACCAACCAGGGAAAATGTTAGATTTTATTGCATATGTCCTAGAAGTTATTAGAGCAAGATGCGATAATCTGATATGTTTTCAAAATAATTTTTTGATGTCTGAATATAGAATAGACTCCATGTAGCTGGATGGGAATAAAAGCAGGGAACCAATGGGATGCCTTGCTAGGAGTCTTGGAAGTGTGAAAGTGTGACTAGGTGGTAATAGTGAAGGTGGTTTGTCATGTGTACTGAAAGTGAACCATGTTTCCTGAAAGTGCACAGGGAGGCAAAATGTCCACATTATGCATTGCAAAGAATTTAAGGAAGTGTGATCTCACTTAAAAATGACATTAATATTCATAATTAACTAGGATAAATGTCTTAGCTAAATCAGCTACAATATTTCTAATTTATTCACATACAGTTGCTATTTTAATTATTTTACACACTTATTAAGGATGCCACAATATTGTGGAAAAGAAATCAACACATTGAACTGAACTGGCTTTTCCTTGTTAAATTGCAAGAATTATCAGAAGGATGAATAAGAGGTTTCACTGACCAGATTATGTATATAAAATAATGTCACTATGTTTCTTGATTATTAAGAGTTTATAAATGTTCTCTACATGATCAGATTTGGAGTTATTATGCTATTTATTAAGATATGCTTTGTTATCTATTTTTTTGGTATTAATTATTAGAACAAACTGTAACGTTACTATTGTTCTATGAGACTTTAATCAATCAAAAGGTTCCTATTAACTATATAACAACATAAAAAGAATTATTTTGTTCTTCCTAGATGATTACTTCACAAGAAATTATACTGTAACAAATAAATCTTATTTCTAGAGTAAAGCCAGAAAAAAAGAGTTTAATTTTAAAATTCTGAGTGATCCTCTTTGAATATTTTAGTAAGTTAAATTAAAACAGTGTTCAGAAAACATTTATTAAGTAGTTCCCAGGTGTCAGACTTTGTCCAATTCCCTAAGGATGTAAGACTAATTATGACCATAGGGCTGAATAAGACAATTTGGGAAAGTTTTACATGGAATGATAGTATATTAAATCAATACTTATTAGATTAATAAGGTAGTTGCTATCCAGGCATCTTGGTGAAATCTCCAGGGAGGAATGCTTTATCATGCAAGTTAGTTCAGAGCTATGTGCTTTGATTGAAAGAAATGCCTGCAGATTTCTAAGTGCTTATACTCGCATAAGAACAGAAATAATGCAATTACAATGGTATGTGCATTCAGTCTCTCATATAGTATTAGTTGACTTATATGTGAAAAAAATCAGATATCTCATGTTAATTATATGGTTACCTTTCCAAGCGCTATAGAAATTCATTTAGAATATTTTGGGGGGCTGGGTGAAAGAAGAGGAAGGGATAAAACACATAGACACAGACAACAGGGTGGAGATAGCCAGAGTGATACGGGGGTGGGGTAGGCGGAGGTGGGCAAAGGGGGATGGAAAGAGACTTTGCTTATAAGAAAAGAAATTAATTTTTATATAATGTTCAGGAAATAAGAAAAAGAATTAAAGTTCTATCTTATAGAATTTGTACAATGGAGAAGAGGATGGATCACTTTGGGCTGAAAACCCAGAAATAGTATGGCAAAAGATATGATTATGATACATTTGAATAATTGAACAAAAAATTGTGGAAAATTAGTTTGGTTAAGTCCCCTTTAGAGTCATGCTTTTTATTACCTTTTCACAATTCTGCTTTTGCTTCCTTTTCTACCCATGAAAAGGAAATCACACTGCAAATCTGGTAGAGTTCTTATGAGGATTTATGGATGTGCAATGGGCAAAGAATACAACTCAGTCTTGGCCTATAATGGACGCATTTAATGCTATCTACTACTATGGCCGTTATTTTCTGATGCTAACATCCCCTCAATTCAGGCCTTTTTCATCTCAGACTCTTTCTTCAAGCTTCAACACAAATATAATAAATATAATAGTTTTGTAAAGCCTTTGCTAACCCAATCAGGTAGAAGTGAGCTCTCCCTTTACTTTGTATTAGTCCTATGATGTAACAGTCTACTTATTCATTTTTCTTTTGCTGAAATTAGATTGTTTAAACAATTCTGACCTCTGAATTTTTCTAATACATTATTATCCTTTAAAATAAAAAAAATTACTAAATCTATTTTCATTAAATCATAACATGTATCTACAGAGATAAAAACTTCTTAATTTAATTTTATCATCAGACTCTTTTATTCCACTGCTCAGTCTTTTAATAATATGAGATTGATTAGAAGATACTACATCTATCATGATAAACATGTTTATTATGACATTTTGATTAGGTTTCAAAATGATTATATTATTAATAGACTTCTAATGAAGTTAGATCTTATTTATAGAGCACACTATTATGTATAAATAAATGTTTATCCTTACTGCTGCAAGATAATCCTGAGAATTGTTTAAATGGATTTAAAAGTATATTGGGTATGCAATTAAAAACTGCATAATTTGACAGTTGATGTCATAGTTTTATATATTTTACTATTAATAGTAAGGAGGATGTACTTAAAATAATGTGTTGTTATTTAAAAATAATTAATAGACTTTATAAAGACAGGTATTAAGTTTACAACAAAATTATACAGAAAGTAGAATTTTCATATACTTTGTACCATCTTACCCACGCACAGTTTATTTTTTTAACAGTTTCCATTAGCATAGCGCTTCCATTATATTTGATGAGCTGTTATGGATGCATTATTATTAGCTAAAGTCTATAATTTATAATAAGGTTTATCCTTTGTGTTGTACAGTTTTACAGGTTTTGATAAATGCAAGGTGTTATGTACCCACCATTACAGTTCTTGTAGGGTAGCTTGACTGCCCTGAAAATGTTCTGTGCTCCACCTGTTCTTTACTCCCCTGGTCCCTTGGCAACCAGAAATCAATTTAGGCCATTGTTTTACCTTTTTCAATATGTCATATTGTATGGTTAGAACTGGAGAATATCATGCTTAGTGAAATATGACAGGTGGCAAAAGATGAATACCATATGATCTCACTTAATACAGGAAACTAGTGAACAAAACAAACAGATGAGCAGAATGGAACCAGACACATGGGAAAAACAGGAGCAGAATAACGGTGACCAGAGGGGAGGGGGGAGGGGGAGTTGAGGGGAGAGAAGGGGTAAGGTTTAGTTGAGGAGCTGATGTGAAAGACCTATGGGCATGGGCAACAGGGTGAGGATTGGCTATGGGAGAAGGGAGGGGGAGAGGAGAGAGCAATGGGGGAAAATGAAACAATTGTCATATAACAATAATAAATTAATAATAACAATAATAAACTGTGATATTATTGCTTCTAGGATCCCTCAGATGATAGAATAAGAAAATAAGTGCATGTATATTGATTTACCTACAAATATTTCTGTATGTACCCTTACAGGGTAGGGCAAAAGTAGGTGAATAGTTATGGGTGTATGAAACACAGGGTTTAGTCTTGTATTATTATTTTATTAATTATTACATTATTTTCCATACAAACAACTATAAACCTATTTTTGCCCCACCCTGTAAGAATTAAGTTAACCAATAGGAACTTTTTTCTTGCATCCAGGGCTGTATGATGATGTTGAAAACTGACTGCATATTTTATATGTATTTTTTTGCTTTTATTTTTTATATTTTATTTATTATTTGTGAAGAGAGGGTAAGGTAGAAAGGCAGAGAGGGAGAGAGACACCAATATATGGTTGCCTTTCACCTGTCTCCAGTTATGTGCCCTAGCTGGGGGAATCCAACCAGCAACCTTTGGGTTCGCAGGCCAGTGCCTTACCCACTGTGCCACCAGCCAGGTGTTTTTGCTACTCTTAAATAAATGTATTTTATATAAAAAATGTTGCATAGTTTGAACCATACTGTGTAACCTTTACAGACTGACATTTTTCACTTAGTCATATGCATTTAATATTCTTTCATGTATTTTTTTGGCTTGATAGCTCATTTCTTGTTATTTCTGAATAATATTTCATTATATTTATGTGCCATAGTCTATTGGTCCACTTATTTTTCAATATATTTTATTGATTTTGCTGTTACAGTTGTCCCAATTTTTCCCCCTACACCTCCTCTCCACCTAGTATACCCTATTTCCTCTGGCAGTGCTCCCCTTAGTTCATGTCCATGTGTCATGCAGATAAATTCTTTTTTTTTTTCTTTTAATTTTATTGTTGTTGTATTACATCCATCCCTTTTTTTCTCCCCTCTGTCCCCCTCCCCACCCACCCTTTCCCCCCAAAGTCAATCCCACCTGTTGTCTATGTCCATGGTTCCTTTATACTAGGTTCTTGTCTAAGCTGCTCCCCTTCTTTGCCTCTGCCTCCCCCCTTCCCCCTCCCCCTTTCCTCCTGACCACTACAGGCCTATTCCTTGTATTCATACACTTGGTTCTGTTTTGCTTGTTAGTTTTGCTCATTATTGTCCCGTAATGGGTGAGAACATATGATACCTGTCCTTCACTGACTGGCTTATTTCACTAAGCATAATATTCTCCAGTTCCATCCATGTTGTTGCAAAGGGTACAAGTTCCTTCTTTCTTTCTGCCATATAGAATTCCATGGTGTAAATGTACCAAATTTTTTTGATCCAATCATCCACCGATGGGCACGTAGGCTGTTTCCAGCACCTGGCTATTGTAAATAGTGCCGCTATGAACATAGGTGTGCATAGGTTCTTATGAATTGGTGTCTCAGGCTTCTTTAGGTATAGTCCAAGTAGTGGAATTGCTGGATCAAAAGGCAGTTCCATTTTTAGTTTTTTAAGGAAACCCCATACTGTTTTCCACAGTGGCTGCACCAGCCTGCATTCCCACCAACAGTGTATGAGGGTTCCCTTTGCCCCGCATCCTCGCCAACACTTGTTGTTTGTTGATTTGCTGATGATTGCCATTCTGACAGGTGT
>PVIW01001960.1:55000-87593 GCA_004026585.1 Noctilio leporinus | reverse complement strand
GGCTTCTCCAGTTCCTTTATTTTCTTAACATCCCCCTGTCTATTCTGTAACCAGGAATGTGCACTTCTTTTTCTTTCTTTCACATTCAGACAATTCACCATTTAATTACTGCCTTTTAACTGTCAGCCTCTCAAATACTATCAATAAAAGTTTTCATTATTACAAAATGCTTATGTTAATTAATTTAAAGATTTTTTTTTCTTTTTTACTTTGTTCAAGGTTAATTTATTAAAACAATCTGTAAGGTTGCTTCCTTTCCTTTTTTAAAATTTAATTTTATTGTTGTTGTATTACATCCATCCCCTTTTTACTCCCCTCTGTCCCCTTCCCTCACCCACCCATTCCCCACAAAGTCAATCCCACCTGTTGTCCATGTCCATGGTTCTTCTATGCTAGTTTCTTAACTAAACTGCTCCCCTTCTTTGCTTCCTCCTACCTGCTCCCCCCTGCCCACTGAAGGTCTATTCATTGTATTCATGTATCTGGTTCTGTTTTGTTTGTTTGTTTGTTTTATTCATTACTGTCCTGTAATGGGTGAGATCATATGGTATTTGTCTTTCACTGACTGGCTTATTTCACTAAGCATAATACTTTCCAGTTCCATTCATGTTGTTGCAAAGGGTAGGTGTTCCTTCTTTCTTTGTGCTGTGTAGCATTCCATTGTGTAAATATACCAAATTTTTTGATCCAATCATCTACTGATACTTATTAAAGTAATATCAATTGCAATATTACCAGGCACATGCACAAATACATTTATACATATACATATTTTACAAATATTTAATGTATATAACAGGTTTTAAAGAGTTAGTACAAAACATTTAAAATATGTTAATAGCTTATATAATTATTACATGTTAAATGATAATATTTTAGATATATTGTAGTAAATTAAGCCTTTCTCTTTAAAACTTACTTTAGTGCTTGCTTCGGCAGCACACATACTAAAATTGGAATGATACAGAGAAGATTATGTGTGCTGCCGAAGCAAGCACTAAAGTAAGTTTTAAAAATGAACAAACAAACAACTTATTTTACACTGGAGTGCTATTTTTATGAAATATATCACAGGAATGATATATTGCAGAACTCATTAATTTTTATTAAATATTTAAAAGTATTTAAAATTTTAGTTTCAAGTGACTAGTTTCTTTCATACTTGAAAGTGTTTTACTATGTAAGTTTTTGACTTTTTTCCATTTTGTATTTGGAATCAAAATTTTGTTTTAGGCACTAAGTAAAATTTAAATTGGATGTATATCTTGTCAATCTTAGTATATGCATATAGAATAATGTTTCTTGGAATACTGTGTTGGTTTTGTTTTAAATATATGTTATTTGAATTATTTAGCTTTTGTTAATATCTTTTTAATTAAAAAATTTTACCAGTTCAAAACGTACTCACTTATATGCTTTATACATGGTGAAATTTTGTTTTCCCTGTGCTGGAAAGAGGGAGGCTGCAAATTGACAGGATAGACTGCTATACATGTATGCAACACCAAACAGAAGCAAACCACTTTCATGTTGCCCATTTTTAAAATCTGGACTCTGTTTCTTTGACAGAGTTGTTTAATTTTTAAGCCATCTTTACTTTTTTTTCTGTCTCAGGGTAAATGTTGCCTTCTTCCTGTGCAACATACTCTATCTACATTAACTCTGCACCTATTCTCCCAATTCTCATGGTCTGTTCATTGTTGCCTTTGCTTCTATGTAGTTCCCTTTACATCTCTACAAATGAATGAATAAATGATGAATGATTGAGGTCTCCATGATTTCGTCTCTGGTTTCTGAGATGCATGTCATCATTGTTTTTAGGTATAGGTTTTTATAACTTTGTGTTATGTACTATTTCTAACGTTCAATTAGCTCTGTGCAAAGGAACACGGTTTTAACTTTTCATTAATTCAATTTTCTTATCTGAAAATAGGAATAATGGCACATAGTGTAAGGATTGTGACAATTCATAGGAAGTTTTTTATCATAGCAAATGCTTAGGGATATTAGTAATTATTTTTATTAAATTAATATTTTCTTATTTATGAACATGAAATATGATGATACCCACCCCAGGGCCCAGAAGACCTACTTTTTTCCCCCTGTTTTTCTATTTGTTTATTTCATTTCATGCTGTTTGCATAAGAAAAAAATTACTGAAATCTGTGAAATATCATGCGATCACCAATAAGCTAATTATTCACTGTAAACTTAAGTGGACATATAATCTAAAATTTAAAAATAGTTTCAAAGATGTGCATAATTTTTAGCACAATGAACTTTTTGAAAAAATGGTTATCCTTTGTTTTTTTAAGATATTTTTTCCTTTTTATCTTTTTTTTTTTTTTTTTTTTTAATTCTTAGAGATAGGAAGGGAGAGAGGCAAAGAGGGAAAGAGACATCACTGTATGGTTGCCTTTCTTCTGCCTCCAGCTAAGGACCTGGCTGGAGACCTGGCTTGCAACCTGGTTATGTGCCCTGGCTGGGAATTGAACCAGCAACCTTTGGGTTCATAGGCTGGCGCCTTATCCACTGTGCCTCCAGCCAGGGCTATATTTGTAGTTTTATGTTGTTAAAAAGCTTATCAAGTGTACTGCCTGGAGAGTAGCTTTTTATAAGTGGTGCTGGGGGTCATGTCACGTACAGACTGTAAAATTAATTATCTTTATGGAATAAGAAAGCTAACATTGGTGATATTCAGGCTTACTTGAATCAATTTTTAATTCTCACTCAAATTAATATATTACTAATCTTTTCTAACCAATGGAAGTCTATTGAATTCAAATTATTCATGTTAAACAATTAAATCTCTGAGTAGGTCTGATAGCAAGACCTGAACTCAAGGCTAGTTGGTGTTAATTGATGTACTGTGTCATCCAGCAGGAGCCTTCTCTGTAACCTTGCTTTATGAGCATACTGCACATGAAAAGTTTCTAGGACTGACCAGTCATTCAACTCTTTCAGAGGCTGACTGCCCTTTCCTGTTGCCTGGCCATATAAACCAAAATCTCTCATAACTTTTCTTCCCTGATGTCTTATTCCCAAGATTTAGCGTAGGCACTTAGCATTGGTTTAATTAGTGAATCAAGTTCTTTTGTTTCTCCTAGCCTTTCATAGTCTGCATCATTGACCAGAATTAAAATGCCATTGATAATTTTATTTCACCCTCTTTGAGCTTAAACTTACCCATTCAGATCAGAAGTTGTAAAGGTCCTGCCAGAACTGGTTAGTTCTGAAATGGATTATAATGTTGGGTCATGTTGTTTAAGTCCTTCATCTTTTAGCATGTGTAGAATGTTGCTCCACTCGTGTTGTCCAATCCAAGACATACAGATCTTCCAGTTTTCTTACATAATCCTAGCTTAAAAACTGTTAACATACTTCTGAAACCACTGTAAATCTAGTCAAATCTGAAGGACATTTTCATATCCTGTAGGGCCTACAAGAGGAAACGATGCAATTCCTTGCTTGGATCTGGCTTTATACCCTCTGAAATCCAGCTGCCACCATGTGGCTGTTGTGCTCTCAGGTCATGTCAGCTCCTTCTGGGTGGGTGGGTCACTTACTGAATTTTTAGGGAAATGTCTTCCTCTCTCCAAAGCTACTTTCAGAGATACTCTATCTAATCACCTGTACCCTTTTTCTTTACCCTCATGCCCACAAATGCACACAAATACGTGTTCAAAATAACAATGTCAACAAACCTAGCCTCTTAGAGAAATTTTTTCTGTAAGTGCTCCAACAATTCCTGAGGAAGGTAAGAGGAGAGGTCCCATTTTATTCTTTTATATATCTACAGTGAGCATTTATTCTATATTATTTGAAAACTCAGTATGTTTTCGAAAGTAAAAAGAAAGTAGAAATATAGCTTCCCATCATAGGGAGAGATGCTATGTTATTTATAATATTATAATTATTTCTTTCACTATATTAGAGTTTAAGTTCATCCCTGACAGATGGTTATAACATGATGAGTGAAAAGCATTAGCAATTTAACATATTTAAGCTACCGTGGAAAATTGGCATCTTTATGAAAATTGAAAAACTCATTTCCTAATGTGATTTAGGCAAAGCTGCAAGGATTTTCATTAAATAATATAAAACAAATTAGAGGGATAGAAAGAAAACTCAGGGACAGTAAACAACATCAAATTAAAAGATGATTTTTTACAATATTAACCATTTAAAGACTCAAGAACTTTTAACTGTTCTCAGTGGTGTTAAAATAAGAAAAAGTGTTACTAACATCCAAACACTGATTTGAGGTAGCTATTATTATTACCATTTAGAATTTTACTGAAGTATTTATAAAATTATAAATATTTAGTAGCATAATAATTTAGGTACTGAGCATATAATTGTTTCTTCAGTGTTTTCATCATATTTTTTTTTCTTTCCCTTTATACTTTCAATAAAATTTTGTTTGCTAATCTGGAAGCACATAGAAATGAGTAGCAGAGTACATCAATGTGTCAAGTCAGAGTGGAAAATGCTCTAAATGTTCATGTAATTGTTACTGAGACAATTCTCGAGTGTAAAGTTTTGTTTAAATTTTGTTTACTGACTTCTTTCTTGTGACTTGGAACTGTTATTTTGTTTTTCTTTCTTATATTTCTTTCTACAGAAAGCTGACCTTGCAGTTGCTCCACTGGCTATTACCTATGTCCGAGAGAAGGTCATCGACTTTTCCAAGCCCTTTATGACACTTGGAATAAGTATTTTGTACCGCAAGCCCAATGGTACAAACCCAGGCGTCTTCTCCTTCCTGAATCCTCTCTCCCCTGATATCTGGATGTATATTCTGCTGGCTTACTTGGGTGTCAGTTGTGTGCTCTTTGTCATAGCCAGGTAACATGCTCACTTTTGTGATTTTTTTGGCAATTGTTACTTCCTTTTTCTAACTAATAATTGTCAAAAGTCACAACTGGTTTTCTTTTTCTTTATTTCCCATGGGTGTGCCGAAGAACAGTGAACTTTTAAGAGTCACATAACTTACTAAAATATCCTAGGATGCCATTGGGGGCAGAAAGCATGCTGGTTGTGTCAGTAAGCTATAACCGTGGTAGAGTTTACTCTTTTTAATCGGAATCTAAAAGCAGTCCTAATCACCATAGCATACAAATTATTTCATTTTGAAGATTTCCCTTGAACCAGAGAGCAAAATACTAGAATGTTTTTTTTAGCAATTCAAATTAATCAATCATAAGAGAAACCAAACTAATAAAATTTAAAAGGTAGCCTCTTTTGTTATTGAACCAAGGCTAATTTAAAAAATAAGTATTTTAAGTATAAAAAGACTACCATGTTTTTACACATACAATCTGTCATTTTTCAAAAAATAAATATATTGCCACAAAAATTGGCTTATTTAGTTGACATGTAGAGTTTACATATGTCAGTCAAAGAATTAGAAACTCAAATGCCTAACTGAAGAGTTAAGTGCTCTACTTACCTTCAGGGAGATGCCATGATCATGAAAGTGGTTTTCCAGGGTGAGGCTTATCACTCACTCTCCAGATGTGCTGACCATGTGATTTCCCCAAATGTAGGAAACTCAACCTTATAACTTATGCTAATGGAGGACTGCATTGGTGCTCTTCCCCACCCTCCAAAAAAGAAAATTATGTGCTTTTATATTTACATAATGCCTTTATACTGCATAATATAGCTTAATTATGTTGCTTTTGCTGCTTTATTATAATTTGGAGGTGGACATTTCTAATCATTTCTCATTTATGCTTACTGCACTATCAAAATTTTAACAGCTAGATTATTTCAATTTGATTTAGTTTTCTTTTGCCTTAATTAAGAACATAAAACCATCCCTCAGGACTCAAAACACTATTGTTATTCTAGTGAACTTGAAAGTCACCTATTTATTATTAACTTTGAATTTTTATATTACAGTACATAAAAGATAGCTCTAAATCCAAGATGAATTAGAATTCTACACATAGTTCTTTCACATTGATAAAATTTGTAATGTATGACTATAAATATGTTTTTGCCCTACCATTACCATTAAAATATTAAACATATGTTTAAAATTATATTAAATAGGCTTTTTTGATCAATTTATTACTAAGATATTTGTTCTTCTGGAACTTATTATTTTTACAATGAAGTCCCAGCAGTAAAAACATTTAGTCCACTCAATTAAAAGGAAACAATATTAATTATGGAAGTAGCATAATATTTTAATATATTTTATATATTCATTTTTTATAGTTATACACAACTATTTTTATATATTTGCACATAAATGTTTTACAGATTTATAACATTTCACATAGTTGGTTCAATTTAGCACTTCAGTCCTTTAGGTAATTATCATTTACCTTTGACTGAAAACTTATATGGAAACACTTATACATACTTCTGTAGCTGTTTGATAGAGTGTTAAAAATTTTATTTGAAGTATTTCCCAGGAGAAATTGTGGTATGAAGATCTCAGGCTTTTAGCTCTAGCTTCTTCCATGTCTTATGAAAACATAATAGCCTTCATTTTTGAGCATCTTTGGACAAAGTGTATTTTTTATGGTGACTAACAAAAGCCATTTCTATTTCAAATGTATTTAGAGATATGATTCAAAGATTACAGTTTAAATTATTCAATAGCTAGAGAACTTTGAAAACTGTCCACAGGGCAAATGAAAAATAAATACTGCAAAGAATTGAAGAAAACAAAATTTAGAAAAAATATGCAGGTGCACCTGTTTCTATTATGTAATACATGGTTAGATATTCTATGTTAAACAATAAATAATATTAGATATTCTTAGTATAATAATACATGATATAAAAATAAACTACATATTTTATCAGAATATTTTGTTCAATTATCAGCACTAAATACTTTTGTATAAATATTGTCAAGTTTTTAGAAATGCAATAAAATCTCAGATTTAAAAAACTATTAGAATTGTTTTTAATTCCTAACTAAAACTTCCAGATCAAATGAGTTTGTATAATTAAAATCCACTCTGACATGATATTGAATTCTTGCTACCATGGAAGAAGTTAATAAATACAAATACACAAAAATTACAAGTTTCAATTTTAAAACTTAATTGCTTTTTTAATTTCAATATAACTGTGATATTGTTATCAATTAAAGACCAATGTAGCACTTTAATTTTACCTGTGAATAAACACCTATTGGCCTTAAATGAAATTCATAAAAATACTTATGTTATCCAATTTTTTAATGAATGCCATGTTTTTAAATATATTTTCAAGAAATGACTTGTAACATATTTCACTGGAGAGAAATACGCAACCATAAAAGAAATAAAGCATTAAATAGAATGTTAGTTATCAAACAATAACAGATTTGAGATTTATTGAATTATCTGCTATATGATAGCATTAACAATATTAATTTTAGGATAAATTAAGAACTGATAATAATTGTTAGAATATTTTTAAAAGATTGAAATTACCCCTGGCTGGTGGCTCAGTGAATAGGCACTGGCCTGCGAACCCAAAAGTCACTGGTTCAATTCCCTGCCAGGGCACCTAACCAGGTTGCTAGCCAGGTCTCCAGCCAGGTGTGTGGCTGGAGGCAGGTGAAAGGCAACCACACATTGATGTTTCTCTCCCTCTCTGCCTTCCTTCCATTCCCTCTCTCTAAAAATAATAAATAAAATATTTTAAAAAAATAGGTAAATTGAAATTACTCTTAAATGAGAAAGATCATCTAAAATTACTTAACAAATACTCTAAACTTTTAAATCAGTATTAACAAGAAATATAGTGTATTATTTGCCTGGATTTGGCTTTACAGTCTCTGGTGTCTTGCATATTGCTGCATTATTGTTTATAGCATAATGACATAACCGTCATGCTTATCTGAATTAGCTGAGGAATCTTATTTAGGAGTAAAGATGAGTCTTAGTTACTGTTTTGTACATGAAGATGTCCTTATCCCAGGTATCCTAACAGGTATGCCTGCCAGGTATCTTGGCAGGCAGAGGAATAGGAAGAAATCTTGTCCATTATGGGCTTGTACCTAATCATATATACTCCCAAACACTTTTCCCTCTTTCTTTTCTTTTCTTTTTTCTTTGTCCTAGGTATGTTTGTTTAAAAAATTCAGGTAGTTATATAAAAACTGGTTAGAGAACCCACCCTTTACACTAATAACGAGAGTTATTTTTCACCTTGCTTCAAATATTTCTTTTATAAAAGAACTGATGATATTGATACAGTAGATACCATTTATAAAATGAGTCCTTTAAATTCTCATACTATTAGAGTTTTTTTCTTTGAACCATAGTTATCTCCGAGACAGCCAGAGCTGTTTTGAAATACAGCATGTAAATCTTGCCCCGGGTTCTTAGTAGTTTTAGTTTGTCACACAGAGATGAATAAATAAAGACCAAATTTAAAAGAAGGGAATAATGGTACTCACATTTCCCTCCAACAGGATTGATGTAACCATAATTATCCACTGAGTGTATGAAAAATGTTTTATATTTTATTCTGAGATTGACATTTAAAAATTAAATACAAATAAACTCTGGAGAAGAAAAAATAGTACTATACCAAATTTTGTAGTAAGGATATTATTTACAGAAACTTGTTAGAGTATGTAAGTGAACAAATGAATATAGTCAAAACAGGAAAAATTGTAAGAGAAGGCAAGCAACATTGACTAACCTGGTCTTCTTAGCAAGAATAGCAAATCAAAAAATATTCAGGGTGTTGAATATATAACATTAGTTTTTCTAAGCAAAAAAAGAATATAGAAGCTTCTTGTATACTTAGGATTTAATTGATTTGCATCAAGTTTAGAATATTAGAATACTGTCTAATGTATTTATGAATTAGGCAGCAGGGGATGCTGTCCTTACTTAGGATCTGCTCAAGGTTTATTATGACTGTAACCACCAGAACATGTGTTTTGGCTCTAACATGGTCTGTGGTCACAAGCTGACAAAGCTGTTGCCTTACTGAGAGTTCTTATAATGATAAAAATATTCTGTATAACTCTTGGCACTCAGGAGTAAAGATGTTCTAAACATAGTGTTTTTGATGGCTTAACTGAGTTCAGAGAACCATGTCCAAAGTGCTTGCATTAACAGCTTTGATCTTGGCTCCTGAAGTATGTGCAATAGTTTTTGTATTCCTGTCACAATGATGGGTGATATTTAATATATGGTGAAGGGCAACTGTGAATTATTATGTACTTGGAAATGGATTACTGATTTGGTGGGGTGTGCAATGTTAAACTAATCACTGCCAAAAAAGCCAATGTCACATTGAAATGAAACGCCAATTTTGTCGTGTACCTTTGCCACCAAATTGCCCACCTCTTACTATAAAACCATTTCAGTTTTGCCTTTCCAGAACATAATTTTAGATATATGTTACTTTTATTTTTAGTCATTTTTTTCTCAAGTATATTGCAGGAAAGCCGGTCTGTTATTCCTGTTACCTTTTAGCTTTTTTTTCTAGAATTTAATGAAAAGTTCGTTTTAAATCATACTGTTTTGCTAATATGCCTCTCACAGGTATGAAAGTGATCATTAAACTTGATTATATTAAGAAATACCTCAATTATGAACCTGAAGATAACACTCATTAAAAATAAACTTATTTTCAAATATGTTTCTGTAGGATATAAGATTACTTCTACATGAACAGTTTTCTTCCACAATTGGTTTTGATAAATACATGAAAAAAATTTTATTTATTATTAATACTTTCAGTAATGTTTATGGTTACAAAGTAGAAAAGGAGTCACTAACTGAGAAGATAATTCTTATTCGGTATAAGTATTAAAACCAAGTGAATTGAAACTAAGGTGAATCAGTGGCTTCTTTACAGGTCTGGTATATATGGAATCTAGATGTTTGAGGCAGGAGAGATTTTTACTGGAATTACATATATTGGATATAGAAGAGAATCTTAATCATCATAAGAAAAAATAAATACATTTTCTACAAATTTTATAATTATATATTAGACATTTATAAGCATGAAAGATGAGAAAAATATAAAAAAGGACAATTTAAAATTTAAGTGCTTTTTCTGTAATCTGTAATCAAATGCTCATTTGTATATTCTTTTCAAGATAAATGTGTTCACGTGTCTTTTAGAAATTTCCGCATCTCTTTCCAAAATATTTTTCACAGAAAATATTTTTGATTGCTAGTATAAAATTAACTTCAAAACAATAGCAGAAGTTTGATAGCCCATATTTACTTTTCATAGTCTATGGATAAATTATTTGCCACTATGTCTTTCCTTGTATCCATCCCAAACTGAATTCAGGCTCCTAAAAGTGAAAAAGTTGCTCTCTATCTAGTTTTACAAAGGGGTCCATCCACTCATTAAATAACTTAGCTAATGAGTTTCTGAGAACTATAGTACCCGCTAGGATCATTTGTTTCAATTTTGCAATGTCCAGCTCAGTAAATCACAGGCACTAATTTTATAAATTACAAGCTATAGATTCACATTAAGATACTCAAGAGTGTTAAAAACTTGAATATTTAATAATTATCAATATTATATTTGCTACCAAAATATGGCATCTCTGTTCTTAATGAGACCTGTATGGAAGATGTAAATATGTTTTACACCTCCCCCCCGCCCCACACACACACATACATCTCCTGATAAGAAACAGTAGTCTTGCAAGAAATGATTGTCTTCTTTGGAAGCTTTGGAAAAGTGGTAGAGTGGCTTCTTTGCACTTACCACCATGTCTCACATATTATTTCACAATACTGTGAATGGCTTGTTTTGTTTCCTGTTTTTTTTTTTTGTTGTTGTTGTTTGTTTGTTTTTTGCCATAGGAAAAAGCATATTTGAGGTGATTCTTAAAAACAAATAAGATCAAAAGAACCAAGCATTTCTCACCAAGTGATGTACTTATTCTCCCATATTTTGCAGTTTCTACAAAGCTACTTTCCCCACAGCTGAACTCTGTGACCTGTATGTCAGAGGCCATCTAACTGGTTTTGTCTGGTTAATTATCGAAACAAAACTGCAAGTCTGTTTTTCTAGAGTCACCTGGAGAATGGTCCCCTTTGACTTTGGAGGTGGGGGGTTCTCTAATTTCTAACTATCCCCCAAAATTCAGGGTTTTTTTTTTTTAATGAATAGTGTTCTTTATAATATAATCATTTTTATCTACAATGATGTCACTCAAGGGAGGTAATAGTGGTGAATCTGTTGAGGAAGTCAGTGCAACAAAGATAACGAGGAAATAGATGTTCAGTAGGGGTTTCGTTTGTTTTTGTTTCTTTTGTTGTATAATGATAGAGCATTCTGCTCACAAAACAATAGTTGTCTTGAGAAATAGGTCAATTTGGAGGGGGTAAGCATGACACCTAAATTAATTTTTTTTTTTTTAATCTGGATAAAGCTGACTTTTTTTTAAATGCAGATTCTTTAATGTAGGAGTTATTTCAGATAGATGTTTCTCCTGTATAGTCTGTACTAATACATATTACTTGTTAACAAAATCTGGGTTATATTTGAGAACTATGGAGAGATTAATTTATGGTGTTCTATTTTCAATAACTCTGTGTTTTATGGTTGATTGTAAGGAATAAAGAGGTATACATCACCCCTTCTCCACCCCATACCCCTGGCAAATAAGATTAGAGGGGTTTTTCCTTGTTTAATGCTATTATTGTTATACTTTTACAATTCTAATGTACTATAGGGAGGAAAGTTCTCAAGAAAAGAAAAAAGATTTAGAAGAAAACAGACTTAGAAAAGGTGCTTGTATCAACTTGTTTTTATTTTTTACTATAACATTAAATTCACCTTCCACATTTTTCTCAGATTTTTAGGGAAAAAAAGTTGGCTATCTTTTTTTGTTTTCAAAGAATGTTATATTAAATATTTGTACTGTATGTTAACTAATATATTGTTATATAATAACAAGTGATAATAGAATCACTTTAATTAGCTATACTTATGAAATATGTCTTTCTTTTTAGATCTGCAAATTAAGAAAACTTAAAAAATTTTCTCTATCACTTGGGCACCTAAAGAACAGACATTGGCAAGCCATACATGTGCAGATTAGCCTCATAAACCTATTCTTTGGAAATGCTAATATTTTTCACATGAAAATTACTACCTGCATATAGTAAAAGAGTTGATCTACATTGTGAGCTGCTTTTGTAGACTTAAAATGCTTTTATTGTTATTCTGATTTTTAAAAATTAATGGGTATGGGAAAATATCATCAATAGTAAATGAAAATGTATGGATGTAATTCTTAGGGGAATTTAAGATGTTATTTCTTTGTGCTATGTAAAATCATGCACTCTATCCAAATTATTAATGAGTAGTAGATATAGTGTCATCAACCAGGATAACTTCATTCATTAGAGCATGTCACAACACCTTAATTGCCCTGTTTTTTTACATTCCATTACATAATTACATCATCAAGTTACGTTGTTTTCATATCAATCCTGTTGGGTCTATATACATATTTTTCTTTTAGGAAGAAATGTAATTTCTCTTGCAAATAGCAGTAGAAATTGATAGCATCTATTTTTAATATAAATAGAATTAGTAAAACAAATGACAACAAAAACTATTCTATTGGTTTTCAGTGCTATAAAATGTGAACTTATTATCAGGGTTAAAAATATATATACTAATTTCATATCTATTACTAAAATTGTGTTTAGAAACCCAGAAATTAACCTGATAACTTTTATAAAACTGTATTAATGAAGTTATCATAAACATCTGCATTATAAAACTATAGTAATTCTATTTTGTCTAATGTACAGTGGATTGAAATGGCATTTTAGTTTCAATACCTTATGTATAAAATGTAATTCCCACCTCCCTCATTCGCCCATGCGCAGTCTGGATATTGCTTAATTTCCTGCAATTCTTTATGAGAGATGTTTAATTCTAAATTATGTTAAGGTATTTCCCATTTTTATTTGCCCGGTCTGACTGCTCCTGAGATGATAAAATGAGGGAAATGTATTTAGAATAAATTTTCCTATTAATTTAATGAACTTAATATTTGAAGCAAAGGTGAAATGGTAGGTTTTGAATGTTACTGGCATGATAAACATTATAAACAGAATAGGGCTACAACTGTCATCTAAGTTGGTTCAGAATATGCACCTGAATATTATTTTATCATAATAATACTAGGTAAGTGTTTCCCTGCTTCCCTTACTATTATTGGTACTGGGGTGCTGGGAGGTGTGTTTCAATATAAGCTTAGCAGTTCACTAGACTGACTGAAGATATGTCTTGGAAACTTATGAGTAAAGTGATTTTACCAAAAAAATTGAAAACAGTGACAGTTTTGCATGCAAAAGAAGATGAAAATAAAAGATTCACAGTTAGGGAAACGTATGTTGTTTTGAAACTTTTCACATCACTGATTCAATTTTCAATTAGGGCTTCAAAAATATTTTAATCCAGAAGATATTTAAAATAATATTAAAAAAAATCTTCTGCCAAAAATTATTTTTCTAATTTATATCTATACTTCTTATCAAACTTTTCATATCACTAATTCAATTTTCAATTAGGGCTTCAAAAATATTTTAATCCAGAAGATATTTAAAATAATATTTAAAAAATCTTCTGCCAAAAAATATTTAAATTTATATCCATATTTCTTAAGTTAGATAGTTAGGTTGAAAACAAAAATAGTGAATGCTTTCCAAACATACTTCAGTTGCTTTAGATTCTAAACTGCATATGCAGTGCATACACCTTAATTTTTAAGTATTTTGTTGTTTCATTTGGTTCAATAGAGTATAATTTTGAAGGATGTTTAGTTGAAAGAAAAGAAAGCTCACAACTCATTAAACCTTATGAAACATTAAAATTAATTTTATAGTTAAAATTCAATGAGAAAAAAAGACTTATGTGCCTTGCATGTTTATGATATCTGATTTACTATTTTGTATAATCCAGATATTTGCCTATTAGCTAAATCAGTTATTTAAATGTCCAAGTGATGCTAGAAAACAAAATGCTACTTTCAAATGATAGTTTCAAGTTCTTACTGATTGCATTGTTCACTTACTGAGTGTCCATTTTCTAAAAAGCATAGTCTGTTTCATTTTTCAGTATTAGAAACCACATGACCACCTGACTGATCTGAGGACAGTCTGCCTTGAGCCTTTTAATACTGGACTTACTGCTTTTAAAATCCTTAGCAAGTGTGTTGCAAGCTAAGCACTTGCTTCTGCTCTGTAAGTCTAAGAGAGAATCCTTTCAAATGTAAATTATGCTCATACTAATTTTAAAAATGATTACCTTTTTAATGTTTGGTACTTCACTTGCAAATAAATAGTTATGTTGGTAAGAAATTATTAAGACAAACTTATGCTTTCTTATGCAATGTTGATATACGGGGGATTTTCCTTATTGGTCCAAATTTAAAGCCACTCTTAATTTAATTTGATTGGACAATTGGGTGTTTCAAAAGTGGTTTTATTAGCTAGATAATGAGACTACATAAAAAGCCATTGTATAGTTTAAAAATAAATTCAAACTTTAAGTTTAGAATTCTATTTATTTTATATTTGTAAAATTGTCTGAGTGTTATGACAAATAAAATGTCTTTATTTTTCAGAAATTTTAAAATGATCAACAAATGATTATATTCAGGATTTTTAAAAATTTCATAAAAATAAAACCAGTCAGCTAGTTTAAAACTTAAGTAGGTTGCAGTATATAATGACTTAATTTTATTTAAAAACATAAATCTATTAGGATAATGATAGGTCATAAGTATCTGAAACCAGCCTATTGAAGTTAATTTCCTACATTAAATAAGAATTTTAAACAGGAATAGCAGGAATTCTTACATTTTAAAGAAATTTATTATTTATTGTTTCTAATAATAGTGATATTTATTTTTCCTCAAAATTATAGTTTTACAAAAAATTGATCTCAGTTTAAGTTTACCATTAATACAATACAAATCAAAGGAACTGATCACTGTTACCATCTCATTAAGCCCTTCCAATCCATTCCGATCTACTTAATAATATGTTCAATGGCATATTATTGTAGCATTCATATACCAATGACCTTTGTATTTCATTCTCTGTAAATCTGGTAACTATGTGATATTAAAACTTCCTACTTATTGTAAAGCACTAAGGTTAATGAATGAACAAAGTAAGACAAAAAAACTCAACATAAATTATGTGTACTGTTCAGTGGTGTGATGTGTACTGTTTAATAACTGGCTAAGGCAAAAAGAGAAGCTTTGATTTATAGCAATTTGCCAGTTTTGTGGTATAAATACCATTATAGCCAATATCAAGCCCTTAATGGTGGAGTTGCATGTAATGCCCAGTTGTGAAAATAGGTGCACAGTTTGCCCTCTCAGGCCAGAAAGAGCTTGCTCTAAGATACTGCTAACACATAGCATACTCAAGTGAAGGGAAAAACATAGGCCATTAAAGTGAGTAGCAATTAGCCTAGATGGAATGTGTTTAAACAGGTATGCATGGTGTATCAGATAGATAAAGGAATGATAACAATAAGGTTGCAGAGCTTTGAAAGCAAAAGTAAAGACTTGGGCTTTTATTAATACAGTTAGAACCTTTGCAGTAATTCTACACTTAAATATCAATTTATCATTTCATTCATGAAAATAATTTGATATCTAAATAAGGGCATAATTTTGAAGTTAATTATATAGTAAAATATCTATAGGGAAAAAAAGGATGTTAAGAAAAACTTTAGTGCCCTGACTGGTGGCACAGTGGATAAGGAGCTGGCTTGTGAACCCAAAGGTTGCTCGTTCGATTCCCCAGCCAGGGCACATAACCAGGTTGCAAGCCAGGTCTCCAGCCAGGTCCGTGGCTGGAGGCAGATGAAAGGCAACCATACATTGATGTTTCTCTCCCTCTATGCCTCTCTCCCTTCCTCTCTCTGGAAATAATGAATAAAATCTTTAAAAAAAAAGAAAAACTTTAGCTATGTCACAGACTTATGAAATGAGCCATGGTGAATGTTGGTATTTTCTGATTTATTGAGATTCTGTCATTAAATTAGAAAACTTTAACTCTTTACCTGGAAAATATTGAATCATGAAATGATTTGCATAACTTACACTTTGTATTCAAAAAATTCTAAAACAATAAAATTTTCAAGATCATTCAGTAACAATATTATAAACTTTAGTTAATATCTTCTGATAGTTCAGTAATAGGCTCAGAGTCTATAATAGTAGGACTAGCTTCACATGCTGATCATCAGAAACCTGACAGAAGAGTTACTTTAATAAAGAGGGGATTATTCTTGCTATGGAGTCTTAAATTAGGTACAGCAAGACTGAAACAGCTGCAGAAAGGTGACATCAAGGAACTTGGCACCTTCTGCATATGTGCTACAGTAGTCCTATAGATTGAAGCTCCATCCTCATGGTTGCAAGATGGCCACTGCACCTCCAGGTGTCACATCTGAGTCCCAGCCCAGGAGAAGAGAGAAAGAAAAATGGGTAAAAGATATTACCTTCAATTCAGAAAGCAAGTTCTTTCTCTATTTACATGTTATTGGCTAGAATTATTTTACTTGGCTATTACAAAGGAGGCTGCAAATGTGTCTTATATATGAATATATTACCAACTCTTTTCCTAAGAAAGACGATGTTATTGGGTATGCTATTGACTGTCTGCCATAGGAGATTTAAATTGTGAAGTAATATTTAGCCACACATGCAACTCTTTTAAATTTTTTATTTTAAGTATTTTTGACATTTTCTTTCCTATGTTATTTGGGTACCTACCTCTAAGCAGCCTGACTACTGTTTTCCTATTTTTAGTTTTAAACATTCTTTCAAAAACAAGTTAATGAATCTTGTCTGAGAATGTATCAAAAGTAAGTGTAGATATTTTATATTTTAAAGATTTGTATTTTCTTTCTGGGCCTGGCCTATATTCTTGAAACATGAATTTACTAAATTAACTTTGTATGTGAAGCAAGAGATGTTATTCAAATATTAAGTGATGCTATCAAAATATATATTTTCTGTCCATATATAAAAATAACCCTGTTTTTTAAAAGATTGTATTTATTTATTTATTTATAGAGAGAAGGGAAGGGAGAGAGAAAGAAAGGGAGAGGAACATTAAAGGGAGAGAGAAACATTCATCTGTTGCCTGTTGAACTCCCCCAGATTAGGAACCAGCTCTCAATCCAGGCGTGTACCCTGACTGGTAATCAAACTTTTCACTTTGCAGGATGACACCAACTAACTGAGCCACACCAGTCAGGCCAACCCTGGTTTATTTTTGATATAGGATATTTCAGTACCTCCATGTTTTCCTTACCTCTTTAAAGCAATGAAGAAGTTGTAGCAAAAAAAATTACTTATTGTGGAAGTGTCCATGATACTTATACAATATAAATGTATTATATAGCACATCATATGGCAGTTTTTACAAAGCATCAAATGATAAGCTGTTCCTAATGGGAAAACAATGAACCCAGGAGTGTAGTAGGATCAAATAAGAGCACAGGAACTGTGTTCTAGATCTTGGGACCCTACTATTAAAAAATTAAAGGCTCTGAAGAATTTTGCAATAAAGACATCTGATTATGTTGGCTTAACTCAGTGTTTTCCAAACAAACTATTTGGCAGTGGGACATTTTTTTCCTCTATTATCTTAACATTATCTCTTATTATATGCTGTATATTAATAACCAATTAATCTGCTAAATCAAAAACATGAAGTATTACTTTAATGTGTAAATTCATTTAAAATTTTCATTTTCATCATACAAATTTTATATATATTAAATCACCCAAACAAGACTGATTTAGTGTCTATGTTTCTGATTTCTTAGGGAATTATTATCAGGGCTTGTTTTGCTGACTTCACAGAAAGTAAACTAATGAATTTGAAAACTTTAAATTATGAAATTTTAAGAATTCCCTTCTATTTTAAATGATAACTTATACTTAATTATAAATTGTTTTGCTATTAAATTATCAGAATATAATTTATATTTTGATATAAATTATACTCATTGAATATTTAAGAAAACATTTCCCTACATGCATTAAAAGTTATAAAACAACTACATAATTGGAAACAACAAAAAAAGACATTTTAGAGTCATGATAAACCTAGTAAATACACTCTGCTTTTCTTACTGGGAAAATATGATTTGAGGAAAAGAAATATGGCTTAAGTAAATTTCAGTTTTATTAATAATATTGCCATGTGTTTTAAGGGAGGAAGTATTTTGAAAAACAGTTGATAATTTATTTTATGTTTATTGCAAGAATGAGATTAATTATCTGTTCTTACAGAAATGATCAGCAATCTAGGTAGATAAATTATGTAGATTTCTATTTAAGGCAGAATTTTGAAGCTACATTATCTTCATAAGTTTGTAATATTTTGTTAGAGTCTTATATGCCTCTCTTATAGCCCAGACTCTATTACTAGGACTGAAGGCCACTATATTTGAAATCTTGTTTATGTATTAGACAACATCAAATGATAATTATTAATGTTCTAGCTGTATATGAAATATAAGGGTTGTGAGTGCAAAAGCCAGAAAATAAGTAGTAAATTGAACAACATGTGAGCCTACAGTGTTGAATGCTCAGCTATAGTAATATTAAAATGCCTTGTCTAGGGACAACCAATAATTTTCATCTACACACTTCTGGTTTGTTTATCATATGCAGGTTGGACAGGTAGCAATTTTGAATGGCTTATCTTGATATGAATACAATTATCAAAGGATTATATGGTCAAACCTGAAAAGCATTTACTCATCATCTTTTGTTTGCAAGTCTTCTAGCTCTTGTACACTCTCTTTTTTAGTTAATGGAAAGTATTATAAATTAGGCCAAAGCCTATTTTAAATAGAATATGCTGTTATAAATAAGAGCTTCATGAATGGCAGCTGCTTTTCTCAAGTTGAGACCAAGCGTTGTTTGTTTTCTAGAGTCAGTGTCAGTATATCATTTATTTACTTTGTGATAAGATAGTATGTACCCTAGGTATTAAGCCTATGATCATAATTTATAACAAGATTGAGATTATATAAATTCAGATTGTATTCTAAATTATAATACATCATGATTTTTTGTTCAGTGATCTTCACATTGTTTGAAAATTATTCTAGCTTGCTCTATTAATTCTACTTCCCTCTCTTTCCAAAAGTACTATCCATATGAATGATAATATGAAAATATATTTATTTATGTATTCTTTAGTCATAATTTCTAATAAATATTTTTGATAACCTGACAGTGACCATACTTAAACTATCTCAGAAATAAAAAGGTAAAACTTTTATTTTTCAAGTTTGATTAAATGAGAAAGCATTACATGAGTCACTGACAGTTTTGTGGATGAACATGCTGGATAACAGAGATGATATTTCAAATACTAGTTCAAATACTGCAACTAGAGATGATAATGCAACAATCTTATCTCCTTATTTTCTAACTCAAATATGAAAATGCATTCAGAAATTTCATTGTTAATAAAAATATACACAAGATATTAGTTTCAAAATCCAAATTGTTGAGTGAAGCTACAATTTTTCTTTTTGATTTTAACTTGAGTACTTGTTCCTTTCTAACTTCTTGAGTCTACTGTGCAAATTCTGTGGTTTTTTGGAACCCATGTCACTCTTTGTGCCTTTTAGAATATTGACTAAAAGCAGTATGTTGTAACATTCCTTGAACCTGCGTAGTTTAAAGAAATTTTGTGTGAAAGAGTTTTCTACAAATGTTTTAACTCATTTGAATTTTAATCATGACTTAAGTTCTTGTGTATGTGTGTATAGGTTAATGTGTGTGTTTTAAACTTTGGGGGTAAATTCATTACCCTCCAATTTTTGAATATGTGTCTTTATAAAATACTAACTAAGCAATGTGCAGAAATACAAACATGTGTTCCATCTTAATGAAAGGATTTAAAATGTAATATTATGAAAAGACAAATGCACACAGGAAAGTACCAGATAATAATAAATTAGTCCATTCAACTTACAACATACTGCTTTTAGTCGGTAATCTAAAAGGCACGAAGTGTGAGGTGGACTCCAGAAGAACACAGAATTTGCACAGTAGACTTAAGAAGTTAGAAAAGAACAGGCAGTAGTCCTGACTTCTGCTCTTGAAATGAGCACGTCTGATTTCCACCTCTGAAGCGTAGTCCAAGGAATTTAATCTCTGGATTTACTGCTAAAAGTAGGTGCAAACCCCACCAGAGGCAGAGGTGTATCATAGTTTCTTGTTTCTTCCCAAAGTACATTTTTGTAGAAAGATACCAGATAACTATATACTGGTAGTTTAGGAGCTGAGGATGATTAGTATGTTGAATGAAAGGCAGTCCTTTTTCAAATGCTTATGATGTACCAAAATGCTTTGATGGAAAAAATCACCTTTTCTCCAAAGTTTAAATGATTTCCATAAATACATTTTCTGGTGTAGCTATGGTATAACAAACCAAATCTTTAGCAGATTCTTTTTTTTTTTTTTAAAGATTTTATTCATGATTTTTAGAGAGAGGGGAAGGGGAAGGAAAAAAGGAAGAGAAACATCAATGTATGGTTGCCTTTCACCTGCCTCCAGCTACGGATCTGACTGGAGACCTGGCTTGCAACCTGGTTATGTGCCCTGGCTGGGAATCAAACCAGCAATCTTTGGGATTGCAAGCAGGCGCCTATCCACTGTGCGACCAGCCAGGGTACTTCTACACATTTTTTAATATGTATAGGCTTATAGTCATTCTGGTAGCTTGCTTATTATTTGGAGAAAGTGTTAACTGAATGAAATATAGAAGTGATAGAATTTTAAATGCATTTTATGATCTTTGTAGGTTTAAAGCAGTCAGAGGAATTTCATCAGTAGTTTAATTGTGAAATAATCCTGCTCAGGAAGTAGGTCACAGAGACAGGTAGACAGTAAACAGGATTAAGGCAAAACTGTCCAAAGTTACTACTAGCTGTCAGTATTACCACCTTGCACTGGCTTGGTAAACATAAACATTGAAGAACAGATAAATCTCAGTAATTGTTTTGTGAACACCAGAATACCTTTATATTACACTTAAATTTTATATGTTGTTAATTGAGAAGCATTGTTCTGATAATTATTCACAAAAATGCAACTGTTTCCTTTATCTTCTACACCAGTAATGTCCCACATTCCAAATAATATGAAAAAAGTACTAGCAGTTTTCATTTCTCTCTATGTTTGGGCTCTATAAAAACAATAGTGTTTATTCATCTAGTATTGTTCTAATGCTAAAGGAGATATATAAAATTAAATGGCAAACTCTCTTTCCTTAAACAGTTTATTTTCCCAATAAGATAATTACTCTTTAAAAGATGAAGAAGATTATATTGAATAGAGACAAGTGAAAAGAGTATTTGAGTGGGGGAGAGACTAAAATAAAGATGGCATATCCCCTCCTGTCAAACGGCATATCATCCAGTAAATAAATTATGCTTTAATATTTAAATAGGTTAATAGCCCTGGTTGGTGTGGCTCAGTGGATTGAGCACCTGCCTGTGAACCCAAGTGTTGCTGGTTCAATTCCCAGTCAGGGCACATACCCAGATTGCTAGCCAGGTCTCCAGCCAGGTCCTTGACTGGAGGCAGGTGGAAGGTAACCATACATTGATGCTTCTCTCCCTTTCTTCCTCTCTCCTTGGCCTTTTCTCTGAAAATAATGAATAAAATCTTCAAATAAATAAATAAGTTATTAATGTACTATAATGGCGAAATATTTTAGCTGTAACATTAACAGAAGTGTGGAGATGTTATCATAAATGTCATATATATTTATTTGGGTATTTTAATAAATTATATGATTTTTTGTTGGGGTCTAGTAGGAAACGGTGTGATATTGGAGATGATAGGAAAGTGATACTGATTTCTTGTAGGTTTTTAAAAATATTTTATTTATTATTTTTAGAGAGAGGGGAAGGGAGGGAGGAAAAAAGGGAAAGCAGCATCAATGTGGGGTTGCCTTTCACCTGCCTTCAGTTGGGGACCTGGCTGGAGACCTGACTAGCAACCTGGGTATGTGCCCTGATTGGGAATTGAACCAATGACACGTTCACAGGCAGGTGCTCAATCCACTGAGCCACACCAGCCAGGGCTCTTGTAGGTTTTTAATGAAACAATGAACAATATGAACATCTGGAAAGATTTGGCTGACAATCATGTGTGGGATAGATGAAAGAAATGGGATTAGGAGAATCAAAAGGAAAAAAAAAAATCTGTTGGGTTAGGGGTAACCAAACCCAAGCTATAATTTCTGTAATAGAGGGGTTGTGAAATGAGAAAGGATGGGAAAATCCAAGAGTTATTTTGCAAATAAAATACACTAAATCTTGGCTATATAATGAATATAGGCAACGAAGGAGAGGATAGACTAATACCTTTAAGAATTCTAATCTTAGCCCTGGCTGGTGGCACAGTGGTGCTGGTCTGTGAATCCAAAGGTCACTGGTTTGATTCCCCAGCCAGGATGCATAACCAGGTTGCAAGCCAGGTCTTCAGCCAGGTCTATAGCTGGAGGCAGGTGAAAGGCAACCATATATTCATGTTTCTCTCCCTCTCTTCCTCTCTCCCTCCCCCTCTCTCTGAAAAATAATAAATTTAAATTAAAAAAAAAAGAATTCTCATCTTGATCACTGTAAAATGCATAGCTTATCTGAAATATTCATCAGTATATATAGACACAGGTTTGAAATGATATGAGGATGATTAGCAATTTGGGTCTAAGTTTAAGGTATGTTTGTCCATTCAGATGGAAATCTCTTGTAGGCAGCTGGATATACAAGATGAAAGCACTTGTCAAAATTAAGTGATATTCAGATACACAGAAGCTCAAGTTAATCCAAAGTCAAAGTCAGCAAGGAATTTTAACATGAAAAAAATTTTAAAAAAGATCATGGGCTAGTTTAACAGTGGCATAAATATATCTATTGGCATTATAGTTCTTGGAATGTGGGAGTTAGTTTGATTTGGAGTATGGAGTAATGTTCTATCAAGTTTTTTTTTTTCAATTATCACTCTTTCTATTTGGACCTTTTTTTTTTTTTTTTTTTTGACATTGTGCTAACTAGCAAATATATTATCATAGAATTTATCTACTCATCAAATGGAGTTATTTAAGCTGCTTTTTATTTGAACTTCCATTTTTAATGATTACTAATTTATTCTAGAATAAGAATATCCATTAAGATAGTAGCACATTTTTCCTGATGAAACAGTACAGAGATTATTAAAGGACTAATGCCTGTTATTCAATATTGGGTAATTTGTAAACTATAATAATGCACTGGAAGTTTAGAAATGACTATCTAAACTTGGGCTGCATTTACTTGAACTAAATATACTCATATTTAATTGTGTTTATTTTTAAAAATCATCTTTTTAAATTATAAACTCACATTTTCTAGTTTATGTAATAAATGTTTTTCAAATATTGTATTTGATTTCTTTCTTAAAAATAATTTAACTCCATCTAACTTTAAAACATCATATCATTTGCATTATGAAGCCTTTTTACATTGAGCATAGACAATACCATACAACCTTAACTAATATCCTGCTCATTAATCATTTGGAAGGTAATTAACTATATAGCAAGGGAAGAGTTTCCCCTAGAAACCAATATTTAAAGTATTTTAGATGTGCTCAATTAAAAAAGTCCAGTTTGTGCTTGTGTGATATATTTTAGTGCACACACAATTACTTTTTAAGTAAGACATTTAATTTTCTGTATAATAGAAAAATACTTTGGGATATATGTTTGTTATTGATAGTTGTCAAGATACGTAACAACTGTTATAGAATATTATCATTCCTATTTTCAAAAAGAAGTTAAGTTATAGAAACATTATTTGGAATTATTACAATACTAATTTTCTGGCTAAGAATAGTTTTTAAGAGTAATTATGCACTGGAAATGGTCTGTGTGGTAGTAAGAAAGAAAAAAAAATCAAAAAGAGCCAAAAAAGGAAAATGATACTGCCAAATATAAGTAGTTTACACCCATAAAATCATGGCTCAGCATCAGCTTTGGATGTTACAGGAGCACGTTGCTGAAGACAGCACAGTTTTGCTTGCTATGAAGGAAAACTATTTGTATTTTGAAAAAATTGTCTCCATTCTTAAGATTTTTAGTAATAATATGAAAGATAGATAACTGGACAGTCTAAATGTAAGGATGACACGGGCATTTTTACAGAAGTTTCTTGTGAGCTCCTCCCTATGTTTTGTTCAGTTGTTAGGAGAACCTAACTGCACTGTGTTTGATAACAGTGCATTTCTTAGTCATATAAGATTATTTTTGGTCATGGTTTTTAATAGACACATAATAATATCTTAAGGTTACTTTTTGATATTTTCTTTGAAGCCAAAGTTAATTAAAAATGAATGACTGAAAAATAACCAGTATCTTCTAATACATTGAGTTAAATTCCTTTAAATTGATTTATCCTATATCAGAGTTTCTGTGAGGATCCACAAAAATTGCTGAGGCTCTTGCTTTTAGTACTTCTTCATGGAAGAGATAACTTTTCCTGACAATATAAAAAAAGCAATATTATATTCCATGTGCAATATAGTTAGAATTTAGATGACAATGACAAGATATAGAGCAAAGATAATATTGTAAAAGCAGTTTAGATAGACTTTAGGTAAATCTCAACTTCCCTTAAGGCTTTCATATCTATGCATATATTATTTAATTTTAACATTTAAAATATTGATATTATGTTTGGTGTTGTGATAATTTTAGAAAATTTATAATGCAATACTTTTAATAGAAATCAGATGTTAGTTAATGTATTTGAAAATCAAAATAAGATCTTTATTGAACATTTGTAAATACTTTCTGTATGCCAATGACATTAGGACACCATGACCAAATCTTAATTTTTGAATGCTCTTACTGTGAAAATTTTGACCCTGTAAAATGCAGGGCAAAATGTGCCAAAAAATGAATCAAAAAGTCTTTTGTATTCTGAGTGAAAAATCAACTGATTCCTAATTGACTAGAGAGTAGGAAAATTGAAATAATATTCTTCTATCATTAGCAACTGAATTAGATTATAAGACATCCATTTTTCTTTTTCATGGGAGATAATAAAAATTGAAATGCTGACTGGGGTGGGCCAAAGTAAGACAGCAGAGACTTGCTTGAGAATACTGCACACTTGGCTCCAGCCTTATGTGAACTTGGACAGAGATCCATGATCCATCTGAATCTCTGTTTTTATAATAAAACAATGGTAACATTCTTACCTCAGGTCATTTTTTTGTAGTTTGAAATGAAATATAATTGGCTTTGTTTTCATAATTGGCAAATATGATACAAACATAAGGTGAAATTATTATTATTAATATATGTCTCATTTTTAATTCTATTATTTAAGCTTGCCTTAACTGGAATACCTCAACTAGTTTTTTAATGCCTTTTTAAAAAGCCTTCCTTTAGTAGAAAGGCAACCCTGCTTTTCAAAGGCTTTAGGAAATTCCACATATAGCTGTCTTCAAGATACTCTTGAATTAAACTAATAGTAACTTGATGGCTTACAAGTAAAGCTTACTTGCAACTCTCATTCAATCTGGGTTCAGTTTCTAGAAATACTACCTCATTTCTGATTATTGGCCTTCAACTGAAGATAGCTATGACATCCACTTCCATGCTCTGTTTTTTAAGTAAGTGCTAAACAAACTAGTGGCTCCATGGTAACCAGTATTAGTATTATTCCGGCCTGATTACCTATCCCAACAGAGCATATAAATAATTTAAGTAATAGTAAATGTAGGGTGATTCTTTAAAAAGTATAGAATTGTAGCTGAACTCATGGTTTATAGTTATTCTGTGAAGGGTGTTCATGTATGTGGAGTTTTTATGTAGCAACAACTGTTTCTCATCTCTCCAATGAAAAATCCAGCCAGCATCACCCTATCACCTGATTTATTTGAAAATAACATGATTAGATTCTATAACTTTTATTATTAAGAAAGACAATGTTAGAAGGTGAAGGGATAAGCCAAAGAACATGTATACATAACCGTAGACATAATTAATAATGGTGATATCTAGAGGGAAGATGGGGTGAAGGCAGAGGGGAGGTAAGCCAAGGGGGAAAATGGGGATATCTGTAAAGGGTAAACAACACCAACAAAATAAAAAAGGATAATGTTAATAAAATATATTAATCTTTACAAATAGTTATCAACATTTAAAATATTTTTTTCACACAAGTTAAAGAAATAAAAATTAAAATTTTGATTATCCAGTTTTAGATCTTTAAATCACTTTGGAACTTCAACTGACTATAGGAAGATACCACTTGTCTTTGCATCCTCAGTTTAATTTTGTGACCATGAAAGGAAAAATTGTATTCATTATGTAAATAATATAGAGTACTAAAAAATCTTTGTATTTTTCATATTATTTCTTTATACTTGATTTGGAAGTGATTGTGCTTATTTTGTTTAAGATAAAATCAGTTGTAAAGCTTTTCATTTTCCCTATCAACCACTTTAACCCCAAGTTAAACTGAGATGAAGGATTGCTATGTCAACTAAGGAATTAAGCAAAGAGGAGCAGAAAATTCTGAGTATCACAATTGCTATTGTTAAAGTTTCTAACAAGATTTGCTTTTGACATATAATACAGAAGAAAGTTGAGGATTGTTATGAAGTTATAATGGTGATGAAGATATCAACTCATATTGAATTTAACTTTGAATAGGACAAATAGTAGAAAGCTCATTACAACTTAAGGAAGTGGCAAGATGAAAGTGTTCAAATAGGTGAAAGTATATAGCTCATTGGCTCTAAGTAATATATAATATAAAAATAATTTGCTTACCCTCTAGTAATTGTGATATAGTTTGCCTCTGATATGAAAAATGTTCAAATAAATGTTGAATTAGCATTTTAAAGATTATAGTTAAAATAATGTCCTTAACAACTAGTAAATTATTTCACATATTCTATACATTATTCCTGATATAAGACTTTAGAGTAAGAAATATTTAAGAATTATGTACTCTAGCTTACATTTATGTAGCACTCTATAGTTTGCAAAGTGCTTTGCATATTTTATGTCTGATTTTTAGAAAATGTACCCTCTTTTTTAAAGGTAAATCTTTCAAGAGGTTTAGAATCTGTCATCAAGTACAAATTATTCAAGCCTTCTAGCCCTCAAACCTATGCTTCAATTATGCAAAAATTAGGCAGTGAATTGATATAAATATATGTATTATTAACAATAAGTGCTAATGACAAAAATAACCCATCTTTATAAGTACCTCAAAAAATCTTGAAAATACAAGATTGGTACACGAAATACCAATAGTAGAGCATGAGTAATAGGTAACATAGAAAGATTTGAAACAAATAAGCTTTGCAAAAAGGTACTCTGGATTTTCAGAAAGGAATAGGATGAAAGACAGCTGGATGAATCAACTGAAGTGAAGAGGTCTTTTCTTCCATAAGAATAGCACAAACAAAGATATAGCAAGATAATTGAATAGTCTACATATATTGGAATAAAGTAAAAAAAAAGTGTTGAGTCAATATATAGATCCTTGACATTCAAAAGAGTAGAATGTTAAACATCATTCAGTGGGTAATAGAAATCAATTCCAAAGAAGACAAGTTACATGGTGCAAAGTTTAAAATGAAGTTAATTTTAAAGCAACAGTGAAAAAAGGACAACAAATAGAAGTTGACTTTGAAAGTGTTTAATTCAGGACTAAGATAAAAGTGCCATAAAAGTTGGGATAAAACAAAGAATTATTATAAAACAAAAGTTGATATGGCTTAAGCATAGTTATATTTATATAAGGAGATTAAAAAAGATGGAAATAAACTTTTGTTTTTCAATTTCAGTTGACATGCAGTATTACTTCATATTGGTTTCTTAGTGGTTAAACAATTCATATATCTATAATGATTCCCTAATAGTTCTAGTATTCCTGGCACCATGCATAGTTATTACAATATTATTGACTATATTCCCTAATCCCATCACCATTTTCACCCAGCCCCCCAAACTCCCTTTCCCACTGGTAATTGCCAGTCTGTTCTCTGTATCCATGACTCTGCTTCTGTTTTGTGTATTAGTTTATTTTGTTCTTTAGATCCTCATACAAGTGAATCATGTGGTATCTGTCTCTTTCTGACTTTTTTTACTTAGCGTAATTCCTTGTGAGTGTATTCATGTTGTCGCAAGTTGTAAGATTTCATTCTTACTAGGTCCAAGTAATACTTCATTGTGTACTATGTACCACTTATTCTCTATCCATTCACCCATCAGTGGAACAGGTCATTTCCATATCTTGGCTGTTGTAAATAATGTAGCCATGAACATAGAGATGCGTAGTATATCTTTTGAATTAGTGTTTTGAATTTGTTTGGCTAAATATCCAGATAAGGGATTGCTGGGTCATAAGGTAGTTCTATTTTTAAATTTATGAGGAAATTCCATACTGTTTTTTGTAGTTGCTGCACCAGTTTACAGCCCTGCCAACAGTGCATAAGGGTTCCCTTTTTTCCATATTCTTGCCAACCCTTGTTTGCTGATTTATTGATGATAGCCATTCTGACAGGTGTGAGGTGATATCTCATTGTAGAAATAAACTTTAAGTCTCAAAAATCAAGAAACATGTCCTATCATTGCAGAAAAGAAGAAACTGAGAAGGAGAGCTGGTATGGAAGTTCTTGAGCTTAATTTTAAGCATTTAGGAGGTAATGGTGAGCTGCCTAAGTAGGAATATACAAAGATGATTGGAAATACATTGAGTGAGAATTCATGAGTGTAAATAGGAATGGTTTTATAATTGCTATTTAAATGTTTAGTTGCTAGGTTACTGAATAATTTGTTTAGTGTGCTAGGTTCTGAATAAAGAGGGAAGCTTCATGAGCCAATTCTTAGCTAAAAGAATGGTTTATCACTAAGGTAAAGGTAGTAAAGCAGGAGTGCAGGTGATACAAGTTAAAAGAGAAAATATCAAAGAATCAGAGTTTAATAATTTTAATAGAAACACAAAATGGTTAAAAGACAGTCTTGAGGAAGAAGACAATGGATTAGAAAACAAGATTTTGCAGAGATGAAAGCTTAGGGTTAAAGAGAAATTAAGTGTGAAGAAATAAGAGAATTGTCATTTTAGATGTTTTGGCCAGAAATTGAAAGAAAGAGAAGTAAAAATACCATCGTAAGAATATTTTGTATAAATTACATTTATAATTTATAAAATTATATTTTTATAAATTATAATTGGTGTACAATATTATACTAGTTTCAGGTGAACAATGTAGATTCAATATTTATATACTTTACAATGTGATCACCACATTAAGTCTAGTAATTATCTGTCACCATGCAAACTTATCATTATATTATTGACTACATGATTTTTAATTGCTCACTAGGTTGTAAATGTTATGCTAGGAATTCTAGGAGACACAAGAAAAACATAAACTCTGTTTCTATGTATTTGTTTCCAACCTAATAGAATAGAGGAGAAATGTACATTAATTGATAGTGAAGAAACCAGGCTAAGACGGACTTGAAGCTCTTAGTGCTACATACATGTAATGAAGAGAGAGGTACCTAAATTACTCAAGTACTGGTTTAGGTTATCAAATGAAGATAGTGAAAAAGACAATGTGTCTAATCAGAAAACCTTATTTCTTTGAATAATTCACAGTCCAGTAGAGTGTCATCCTCAATTAGAAATTTCTAATAAATCTTTAGTTATCACCATTTCCTAAAAGAAAGAAAGAAAAGGAAAAGAGAGTCCAGGGCACATATCCTTAAGCAGAATTCTCAGAAGTTGTATACATCACTTTGCTCAAATTCCAGTGGCTCAAATGTAGTTGCTTATAAGACAGGATACTATAGTTTTATTCACTGGGCAGCAATGTTCCTAGTAAAACTCAGGCAAAACAGTGACTACAGAGGGAGAGTAATCACTCTCTACCATACCTATCTTCCATGAAAGGATTATAAAAACTGCAACTGTGTGGTAGTGTTTGTTGGAATGAGGGGTGGGTGAAAGATCTGATTATTAATGGAGTAGAGAATAGGGATTTATAGGCTGATGGACAATATGAGCAAAGAAACTTATAAAAATCAATATAGTCTCTTTTATAGGGGTAGTGGAATAGCCAGTAGATGTGCAAATAGGAGGAAAAGTATTGGAACATAATTCTGGAAAGGTATGTGGAGGATCCTAAATTTCCTGCTTTGAAGTATTTGTATTTGTGTATAGACTGCCATAGGCTTTTTAAAAATCTGAAAGAGTTTTAGAAGGTAAGTGCAGATATTAAAGCAAGGTCTGTGGGAAACAGGACGAAGGTATATTAAGTATAGCAGTTAATCTTAGTGGAGGAGAGATGATTTAGTTTAGAAAAAATAGAAACAGAATCAGATCTCCATTGACTCAAAATGAGGGAGATAAAGTAGACCACTGACAAAACAGTTTAAAGGCCAGAAAATGTGTGTGTGTATGTGTGTGTGTGTGTGTGTGTGTGTAGATGGGAGAGAGGGTAGGGATGTTGCTTGGGAGTAGAAACTTGAGAAAAAAAGGAGTGACTTACAGTACCATCAGTAAGAGAATGCTAATAAGTCAAATTAAGACAGGGAAAGCTTTCCAAATAGGATCTTGAAGAGCAAATTACAAATTCAAGTTAAATAATTTTTTCGTTGGCTAGATGTACAGCTATTGAAAGTCCTTGGAAATTTTCATTCTAAGGAGAATATCAGAGAGTGTGGAGTATGTGAAAGATGCACATAATTTATATTTAAGTGTTAATTTACCATACATTTTTCTCTTTCAACTAAACACTAGATACCTTTGCTGAAGTAGTTCCTTGAAACCAATGTCAGTGTTTTCAGATTCTTCCTACTCTAGCCCTTCATTTATTCTTTCCTTCCTTTCTTTCCATCTTTCCCTCTCAGAATTCATGTACAAGGTCTGTCCAGAAGGTATCCAGCCATATAATATGAAAAATAGACATTTATCGAAGGAGATACAAGATAAAAAAAATTGTGCATAGGAAAATGAGGCCCAAGTCCCCTTCAAAATAGGCACCTTGAGACCTTGCACAGTTCCCCTAATGGCCATCAACTGCCCTATCATATTTTCCTGAATCTCATCAATGGTCTAAAATCTCTTTTCTTTCTAACGTGATTTTAGTTTTGGGAAAAGTCAGAAGTCTCAGGGTGCTGAATCAGGGCTGTATGCTGGCTGAGTTACCTGGGTGATTTGATGTTTCACCAAAAACTCTGCATGAGACCTGATACATGACCTAGTACATGTTGTCATAATGAAGCTCTCAATCATAGCTTCAGCCTCCTGAAATATCCTAGTAGTTTCCACAGAAGAATGTTCAAAGTTAATGCAAAATTTGATGCAGATCCATTGCTCTACAAGCTCAGTAATTCTTAATGTGATGGTTACACAGCACACATGCTCACTCAATTTGTTTACCACCCTCACTGACTAGTACAGTGAAGTCATCATTGTTCATGCATGCACATTCCAATCCACTCTCCTTGGCTGCCAGGTTATGTCAATGTTGAACAAACTTTCTTGTTATATTAACAATGACTGTACTTTTCCTGACAGACCTCATAAATGTATATGAAAATATTAAAATATAAACATATAACTTGGAAAAGGAAGACAGCGCCTTGAATATTTATACTTCCTTAACCTCTACCACCACACCTGTCTACCCTCATTTCATGGAATTCCATGAAGTACCTATAAGAAACTCAAAGGGCTTGTGGAATTCTATGTGGGGACAAGTGGTCTCTATCAGCCTCATTATACATCCTCACTTGTCTATGGTTATATGTCTAAGATTCATTATGAGTGAAAACTAAATCCAGCTCTTCAGACCAGCTTTCCATCTGTACTAGTATATTGAGTACACTTTTAAGGGGTAAGAAAAGAACAATTCAATTAACAAGAAATCAAAACAAGTGTTTGAGATGTAATCATAGTCAAATCACATTTAACAATATGTATTCAATAATATTATTTCAAACTATTAATTGCTATCTGCTTGCACTGTATTAACTCATACAACTATAACACCATTCTGAGTTAGCTGTTGCTATTGCCTCTCTTTTTCAGACAAGAGAACAGCACAGAGAAGTAATACAACTTGTTCGAGGGTGGGCATCTGGGTGGTCCAGCTAGATCACATAGTCTCTGATGAATAATTAATTGTTTAGATAGTTCATTAAGGTTACAAATATTATAAAAGAAGACATTCTTATGTAAATATCATTGACCAGCATCCTGATACTTGGAAATACTTTTTAAAAAATATATGTAATTGTTCTCACTAGGATAAAAATAATAAGTAAATTTAAATAAAAATAATGTGTACAGCTGAAGCTAGTTTTACTTTGGATATAACAAATCTGATTGAATATTTAATTACTATCCAATCAACTGTTCTGTTCAAAGTGTCAGTTTAAGTTAGAACACCCAACAAAACATTTCCTATTTGTCAAGGATAGGCAATTAAAACAGGAGTGTTTTAAATTGTATTAGAAAGATGAAAATGGTTTGTATGATCTTCTGAATTTTA
>PVIW01001960.1:0-52500 GCA_004026585.1 Noctilio leporinus | reverse complement strand
GCATTACATATCTGAAAAAGTAAAATTTATTGTTAAATTATAAGATGTGTTTTATTAAAAAGGTATTTGCTCTTGCATGTTTAATATTATGTATAAATTTATTAACTCATTACTCTTTATTTTATAAACTGCTTCCTAAAATAAAAATAAATAAGTACATGTTGATAGAAAAAAGTTAAATACATGTTGTAAACAAGGACTCATAAATTGAACTAAATTTTCCTTTTAAAATTATGAGCATATTATATATATATATATATTTATAGATATTTCAACTTAAAACTTGAAAGTTAAGAGAACTCTCACATGAACTAATCTAATTTTGTGGAATCTTTTTCTAAATAAAACTAATAGTTAATATTTGTATGTTCCTTCTTACATATTTGGGGACAGTTTTACAGTTTTTCCCCGTTAGGCTAACTCTATGCTTGTAAGACAACACTGGAGTTCTTTCAAAATATTCAAAGTGAATAAGAGTCTCTCATATGAGACAAACATCTCTTACAAGTAGCATTGGATAATACAGTTACCTAGGCAAACTGCTAGTCACCTGCTAAAATTTAGCGTTAATACTCGAGAGTATACTATCTTCATAATAAAGGTTTGACTACACCAGAGTATGTTTATCATTATTTTTGCTACCACTTTGGAAAATAAAATACTTTTTACATTGTTTCCTGAAATACTTGGAGTTTTGAGAATTTGTATACTCATAAGATGATCTTGATACCTATAAATCTAGCAATGAAAAATAACTGGTATCTTCTGAAAATTATTATTACAAGTAAACCAAGCAATGAAAAATTCAAATAAACATTTGCTTTGCCACATAACTACTTCACTGCTGGTGGATACATGAAAGAGGAACCCATACTATTCTGGCTGATGCCCAGTTCCCCAGGAATTAGTGGGATATAGTGCTGGACATGACGTTACCTTGAGTACATGACAGTCATCCCCTAACCAGGCTCTGATTCACAAGCCTAGGAAGTTCTCGCTTTAAGTCATTGGGTAAGATATGAACTTGTGGTAATTGGGCCATTTTTGTCGAATGTCTCCACTGTTCTTTTCTTTCCCAGTCTTGTTTGACTTTATTGGTGTTGTTGTCAAAAAAATAAATGTAGAGTGGGCAGCCAAGCTGCTGATCATCTTGGGAGGATTTTAGTGTTTCAGTGTCCAGTGTGTGTCTGACAGGGCCTAGGAGCGACTACGTCAGAAAGGTACTTTTTTGTTTCTTTCCTTGCAGAGTGGTAGGCAGAGTCTGGAACTGGAGTTGGCTGTCATGTCCAAGTCTGTCTGCTTTTTAATATTTTGTTCATTTGCTTTGAAATTGCAAGAGTAAGATGACCTGCAGTGTAAGATGGGCTGTTTCGATATATCCCAGTCATGATGCCACTTCTTTTCAATGTTAACATTAATAATGTTATATTTTTCACTCCATCTAAAGACATACTACCTCTGTATCAGTGATTATATTAAACATATGATTGTGAAACAAATCAACAAATGGAGTCCATCTTTGCTTCATTCCATTTTACTCAAACTCTATGAAGAATTAAGTAATTTGTAGCCAATACATTCTTGAGTATAGATTCAAAATGATTAAAAGTGATAGTAATATACTACTTATAGATCCTTATGCAATGTAGTTTTCTTATAAAAATAATATTGATATGTATTAATTTTAATATTAAGACTATAGATAATGTATATAATATAAAGCTATAAGACTCGATTTTAAAATAGGATGATTTTATATAATTAAATTAATTAAAATTAATAATAAAGTAAAATATAATTTAGATTTCATTTTCTTATTAATACCATGAGCAGGCAACTCCAGTCATGTATTATAATATATTTATTATGTAATATGATGTGAAAGGAGATTTGTGACAATTTAATTACTTATTCTGATTTCCTGCACTGAGGCTAACTATAGTGATGGGAGACATTGATTTATACATAGGAAATAATTTACTACCTTATTTTTTAATTAAAAACTGGACTAAAACCCCCATCTCAAAAAATACGGGTATTGAAGTCATTTTTTTTTTTTTTTATACATTGCTTTTTAAAAATGGCAAGATAGACAAATTTGGGAGCTTCATGCCCATGAAAATTGAGACTTTACATAAAGCTTGTTAAGAAATGGATCTGTGTGTATATTAAATTATTTTTTCTAAGCCCACATGACTAACAAGAATATGAAACACTGTACATATGGTTTATATACCAGAAAGAGTTTTTCTTTTTCTAATGCTACTTTTATAAAAGTTATTCACTCAGTGTTTAATTGTTACTTTACACTGTCTCAGGAAGAACTTAGGTCTCCTGTCACTATACTTAATTAAACAGAAGTGTCCTAAGAGACTGCCTGCTAACTGCAATTAGCCTCTGCACTCCCAATGGTTGTTGCTTGCTTACTAAAGCAATAGGTAAATCAATGATTAAAGCTTTTATTACACCGTGATTCCATTCTGCCACTGTGACCACAAATAACCTGACTGCTGATCAAATTCTCTGTATTCATTTCACCTTTTCCCCCAAATCTCTGTTAGGTTCTGAGCTCATGCCCAAAGCGCTCTCCACCAGGATAGTGGGAGGCATTTGGTGGTTTTTCACACTTATCATCATTTCTTCGTATACTGCTAACTTAGCCGCCTTTCTGACAGTGGAGCGGATGGAATCCCCTATTGACTCTGCCGATGATTTAGCTAAACAAACCAAGATAGAGTATGGCGCGGTGGAGGATGGCGCAACCATGACCTTTTTCAAGGTAAGTCCTACTGGTTATCCAAAATAATGTATTAAAGTAATAGAGTGTACACAAACAAATTTTTCTCTGGTAACGTATGTAAGAGCATAGCAACACTGTTACTCATGCGGAGCAATGAAAAGCATACCCCTTAAGGGTGAAGAGGTGTACAACACAATACATGACTATCAAAGCAAAACAGTTCAGTAATGCAAACGGCAAGAAGCTTTTGCTTTACAAGTATGCTGTTTTGGGTTGGAACAAAATATGGCCCAAAGTAATGATTTTCCCCTCAAAACATTCTATCTTTGAAGTAGAAAAAATAATGTAATGTGTTTATTGAAAATTATTAACAAATCATAAGCTTTCACTCACATGGTATCTAATGAACAAACAGCTAACAAGGAAAATAGAGACAGACTCAAAGACAGCAGGGTGACAGTTCTGGGGGTTAAGGTTTAGGAATTCAGCATAAAGGAAAAAGGACTCATGGATACTGATAGTAACGTGATTGCAGGGTGGGAGGTGGGATAAGGGGGATAAATGGTGATGGAAAAAGAATAAAATAAATAGAAAACTGATAATAAGGCTTGGATATTCCACAGAATAGAATGACTACATGGGAAAACATTTCCATACGTACCTTTCTCTGTTGAGATGAGATTTACTCACTCAGAAGCCTACAGAAAAAGAAGGAAAATAATGGCTGAAAGAGAAAAGCAGAAACACTTCTTTTCTGTATATTAATCCACTTAATATTCTAAATGGTGCACACTCTGACAATGGACTACCCCATTAAACTTGCAATGGTTTCCAGAGGGACAATTGTGTGGAATACATAGTTTTTTAGGGATTTTATTTGTTTTCAGATGGGGGGAAGGGAGGAAGAGAGGGAGGGCAACATCCATGTGTGAGGGAAACATTGATCTGTTGCCTCTCTCATGCACCCCATCTGGGAATGAGCCCTGTAACCCAAACATGTGCTCCCACGGGAATTGAACTGGCAACCCTCATCTTTTTGGGAAGACACCCAATCGACTGAGCCACAGAGGTGGGTCAGGGCCATATGGAACATAAAAATGGAAAGTGTGGTTGTACCAATATCCAGGCATATAGAGGGCCTTCCTTTTCTCACTGGGACAGCATGGACCAAATTTAATTAACACTAGGGGGCCTGTATCGCTTCCCAATCACTTTTATACTTTACCAAGTATTTTTAAATTCTTTGTATGTTAGACAACTTAGCCATTGGTGTTTTCCTTCACTATTCACACAAATGCAATTGGAAGTTAAAATAAATTAGTCAATAGAAGTGGATTTTTAAAAAATAATTGATTCAAGCTATGAAATAACTAATTTCATAAACATTCATTAAGTGTTCATTGAGTGCCAGAAATTGCACTGCATGTTGGTTATTTACAGCAAATAATATCTACTTCTCACTGTTAAGGCAGTTATAGTTTAGTTGGACACATGGAAAACCAATTAAACAATCAGAGATCTGGGTTTCATGTGACTTAAAACAGCAGTTTTGTCAAATTATATAACTTTCTTTGTAAAAGTTCTTACAAAAGTAAATTAGCTATTTGTTTAGAGTTTTAAAAGTCACTAAATATCCAAAGAATAAGATAAATTTTATTTAGTTAAATATAAATAATTTTCAAATTTTAATTATTTTCAAAGTGAATATCTCATTTGGCTATGTTAATGCTTGGATGTATATTCTATATTTATTGGAAAATCATTGTTATTTAATCAAAGTTATTAAGTAACGAAGCATGGGTAAAACATGATCAATAGGTGCTTTTTGACTATATTCATTGTAATAATTAATTTTCTCAATTTAATATTTAGTATTAATAGAGATTGCTTTTCTCATAATTTTAAAAAGAAATCAACTGTTGAAAATAGTAAATAAGCATTGTGAGTAAATAACTTTGTAGAGAGTGAGTATGTAATGCATTTAAATTATTACAGTTTTCAAGGGATCTATGAAGTTGTTTGTAAAATAATGCAAGTGATTTTTTTTAAGTGTTTTTTTTTCTTTTTTTTAAATTTCATTATTTTTAGAAAGAGGGGAAGGGAGAGAGGCAGAGAGGGAGAGAGACATCAATGTGTGGTTGCCTTTCACCTGCCTGCAGCCACAGACCCAACTGGAGACCTGGTTTGCAACCTGGTTATGTGCCCTGGCTGGGGAATCAAATCTGCAAGCTTTGGGTTAGCAGGCCGGGGCCTTATCCACTGTGCTACCAGCCAGGGCAGCAAGTGATTTTATACCAAAGTGATTACTCAGCTTAACAAATGGTTTGGAATTTTAATTTTATTTTTGTTATCCAGAACACCCAACTATCTTGTGTTAAACCTTTTATGTACTACAAGATTTTCCTAAAAAAATCAAAACTTTAAAATTTTTTTCTCATCTTTAAAGCTTATTTTCTCTCCTTTTTGTCTTTTCAAGCTTTCAAATGTCTTGTTTTGTTTTGTTTTTGTTCAATTGCTCTCAGCAGTGTGATTTTTGCATACCTTCACTTTTCCTTGCTACTGACCTCTTACTCCTTCATCTCTTGTTCTTTTGCTCAGACAGGGGTGCTCCTAGAACCCAGAGAAAATTGACATGAAGCAACTTTATGTTTTCAACAGCACAAGACTTCCTTTTTCTAGAATTGAAGCTTTCTAGAATGTGCATTAGTCATAATAAAAACCACATAGTGATAATCACTAAATTCACAATTACTTTATGTTGATAATGTTATAATATGCTGAATTCTTACTGTTGAAATTAGAATTTAAAAGGATGCATTAAATGCTGATTTTTCTTTAGTTATTTTAGTGTAGCCCTAAACGGTACTAATTTCAATCTCATATTTGGCTTGTTAAAATAGATTCTTATACTAATAAGTATGAAATTGTTAAAAATTCTAGAAATCTTGAATTGAAGCAATTGCATGCTCATTTTGAAGCTCTAGAATGAAGGAGGGACTATTGTGTGTAACCTGTTTGCATTTGCTATAATTCTTTTGTTTCTTAATTAATAAACAATGGGTATAAACACTAGGAAACACCTGTAAGGCATTGATTTCTGAGGAATTTCTATTCTGTTTTTACTGAGACCCTGTTATTAGCTAATTGTTCTGAAATCATCATTTCTAGAAAATTACTATTTTTTATTTTTAGAAAATTATTTTTAAAATGTATAGTTTTCTTACTACAGGCAGGGAGAGCTGGCTCAAGATATGTGTATTTTGTTTGTTTTGGTTTTTTAAATATTTTATTTATTATCTTCAGAAAGAGGGCAAAGGAGAGAGGCAGAGAGGGAGAGAGACATCAGTGCATGGTTGTCTCTCACCTGCCTACAGCCACAGACCTGACTGGAGACCTAGTTTGCAACCTGGTTATGTGCCCTGGCTGGGAATCGAACCGTGACCTTTGGGTTCACAGGCTCGTGCCTTATCCACTGTGCCACCAGCCAGGGCAAAATACATGTTCTTAAAGGGGATAAGTTACTCCTCAGCATTCCTTTTCCAAAGAACACTGTAGAGTGTATTCATTGAGATACACTCTCTTCTATTTTCTTCAAGAAGAGTTCTTTCTTCTTTACCCCTACATCCTCACACATTCTTCCCAGGGATAGCTGTAAAGCCACGACTGGCAAAAAGCTTCAAATTTAGTAGGTGATGTTTATTCCATTTAAACAATAGAAAATTGCATGGCATCACCAATATATTCTTATACTTATACTTAAACAATAAATTATCTGAGGGAACAAGGGTTTTATTGAAAAACACATTTTAAACTTATATATTCTTATTAACACCCAATAAACTTAATAATATAAATAATAATCTAAAACTATAATAAAGAGAATAAGCCTTACACTTGATAAAAGATGTTTAAAAAATATGACTTTCAAATGACAAGTATCCATAATAAAAATATATAATAAACTATTTTTAAACAAATGGAAAATATAGACAACACAATAAAAAATTGGGCAAAAGATTTCACTATGGCCCTGGCTGGTGTGCTCAGTGGGTTGGAGCTTCCTTTCTCTTTCTGTAAAAGCAATGAAAAAGGATGTCCTTAAGAGAGGATATAAATAAATACATACATACATACATACAAATTTATAAATGATTTCACTATGCATTTCATAGAATGAGGGAATACAAGTACACTAACAACTTATGAAAAGATGCTTAGCCTCATAAATAAGGAGGAAATTGAAAATTAAAGTTGAAATGTAATTATCATTATTCTGTAAACAGATCAACACAAGTGAAATGGTCTTACTACACAAAGTGCTAACAAGGGTGGGAAATAGTTGAAACTTTGATATAATACCAATCAGAGTATAAATTGGTGCCACCATTTTGGAAAACAGTCTGGCACTACTTAACAGAAGTTGAAATGTCTTAATGAAATGTCTGAAATAAAAGGAAAGAAAAGAAAAGCAAGTTAGAAAAACCTTCTAGGAACTTGGGAACTGGGTACAGTAAAATTAAAATCTCACCCCAGTGCTGAACACTAAACAAAATGTTATTAAGTGAACAAGCACATTGCATTTACCCTGAAGCATAAAAATTAGGAGAATGCATACATATAAATTACATGCTCAAAACTCAGCTAGAGGCTGTAAATGTTTTGGTCTCTTCTGACAATCCTCATATTCTCAGAGTTGTGTGTTTCACAAAATGATGCTGAGTCACCTTGTTTCTATGCACCCATGAGTCAGATTTCTCAAGCTCCACAGATTCTTTCCTGGACTTGGCCTAACTAAAATTTCTATCTTTTTCCCATGAATAAATATAGTTTTCCAAAAAAGGATTGTGTTAAAGAAGATGCATGGCCTTTTTTTATGGTTGTTAAAGAATTCTACTACATATTAAAAGGGTGTTTAAGTGATATTAAATCCATATAATGTAAATCACTTAATACTTTTGAAAACATAATCTATAATTTATGGAATAAAAAATTATGAAATCAGAGAAACCTGAACTTAATTACATTCTCTTCCACTTATTGGTTGTATTTAGATAAAACACTCACTTTTGTAAACCTCTGCCTCCGTATTTACAAACAGTAATAACTAACAGGACCATTTTCACAATATTTTTTATATGTTAAATAAAGCTTCTGCATGCTATGCTAACCACCTATTAAAACCTTGATATATGTTACTAGAATAGATGGCTAATTAAAACAAAATTAAAATTAGAATAATTTTAAACAGTAAATTATGCTTCTATGCCTAATAATTGGATAATTTAAAAATTGATTTAAAAAGATCACATCATCCCTGGCTGGTAGCACAATGGGTAAGGCATCAGCCTGTGAACCCAAAGGTTACTGATTCGATTCCCAGTCAGGGCACATAACCAGGTTGTGGGCCAGGTCTCCAGCCAGGTCCATAGCTGGAGGCAGGTGAAAGGCAACCATACATTGATGTGTCTCTCTCTCTCTCTTCCTCTCTTCCTCTCTCCCTTCCCCTCTCTCTGAAAAAATAATAAATAAAATCTTTAAAAAAAAAAAACAGATCACATCATGTTTATCAAATTTGAATTGTTTCATTCTTCTGATTATTGCAATCATGGGAAGAGAATAATTTCATGAGTGAAGTCAAAGAAAATCATGGAGCAAGTTTTAGAAGCTCTTTTCTAGACTATGTAGTTTGAAATAGTATATAATACTCCCTTATCCATGGAGGATATGTTCCAGTGGATGCCCAAAACTGTAGATTGTACCAAAATATATATATATATATATATATATATACACACACACACACTATGTTTTTACCTATGCATACACACTTATGACAGTTTAATTTATAAATTTGGAAAGGTAATTGTTTAGCAGCAATAACAAATAGTAATATAAAAATTATAACAATATACTTACTGTAACCAAAGTTATGTGAATGAGGTCTCACTTTCTCAAAATATTTTATCACCCTTCTTATGATAATGAGATGCTACAATGAGATGAATGTAATGCTCAGAATGGTGCCCAATTTAATACTTACCAAACCGTATGTTTCTCCATATTCATACTACACTGGACAGCAGGGGGACAAGGACTGAATTACTGTCATTCACACTTGGATTGCTAGTTCCTAACAGAGATGCAGCCTATGGTTTGGGCTATATTAGTTATAGATTGTCACATAATGTTGCTTTAAAAGCATTATGACCTGTTAGTGGCATGTAAATAAAACTTTAGCTTGCAAGTTAGTTCTTCTCCTAGGAACTTGCTGGCACTGAGATTTTTTATGTTTTGAACAGACTTTGTTTCTTTTACACCAGGGTCAGTGCTTTTGTCAAAACCATTGCTACCCTTTATAGCCTTTAAATAATAACCTAAAACCCACACTCACAGTTCTTTTTAATATATGTCCTCTTAATTTAATCATTGTTCTTTTGGGCTAGAAGATCTTTATTCAGAAGAGGAAATCTATAAGGATTTGCCCTAACTTTTTCAGAGGTCATAACAACATACATGATTAATTTGATCTTTAATTAAGTCCTGACACCATATTGGGCCAATTTTGAGAATTTGCCTAGAACATGGAAGATTAGAAGCACTTTCATTAACCAATCATGCAATCCTTTACTCAATATCACCTTTAAATTATGTTTGCAAGTAGTGCAGATCTTTTAATTTCTCTTCCTCCTCCTGCTTTGCTCTTCTTCTTCTTATTGTTAATATTCTCTTCTTTTAGTACTTTATCCTATGTAGCTAAAAGTTACATTGAATATTTTGTCATTTTATCTGAATATTTTAGGTCAAATCTAAAAGATCATTAGTACATATTCATCTTCCAAGTTATTTCAAGGCATACTTTAAAAATATTATTTGTCCATATATTCACAGATTTCAATATTCCCAACCTTTTCTAATGACTTCATTGTCATCTGCTGTGTGACCTTAAGTCAGTGCTACATATTTATGTTTTCTTTATGGCAGTAACTTATGCCTTTTACCAAATTCTGTACATTTGTCCATTGGGAGGGACTATGAACATTGAATTGATGGTATACCTGTGACAGAGGATTATAGATAGAATGTGTGATTACTTTCAATTTTTTTTTTATTCTCTAGAGAGCTGTAAATGTTTCTTCAAAATATGTAGAGCCAATTTATTTGGGAGTCTAGATTATAATGTTACAAATGCAAACAAGTGGATTTATTCATCTGAGGGGAAAGTTTTATCTTTTGCATTTAGCAACAAAGAGGGTTTTCTTTTTTTTTTTCTCCCCATTCTGCATAAACTCCCTCTTTAGCATAACTCAAAATACATACTAAATGCCAGTACATTAATCTACATAGTAACCCCTAAGGAACGTAGAAAGCAATTAGCATTATGCTTATTTAACAGATGAAGAAACTTAACAACAGACAGGTTAAGTGACTTATTAATTATGAAAGCCATAACCAAGGGGCTCATAGTATCAACAATAAAAGTGATAGCCAAAGATATGATGGCATAACCATCACTACTCAGAAGAACTAAGTGCATTTGTCATTTGGACGCACCCACATGACCTCAAATGTTTGCTCATGTTAAATTTCTAAAACACTTGCCTTAAATCATCAGGGCACATATAGCTATAACATGTTCTTTATAGTCTGCTACTTATTCTGTACTTATAGGTTCAGTGGGCTTCTGAAATTAAATTATGCTGAGGTGACAGTGTAGGTTTTTAAGCCTGAATTTTTTGTGTGGCATGTCTGTAATGATTTTTAAAAGCTTGAGTGATTTTTGCTTTTTAAATGCCAAAAGAACATAAGTAGTTTTTGAGTTGACGGATAGAATATAAAAAGTTGGCAGTTTACTGCAAGTACTTAATAAATGAATTTAGAAACATACACTGTTCATTAGAAATGTCCCATATTTTTAAAAATTTATGCAAAATATGATTTTTCTTATGTAGAACAGTAGTGGTCTTGTCAGCATAATATATTTACTATGAAGAAATCTACACATTAGAAAATTAAATTCTCAAAATGGTATCTATAGTGTACTTTGGACACTGAAAAGTGTTTACTAATATGAGTGTTTATTTTTTCTTGCTGTTTGGTAATAAAACATTTTGGAAGTTTTATTTTGTATATGTAAAAAATTGACTATTGACTTAAAACTTTATGAGGATGAGAAATCATCTAAAATTATTTTAAATTTATTGTATTTATTTTAATAGAGAGATAACTAAATGACATAACATTGTGTAAGTTTAAGACATACAGCCTGTGATTTAATATATATTTGAATATAATTAACACCATAATATTAACTAACACCTCTACTACATCACATAATTATTAGGTTTTTTGTGTGTGGTGAAAAAAATTAAGATTTAGTCTCTTAACAATTTAGTCTTTGAACTTAAATGTAATACTGTTGCCCTGGCTGGTGGCACAGTGGATAGGGCCTGTGAACCCGGGGGTTGCTGTTTCGATTCCCCAGCCAGGGCACATGGCCAGGTCTCCAGGCAGGTCTGTGGCTGTAGGCAGGTGAGAGGCAACCATGCACTGATGTCTCTCTTCCTCTGTGCCTGTATCCCTTCCTCTTTCTCTGGAAATAATAAAATTTAAAAATCTTTTAAAATAAAATTAAATAAATAAAATAAAATGTAATACTGTTGACTATAATGACTATGCTGTGCACTAGATCTCCAGAATCATTCTTTGAATGCCTTTTAAGTTTTATATAGCAAATTTCCAGTTAAGTATAGTCATCAAAAAAGAGGTTGAATAATTATTTGTTTTCACATGGGTAGGAATTTTGTATGCCCTTCATTGTGAACCATATTTACTACTATACATATATATTCACTTTCACCCCAATCTTGAAGAGATTCTTTGACAATATAATAATTTTAAAATTCATAATTGTACTTCACTAAGTACAGGGATTATTTATTTAATACTCGCCCTGTTTACTTAGGTTTTACAAATTGTCACATAGCCTTATTTTCAGATCATTTGTTTTTAATTTGAATTTACTCTATGCTTCGTAATAATGCCTTCCATTTTTCCTCAGTAATTTTGGGAAAAGTCCAGATTTCAGCTTTTGTTTTCATATGGGATATATTGTCTCTGTGTCTATGAACCAGTTTAAAAATGAAATAATGTGAGCATAAGTATATTATTATTAAAGTTGTGTATATAAAATTTTTGATTTGTTAATAGGCTGTACCTACCGATGTGTATCATAAATTTTAGACCATAGCCCAGCAAAGTTAGTGCTACTATTTTATCAGGATCCCCAGTTAAAACACTAATTCAACGTCCGCAGCCAGTCCTTTTTCTACCAAAGTTGCAGGATGTGACTGTGTTGTAACCAGTAGGGCTGGATAGCATGTATGACTAGGAACATACAGTCTTGTCTATGACAGACAATCATATCACTCCAATAAATAAGGAGATACTCCTGATTTTTTACATTAATTCTTTTTCAAGGGATAGAGTCATTATTTGGTCCCATTTGGGGTATTTTCTGTTAAGTTTTATTTATTTAAAAGATTTTATTTTATTTTTTATTTTTTTATTTTTTAGAGAGAGGTTTAGGAAGAGAGGAAAAGAGACATCAATGTATGGTTGCCTTTCACCTGCCTCCAGCCACGGGCCTGGCTAGAGACCTGGCTTGCAACCTGGTCATGTGCCCTGGCTGGAAATTCAAACCAGTGACCTTTGGGTTCGCAGTCTAGCACCTTATCCACTGTGCCACCAGCCAGGGCCAAGTTTTAAACATCTTTTAAATATCCCTTTGTTTAAGCCACCAGTTTTAACTGTCTGCACATTAGAACATTAGAATCACTTGGGGAGCTTTCAAAGAACACTGAGGCTCCAGGCTCCTCTCTAAACCAAGGAGATCCTCGGAGACCCTGGCCTCTCTCTAGAGCGGGTGTATCCTTGAGGAAGGATTTCAAGCATCTAAATTTGTTATTACCTCCTCTGGTGATTCTATTGTGTAGGAATAGTTAATTTCATTTGAATTTTGAACAATACCTTCATTATTGGTATTGATAGTTAATAACCATATTATCTTTGCTCTTTCATATTTGGGGGAAATATGAAAAGAGCATATTTCATATGCTCTGAAACACAGACAAAAACACAAAATATCAGGCAGAAACATGACATAATCTATTGACCACATTCTTACTTCTTTTGAATTATTTACGTGAATTGTCTTTAAAGCCCATTCAACGAGATTTGCAGAAAGTGAAAATCTAATTATAGCTTCACTTCTGATACCATTCCTGGAAACTCCTAAAAGCATATGTGTGAGAATTTCCATGTAGTAGAATAAAGGATAGGGTTTTCTCCTTTCTCAGAGATGTGTGATGGGGTAAATCCTGACTTTTGTTTGCCTCTCTGAATAAACTTTGAGACAAAATATGTTCTGTGGGACTCGGGGAGGGAATATATTTACCTTTCCTTTATAAGCCTTTATTGCATGTTCTTTTACCATAAGGTGTAAAGGGGAAAATTAGAGAAGAGACCTGTAAGGGGGCATATTGGATTGGAAGGTCTATACATGTGATTTAGGGGTCTACCTAGGGGGAAGCAGATTTAAAAGAGGTAGGGTATTTGGTTGGCCAAAAAGTCTATGTTTTATCCTGTAAAATAAAAGACACATTTTTCATTTTCATCAATAACTTCATTGATTTGCATATTTTGAGTTTGTCAGCTATATCCCACATTATTTTCAATTAATGTCTCAATTTGATCACTATCAACTTCAACTGGTCTACCCAACCATGGAACATTGTCCAGTGAGAAATCTCCAGCATGAAACTTCACAAACCACTTTTGACACTTTCAATCAGTCATAACACCTTCTCCCTACACTACACATATTTTTTTGTGTTTCAGTTGTGTTTTTACCTTTCATAATCTGCTGAACATGTTGCTTTTTTTCTTCCATCTCCAATATTAAAACAGCTACACAGAAATTCACCAATTTTGATAAGATTTTTTAATGCACACTGATATGACAATGCAAGCTAATCAAATTGTTTCAAATGAAGTGCTACTACAACTATTTTATAGAAACAATCGGACCAACTTTTTGGCCAACCTTATACCTGATTCTATCAGTAGATATTGATAGATTCTGAGCAATATTTAAAGATTTGGGCTCATGCAGTTTTTTTGCCTGAGCTTATTGTACTATCTAATAATAATTAATGAACTATTGTCACTCCTTGTGGTGAAAAAAATGTGGTTATATTACTGACAGGGGAAGATTCTTACACAATTTTTATTAATATGTTCCTTTGTGTCACTTGAGGATTCCTCAATATCCATCCTCCTGTAGACCTAAACTGAAACCAAATGCTCCTCAGATATGGTGCTGTGCTTTACCTTGGATGATGGAAAACAGAATATAATTAGGTTTACTAGCCAAACTCCATTCCTGCTAATTCACTTTCAAGTTACTAATTAGAAATGACCCTATGGCTATTTAGAATAAATAGAAACTTTGTTTTAATTTCTTTTTATTTTTCTTGTATTCAAATATGTGGATAATTTATTTATTGTTTTAATTTTTCTACATACTTAATTGAATGAAATCAAATTTAAGCTCTATGGTTGCATACCAATGTATCTGATTAGTCAGTTTAGATTCATGATTAATATGATCACTGAAGTTTCCATTTATTCATGTTGATGTTTTCTTCATTTTCTATCAGACATCTTTTCTAGTCAACTAAATGGTATATCTCAGCAAAGATTTTTATTACCATATCATGTCTCTAATTCTCCAGAAGTATTTATTTTTATTAATGGTGTTAAGCCATTGGTTGTGGGTAATGGGTTACTGTTAACATTAGGTTAAGTGAAAATATTTTGTTTGCTAAAATAAGGTTGGTGTTTTAAACATGTTGTAGTCTTATTAGTGTCTAATGTGGTTTTGATATTAATTCCTTATGTTTGAGATAAACATTTAAACCAATTTGTATTATGAATTTAATTAGCATAGTAAAGAGGTTATTGTTTACCCAAGAAAAGCTGTCACCCTCCCTTATTCTCATCTAACACACAATTTATTGTACATGAGGCCTGGTCCTATGTTTATTACAGGGATTTGCATAAGGCCTACAGAAACCCAAGACCATTTTTATGATGTTCCCATTCCAAGAAAGAAAATGGTGCCTTTGAGTAAATCTGCTGCAGCAGACATTAGGTTTTTATGCCAAGTTACAGCCATCAGTGGTGAAATAGCAGATGTGAAGGCTGGTTGGCATCAGAGCATATGAGTCAAAGACTTTCCTCTGGGAAAGAAAGTGCTTCATTACACTTTATCTGTACTAAGAACATTGGTTCTATCAAGCTGTCTGAAATTAGAAAATGATGGGTTTTATTACCCTCTCTCTGCCAGAGTGAATTCAATAGTTAAAATTAAGTGATAACACTATTTTGGGGAATTATAAGGAGTAATTAGAGTCTCAATGTATTTGAACTTGGAAGGACCAACCACTTTTATGTTAGCTTCTCTAAAATGTCTGAGGGACAAAAGTTTATTCCCTCTCTAATTGTTGCATTTTCAACATATACCAGTGAAGCTTTGAGGCCCTTTAATTGAGGAGTAAGTTATGTGTAATATTTGCAAAATAAAAGTTTTAGTCACCTTAGAAACCAGTGTCTGAGGCTGCTGTTATTCCAGGATACAACATGGTTCTCCCTCTGAGTTGCCCTCCCTCCTCCATCCTGGGCAGGGATCATTCCTACTATTTGTCACACCAGGGTGGCAGCTTAAACACTGTGTTGCACCTCATCAATCTTAGAAGAGAAGTCGCCACAGGGAGTAAGAAAATTCAAAAGTCAGTTAATACAGTGATGTTGAGTTGGCATGTCAAGTGCTGGATAATGGATAATTGTCACTGCAAAAGTTTATAGACACTGGTTAGGCAACAATATGAAGGAAATTCAAGGAGGGCATATTTTTGGATACAAAGAAGTAGGCTGAGATAAAAATCATTAAAACAAATTTAAAGTGTAATATAACATAATGTATTTCTTGGGTAAAAATAATTGAAATAATGGGTGGGTGGGGAGGGGGACGGAAGGGAGCAAAAAGGGGATGGATGTAATACAACAACAATAAAATTTTAAAAAATAATAATAATAATTGAAATAAATATTCTATTTTATCTGTATAAATATCTGAATAAAAGCATCATTTGGTATTTCTAAAACAAATGTACAAACAAAAAAACCCAAACTCTCTGCTTTGTAAATTAGGTGAGGAAATTAAGTTTGTTGGCATTATGGCTGAGAAAGATCTATTATTCATGTTCACTGTTTTCTTTTGAGAGAGGTCAAGTTTTACATTATCAAAAAGTACATTATTTTAATTTCCCTAGATTGCCCATTATTACTGGGGTATACACTGAAACTTCTGCTTAATCCAGAATATCCTTGGCAGTTAATGTTTTTGATCTTTCATACTATGTGATGCCTTTTGGGGGAAAAACTATCCTTTTGTTGAAAATATAATTTATACTAACTAGCATCTTTGGTTTGCTGAATTTTTTTCAGTTTATTTGTTTTTCTACCTTTTTCCAAAAGTCCAAATAGCATTAATATCACTTTGTTCTCTGATCTTAAGAGTTGATTTAAAACATCACATGGTAGTTAAGTTGGTTCTTTCATTATATCATAAAACAAAATAAGGTTTGCAATTAACTCTCTGCCATCCTTGATGCGTAGGCTTTTATTTAAGGCAACGCAGAAATGTCATGTCCCCTTAGAAGCAAACAAAATGTAAGGTCATGAGCTCTTCTGCTACTCAATGATCTTAGCACTTCATCATGCATATTTATAAGTAGCAAATGCAAATCATAAATCATCTCTAGTTTTTTAAATATCCTTTTCACTAATCTCATACATTTTGGAAAAAGGACAAAATAAACTGTAGAACTCATTACAAGGTGTTGATAAATGCAAAGTGAATATAATAAAGTCTTCCAAAATACTACTTTAAAATGTGACTAGATTGAACATTGCTGCTAAGTGTCTTTATCTTAAAGGGATCATTCTGAAATAACACTAATTTCTATTTATGCTGTAATATTTGTGACTGTGGCAGTGCCTATGGTTGTTTAACTGTCTAATGCATACTGATGAGCACTTTCTGAATATGGGAATATTTGTCTCCCATATTCAGAGTAATTCTTTATTAATTATATGCATAAGGGGCTTTCCAGATGAGTGAATGTGTCTGCACATGTACGCACATGTGCATGAGTGAGGGTGTTCTGTAAGATTAAGGCATGCTACCTTAATTGGAGTTAATTTATGCATAATTATGTAATTTATTTTTCTTATAACCAGTTTCCATATTAAATCTCTTTTAATGAAAGAACAGTTCAGAGATGGCAATAAATAGTAATTTATAGAATTACTAAGAATAATGTTTTGATTGTTATTAGCCTATTATATACACCATAGCACTAGAGGAGTTCAGTGAAGATTTCATTACCTATAAAGGTAGGTGTTTCATTTTTTAAATATCGTAATTATAGCTACACTATAAATTAGTTTGCTTTGTAGGTACCTTGACTGTTTTCAGAACACTATGAGTTTATGCTTGATTTTAATTTTTACAAAAGCAAATAAAAACCAAAGCATTGGAAAACAGCATTCATAATGGATATAAAGGATTGTTGAGTCAATGCAATGCACTTTACCATGATTGAATGGCATGGCATCCTACATCTAACACTCACTAGGGATTTATTTAACCCCTCCAGGCTTCTGTTTTCTTATGGGTAAAATGGGGTGTAAATATATGTCTTCTAGATTAATTACACAAAACACTAAATATGTAGTAAACTCCCTCTTTGTAACTACAGCTATCCTTATTATAATGAGCTTAATAGTAGAATTATTATACTCTGTGGTGATGAAACCATTTCCCCAATTTAAATGCTTGTATTCCTGGAAATAAATTGTTCACCTATGGTTAATTCCAAGATATAACACTCAGTTATATTTTTTCTGTCTTAATAATTTGATACTGAATGTAGATTATTTTAAAATATTCTGGATTATTCTTTTGTACTGTTTAAAAGCTAAAATACATTATAAATTCAGTTCCAGTCACATATTATAGATTATGTATAGTCTTTTAATTAATGATCTTTTTATTAATGTGTGAGATTTGTTTTTACTAAACATTCATGTTCAGAATTAATGCTTAATTAGGGGAAAGACTCACATTTTAAATTTTCTTCCTCTCTGTAAATATATATATATATTGTAATTTAAGCAATTTTTTTTCCCTTAAGAAAATAATGCACATGGGTCATGAGAATTACATATTAGAAGTACAAAGGAAAAATGCCCAGAGTCTGATCTACAAAGATAGTTCTTCATGTCTTCTAACAATAATTGTTCACATTTTCTCTATAGTTTATTTAAATTTTACTGCTTTTCCTTGTTTCGTTGTTAAAAACTTGTAGATTTAATAAAGGCATAGAAATTCATCTGTTTTCACTGAACACAGATAACAATGCTCTTTCTAGGAATATGATTTAAACAGTGGTTATGATTATCAGTAAAATAGCATTATGAGAATGTTTTTAGAATACTTTCAGATAACTATTTTTCTTGAGATGAATTCCAAAACAAATATCCATTTGCTAATTTCCAAACCCTTTCCATTTTACTCATTGCAAAAATTAGAAGTATGTTAGGCCCTGGCTGGTGGCTCAATGGATAGGCTCTGGCCTACGAACCCAAAGGTTGCTGGTTCTATTCCCCAGCCAGGGCACATAACCAGGTTGCAAGCCAGGTCTCCAGCCAGGTCCTTAGCTGGAGGCAGGTGAAAGGCAACCATACATTGATGTTTCTCTTCCTCTTTGCCTCTCTCCCTTCCCCACTCTCTGAAAATAATAAATAAAATCTTTTAAAAAAATTAGAAGTATGTTTACCTATAAATACACATATTAAACACAAAAACTCACTTATAACTTAGAAAGCTAAGTGATTGAGATGGTCATTTTAAATATGTATTATAATATCAGAAATATAATGTTTTAATTATTAAATTTAACAAACATTTTTAGATAAACTTTAAAGAAAAATCAGTAGAAATTATACTAAAGTTACCTGTTTAGGATTCCTAATAAAGCTTAGCCTGCAAGAGGACAAAATGATGTAATATACATATATAGGAATATTCATTAACCTTTTTCAACTGAACTATAATAATGTACATTTAGAAGAATGTTAGCAGCAATTTATCTAGACTTTTCATTTTTATGAATATAACAGACAACTTGCATGACTGTACACTTCTCAGAAAGAGTTGACATTGAATGAATTTGAATTGGCATTCAGATCTTTGGTCTTACTGGGATGCCGAGAATATAATAACAGTGAGGGACTCTGTTAGTTCACATTCTTTAGGTATTTTAAATTAGTATTTTTTATTATACCCTATTTCTCTCCCAACACTAGAAGAAAATAACCCAGCCTGACTTAAGCAAACAAATGGGACCTTCCAGGTGACTTAGGGACCCATATTGCCAGAAGGAAGGAGGTTACAAACTATATGGCCATGAATAAGATGTGAAGATGGTTAAAAACAACCATTTTTAGATCTATGGGAATCTTTTAACCATTAGACAGGTATTTAATGAAAGGTCCCCCAGTTTGACAAATTATGATAATGATGTCAAAAGTGTTGATATTTATGATATAGACCCCCTTGAAATTCAGAAAAAACACTAGAGCTATTTATGTCTGTGGGGGAAAAAAAAGTGACTAAGAAAACCAGCAAAAATCTTATCTAAACTAATATTCTAAAGATTTACTACTTACTATATTTTCTTCTGAGGATTTTCTAATTTTAGTTCTTAAGTTTAGGCCTATGATTACCTGAGCTTTTTTGTGCTGTGTGAGGAATGGGGAGAGCTTCAGTCATTTACATGTTGATATTCAGGTTTTTCAGAACCATTTGTTGAAAAGACTATGCTTTATTCATTGAGTTACTTTGACATTCTTGTGAAAAACTTAATGGCCATAAATATTATGGTTTATTCCTAGAGTTTCAGTAAGTATGTCCTTATTTTAAAAATACCACACAGTTTTGAACACTATAGAAAGTTTTGAAATGTAAAAGTATGAGTTAATCAATCATATTTTTCAAGACTGTTTTGGCTAAGCCCAGGCCAGTAGCACAGTGGATAAGGCACCAGCCTGCGAACCCAAGGGTTGCTGGTTGGATTCCCAGCCAGGGCACATAGCAGGTTACAAGCCAGTTCTCCAGCCAGGTCCTTAGCTGGAGGCGGTGAAAGGCAACTATACATTGGTGTCTCTCTCCCTCTTTGCCTCTTTCCCTTTCCCTATCTCTAAGAATAATAAATATAATCTTTAAAAAAAAAAAAGACTGTTTTGGCTATTCTAATTTTCTTGAATTTTCACATGAATTTTCGGATAACTGATTAATTTCTGCAAAAAGCCAGGTGGGATATTAATAGGAATTGAGTTTAATTTATATAGTTATTTGGAAAGTATTGTTATGTTAACAATATTAAGTCTTCTGGTTCATGAACATGGCATATCTTTCAATTTATTTAGGTCTTTCATTTTTTTAACAATGTTTTGTAGTTTCATTTTATAAACATTGCACTTCTTTTAAAATGTACTCTGTATTCTGTATGTAGAATTAGAAATTCTATTTCTGATAGCAGTAAAAATAATAATTATAATGATTATTCATTGACAGTAAAGCTATGAAACCCTTTCTTGAATCGGTGTCTATCTGTAAAACAACTAAAAGCAGAGTAGGTTTAACAGGAAAGAGGGGAAAGGGGTACAATACCTGACAAGCCCTTTTTCTCTCCAACTTGTTCCCAGCTGTGGTCTCAGATGATGATAGAAAGAAGTTCTCATCTCCAGTTATGCTTAAAAATCACCAAGATATCTAGCTCTTAAGAACTATGAATGTTAAGACCAATTGAAACAAAATCTTTAGGAGTAAAGCCAAAATGGTTTTTGTTTATTCTTTTTTCAATCTGGCAATGATTTTGAAGAACATGAAGAGATTGGGTACCATTGTTGAAGGGTATACTGTTGAAAAGCAACTCAGATGATCAGTCTTCAAATCTGCTTAATGTGCACTTTCCCACATATTTATATTGCTAGAGGATAATTTTTAAAAGTTAAAAATATGACATCAAAATATAAAATGCACATATATCAAAGATTTTATTTTTTATGATTTTATTTATTCATTTTTGGAAAGATGGGTAGGAGGGGAAAAGAGAGAGAGAGAAACACCAAAATGTGGTTGCCTCTTGTGCACCCCCAATTGAGGATCTGGCCTGCAACCCAGGCATGTGCCCTGACTAGGAATCGAACCAGCGACCTTTTGGTTCACAGGCTGGCATTCAACCCACTGAAACACACCAGCCAGGTCTGTATTAAATGTTTTATTGTTAAGATTTGTTCAAAATTTTTTGAGGCAATTGGAAATGGAAAAATGAATTTGCTAATACATATAAAATTAGCCAATTCCCTTGAGTTTAATAAAATCTGTTTGGAGTTACTTTTTTTTTTAATATAGATTTAAATAAATTTAATCCATAACATGTAAAATTAATTAAAATTAATTTGTATTGCTACAGACAGTAATTGTCTGAATACTGTTAGATTTTTACAGGATAGCATTTATACCTACAGAGATGTTAATCTTAGTCAGAATAAAGTCAATCAAGTGCCTGCCTTTATAGAATTAGATAATCCACCAAAAAGCATTCTAAGCCTTGAACAATATTTTCTACCATCTGCCCATTGTGATTCTGAACAAGCACTGGCCTGATAGGTTAAAACTGATTACTTTCAGGTAATAAAAGCCTTAATTAACTATATAGGCTTTCTTTATTATTATTATTTTAAATTTAATTTTATTGTTGTATTACATCCATCCCCTTTTTCCTTCCCTCTGTCCCCTTCCCCACCCACCCACTCCCCCCAAAGTCAATCCCACTTGTTGTCCATGTCCATGGTTCTTCCATACTAGTTTCTTGACTAAACTGCTCCCCTTCTTTGCCTCCTCCTCCCCCTTCCCCCTGCCCCCTCCCTTCTGCCTACTAATGAACAAAACAAACAAATAAGCAAAACAGAACCAGATACATGAAGACAATGAATAGATGTCCAGTATACAGGCTTTCTTAAGTTTGCTTTGCATTTAATTCTAAAGCCATGCAACATTTGTCAGCCTCTATGTCATAGAATTAACTTTTACTAGAAGTATTTATAAGTAGTCCTGTATTGGAATTTTAAAAGTTGCCATTACTTGGCCAAAGGAGGAACATGTCCCTTTCAGATTTCACCTACAGTCTAAATGAAATTAGGTGAATTCCTCTGTACTTCAAGTTCCCAGAATTTTCTAAGTAGGCTGGTACTTAGAAGGAAGGAATTTTCCTTACCACTGTTAAGTTAGAACCTACAAGGTAAATAATAGTCCAGTTTTACCAGGAGGGTTTTGCAGCTATTGGCTGCCTTATGAAGTCAACCCTTATTTATAAATAGTAGGCTTGTCTTGCCCAGTTAAATGAGAATCATTATTAAACGTGACACTCCATATATAGTCTTGGTTGTGAAACTTGTTACTAAGAAGGAAAATGTATATTTTGGAACTCATGCAAATAGTTTATTATTATGAAGAATAAGGAGACTAAATAAAATCTTCTAAATTTCAGAGCATGCATCAGATACTTAAATATGTACATTTCCATTTACAAAATTAAACCTGCAAACTTAGAGAAACTCATGAAGAAAAATAAAAGCGCTGGCCAGTGTGGCTCAGATGATTGATGTCTCATAAAGCAAAAGGTGCTGGTTCAATTCCCAATCAGCACACATCTGTCTTGTGGGCTGGTCCTGGGTTGGGGTGAGTGTGAGAAGCAACTGATCCATGTTTCACTCTCACATTAACATTTCTCTACCGGTCTTTCTCCTTACCTTTCCCTCTCTCTAAATAAATAATCTTTAAAAAAATGTAAAAGAAAGGTTTCCTTGTGTAGCCTTGAAAACAGCATGACAAACATACTGACATATTCTGACTGACATATTATACTTAGTATTCAATGTTTCAGTGTATTATGTTAGAAATTATTTATGTATTCAATGATTATTCATTAACTAACTCAATTTACTATTAGACCAAGGTTTAAGTTACCTAAAAACCTTGGAAATATTTTTAAGCTGGCATATTATGAAACAAAATTATTGTTGATAATGAATAGAAAATTATAACTTAATTTAATATTATATTTTAATAATATTAGACATATGCAGGAATAATTTTAGTTTATTTGATTAATAAACTAGTGTAATAATGTTCATAAATTTAGATTAAAAAATATTTCCTGCCCTGGATGGTGGCACAGCAAACAAGGTGCCCGCCTGCAAACCCAAAGGTCGCCAGTTTGATTCCCAGCCAGGGCAACATAACCAGGTTGCAAACCAGGTCTCCAGCCAGATCTGTAACTGGAAGCAGGTGAGAGGCAACTGTACATTGATGTTTCTCTCCCTCTTTGCCTCTCTCCCATCCCCTCTCTCTGAAAAATAATAAATAGAATTAAAAAAAAATTTTCCTGAGAAATCTAAACTTATATATTACATAACATTTAAAATTTATATAGTCATATAACTATTTTAATCATATTTATTAAGCCATTTAATTGCATTTTTATCCATATTATAAAACATGGCCTTTGTGCAAGAGGGGTTATCACAATTTGAAATTCACATTAGAAATTTCTAACTTCTAATTAGAAATTCTAATGTAAATTTGTAATTCACATTAGAAATTCTGTGTTTTATTTTCTAAGCATTTGGGAATATTTAACTTATATAAGTACTTATTTTTATATAGTTTTCAAAACAATAATTTTTAAATTTAAGAAACACTTTAATTTTATGTATTAATACACTCTGGAGGTAGAAGTTAGGATCTTTTTCAATTTCAGGCACAGTGATACGCAATCACAAAGATAATTTATAATTGCAGTCCTCCTATCACTTCAGCCAAGGGTCAAAGTAAACACACAAAAAATTAAAACTTGCTGATCCAGATATTAAATAAGTATTTTGTTTTTTGGTGGGCATGAACCACTTTCCTAATTAAGCATGACTAAACAGACAAAGACTGATAAACCAGACTACCAGATGTCTTTCACCATATACAGAATGAATTTCAATCATCTGTATAACAGAGATCACCAAATAGGTCAGAAAACTAAATCCTCAATCATTGTTGTCACCAATGGGAGATAACTGACTAGTTAGGCAAGAACTAAAAACAAAACAAAATAAAACAATAAAGGAAAAACAATTAAAAAGTTGAGAATTAGAGAGTCAGACAAATTCAAGTTCTGTTGACATTCAGAAGTCACTCTGTTACACAAGAAAAGATGCGTCTTAGCATAAATAGCACAATAGGCATAGTTCTCAAGCTACACAATATATTTGTCTCTGTCACATGAATTCACTTGGGTGTCTTGGTGCAAGTACTATAAAAATGCTAAAATGTAGTATCTAAAAAATTTTAAACATGTCTCATTTGAATATAAACTGAATGCTTAATGAAACTTTTATTCACGTTTTAATTATTTATTAAAAAATATTTTATAGTTGTTCTAGTACAGTCGTCCCAATTTTCCCCTTTGCTGTCCTCCACCTAGTCCACCCCTCAAAAGAGTCAGTCCCCACACTATTGTCAATGTCCATGGGTCGTTCCTACATGTTCTTTGACTAGTCCCTTTCCCTTCTTTCCATCTTTCCCTTCCACTTTGGTCTCCGTCAGACTGTTCCATGTTTCCATGCCTCTAGTTTTATTGTGCTTGTTAGTTTGTTTTTGTCATTAGGTTCTGCTTATTGGTGAGATCATATGGTATTTGTTTTTCATTAGCTGGCTTATTTCACTTAGCATAATATTCCAGTTTCATCCATGATCCTACCTTTAACTTTTTAATTACTTAAAGGTAATTAAAAACATTGATTTTTAATAAGCCTTTTTTATTGAGGGAACTATAAGTTAACCCCTCATTACTTTTATTAATATTTCTGTAGATTTCCTTAGTTGTATACTAAAAATAATTTTAATAATTCAATGCAAACTAATGTTTTAAACTGTAAAACCTTATGACATAAGACAAACTTTAAATATTTAATTTAAATATATAAACCTGTTCTGGCTAGTGTGGCTCAGTGGACTGAATATTGACCTGGGAACCAAAAGGTGGCAGGTTCAATTCCCAGTCAGGGTGCATGCCTGGGTTCCGGGACAGGTCCCAGTTGGGGGTGCATGAGAGGCAACTACACATTGATGTTTTTCTCCCTCTCTTTCTCCCAGTTGGGGGTGCATGAGAGGCAACCACACATTGATGTTTTTCTCCCTCTCTTTCTCCCTCCCTTCCCCTCTCTCTAAAGTAAAATCCTTTTTGTTTTTTAAGATTTTATTTATTATTGCCAGAGAGATAGAAAGGGAGAGAGGCAGAGAGGGAGAGAAACATCAATGTATAGTTGCCTTTCACCTGCCTCCAGCCACAGACCTGGCTGGAGACCTGGCTTGCAACCTGGTTATGTGCCCTGGCTGGGAATCGAACCAGAGACCTTTGGGTTTGCAGTCTGGAGCCTTATCCACTGTGCTACCAGTCAGGGCAGCAAAATCTTTTAAGGAATAAATATATAAACTTGTTTCAAAATATAATGTCATTTAATAACAATACTTTTAAGCATAAAGTATGTATCCTAGGATAAAATCTGATGGCAGATGTGGAACATGACTTCAAGGAGAAAAGGAACTCTATATAATTTCTGTTAAAAATAGTTTGATCATGTATTTTTTTAAGATTTTATTTTTTATTATTTTTAGAGAAAGGGGAGAGGAGGGAATCAGAGAGGGAGTGAAACATTAATGTATGGTTGCCTTTCACCTGCCTCCAGCTAAGGACCTGACTGAAGACCTGGCTTGCAACCTGGTTACATGTCCTGACTGGGAATCGAACTGGCAACCTTTGGGTTTGCCAGCTGGCTCTTATCCATTGAGCCATCAGCCAGGGCTGATCATGTATTTTTAAAGTTGTGATTGTGCATGGCAAGTTGCTTTGTTTTAATATCCATAACACACATTTATAAAGTTGTATAAAATTTTTCATTAAAATATGAATAATTATAATTTATATCAAATGTAATTTTAATCCCCTGGTAAAATTTTAACATTTGTGTAACTTACAAAATATTTGTTTTGTATTCTATATTTAACTTTACGCTTTTTCTCAAAGGCATACTTTTGATTTCATGTATGTTTTCCCCCAAATCATTACTTGCTGTTTTTAAGAAAAATATCTATGAAAATATTAACAATGGCCTCAATAATTTATTTTGACTCATACACCCATAAAGGAGCTAGAACACAAGACAAGAAATATTAAGATAATTGTGAGTGTTTAAAATTATGGTAGAAAATATAGTTACTTCAATGCTACAAAGATTCTAAAAAGATAATTTAAGGTTTTCTCACTAATGGAATGATGTCTTTTCCTTACCCATAGGATATATTTGGTTTTAGTGCATAATATTTAATCCAGCACAATAATCTTTGCAGATAAATTTTAATGAAGGAATCTCAGAAAAGCATAAGTTAAATATAGAGTAACTGTAAATAGCAACAGAAAGTTTGGTCAAAAACTGCTTGGCTTGAGAATGCATATGATGATAGAGATTTAGAGTTATAATAATACCTCTATGCTTATAATAACCTTCTTAACTCCAGTTTTTATTATCCTCAGTTTACCATCTTGCTTGGAGAGTGACTTCTAAATATTTGTGTGTGTATTTCTATCTCCTCTTGCCTACAGTGTTTTCAACCAACTCACCTGTCAAATTCAGTTAATGTCATGGTTTTTAATTCTGATTGGCAGCTGTGGGTTCTTACATTCATTGTACTTTTTCTTTTTAAATGTGGTTCACTTTAAGCCCATTATGTCTTCAATATCAGTATGTCAAAGATCTGAAGCAATATGGCAGTTCTTGACAGAAAGAAGTTACATAGAAAAGACAATTTCCCTCTGTGTTTTTTTCTGGTGCTATTGCTGATACTTCTACAAATGTCTAAACATTATGATAGAGTAGTTGGATTAAACAATACAAATGAGACATATTAACAATTATTTCACTTGATAGAAAGTACGTACATAACATTCAGAATCATTTGCTAATGACCAGTTTTCTCTTTAACAAAAAACTATTTATTTACTAATAATAAATAGCTGACAATTATTTTGCAGTATTGGCTGCTCACTCTAATCCTCTCCTCCTCTAATTTCTTACACTCCATAATGATATAACTATGGATATTTCTCTGGTGCTATTTTGTTCTTCCATATGCTATATTAATCATGAGCCACAGAATCTCATTTCCTATCATCAGTTTTGAAGAATATATTATAGTTTCAACTAATTAGTTGAATCTAGTAGTTACGTAAGCAGATGTTTGCATAGCAAGAGAAACTAAACAGGAATGCTGTAAAAAATTCAATCACACTCTCCTCAGTTCACTTAGTGTGAGCAAAATGTTGCTTTTTCTGACTACCATCTGGGAATTCGGAAGTTTAGTAATGTCAAGTTTAAATTCAAATTTATTCTGTTTACTCTGAACTTACACTCTTTGAAAAGTCTTTTGATATATTTTTATTCTAAATGTTGTACCAGTAAATTGTCTGGGTTACAAATGTAGTTCCTTAATCAGAATTAATCAAAGGATTAGAGACCTTGTTAAGAACTGTCTCTCATCCATTTTAAGCTAATTTTCATGTATAGTGCAATGTACAGATTAAAGTTCAGGTTTTTGCACATTGATGTTCAGTTTCTCAAGAACGGTTTGTTGAGGAAGAACATAGAGGACATTTGCTTAATGCCAGAGGGCACACTGGAAGATGTGTGAATGTTGGTGTGCAAGAAGAAATGGGCAGGAGGAAGCAGCCCCCTCTCTGTCCTTCTTCATGGAAATGACCTTGTTCAGAAGTCACATTTGATTGCTGTGGGAAGAAATGGTCTTGTACTTCATGCAAGAGCTTGGTCTTGATAAAATGTTCTAGTGAAGCTGGTTTTCACTTCTAGCCTGTGGACACCTCTTTACCTGGATGATAGAGGGACCTTTAAGAGTATCATTTGTTTTTTTAAGTTAGATAGTCTCTATATCTTAAGCCCTTGAGTATGTTTTTCCTCCCCCACCCCCAAGTTGCTCAGTAGATGTTCATTGAGTGTTTCCTAAGTGTCAGGTGCTCAAACAAGCACTTTCCCACAGCCAAGAGCATGAGAAAAAGCCAATGACAGTCGTTTCACAAATGATGATCAATTAAACTGTGAAGATTTCCATGGGAAGAAAACTGCATGTTGCAGGAAAGCATAAAACTGAGAATCTAGATTTAGTTTTTGTTGTCAGAGGACCTATTTGAAGTAACATTTAATGTTGTTGAAAGAATGATAGTGAGGAGGGCAAGTATGTCAGGCAGAAGAAAATCCAGATAAGATGCTGCAGTTGACCCAGGCCTGGTGTTTTAGATTTAGTCTACATAATTCCCCTCTACTTCCCATTAAATCTCATACAATCTCCAATACACATAGCTTCTGAGAATGTTAGAAAGCACAAAGTCCTTCTGAAACATTTTATGAAAGTTTCACAACAAATGATTGGTTTTAGCAGGATGAAGGAAGAATGTTTCACCATTGTTCACACTTCTCTGCTTTTCTTGAATCTGAGTGAAGTAGTATTTTAGAGGCTTCTAAGTAGAACTGAAGAATTTATATATATATAGTAATATGTTAGTGGTGGAAGAATTTGAAGAGCAAGGAAGGAATATAAGTAAGCAATAGTATGGCTTACTCAAGGCCTTTTAAAAATTGTTTCCTCTTGTTATAATATAAAAATTTATAGTAAACAAGCTTTAAGCAATTAGTAAGTCAGCAGTATTTAGTAATTCCTTACTATGTGCCATCAAAATGTACATATTGCTTTGTTCAATATCATTTTTTCTAGATATCATATGTATGCTTATATAACATCAGGATTTCTAGATTTACCTCATTTGGATTTCTAAGTATATAAACAATATCTTTCATGTATCTGAAACAGTTTACTCATTTGTTTTCTGAAAAAATTATGGTACCTAGATTCTTTTAAAATATTTACTTTACTTACAAAAAAATCAGCAAGCAGTGTTTTTTTTAGTCTTCTTGGGCTGCTATGATGAAATACTGTTGCCTCAGTGGCTTAAACAACTGACATTTATTTCTCACATTTGTGGAGGCTTGGAAGTCCAAGGTCAAGGTGCTGGACAATTCCGTATCTGGTGAGAGCTCTCTTCCTGGCTTACAGATGGCTGCCTTCTCCCTGTGTGCTCACACAGAGGACAGAGAAAGTGTTCATTGTGGCAAATCTTCCTTATCCTTTAAGGACACTAATCCCATTGTGGAAGTCCCACCCTTGTGACCTTATTTAAACCTAATCACCTCATAAAAGGCTTTAATTCCAAATACCATCACTTTGTAGGTCAGGGCTTCAACATATGAACTTTGGAGGGGTTTGGATGTTTAGTCCATAACACATGTAATAAATACCAATTAATTATACTTGAAAACATAGATTATAAACAGCAAATTAACCTTTTATCTTTTTGTTAGTGTATATGCTTTTTTCAGACGGGGTAGCTTGACTTAGTTCTTGGTGAGTCAGTTATCTCTACATCTTCCTAGATCCCTTCTCAGACTGACTTTTATAATCCATTATCTCAAGCAATATAATTCTCCTCAATCTATTATTAAACAGCAGGCAAGGCTCCATTCTGCCACCTGATTGAAAAAGATGTGTTTCATTTACAGTATGAGCTGAAATCTCAGCCATCCCTGCCTGATGCCCTATACAGACCCAAGGGGGCTGGTGGCATCATTCCCCCCCATCCTTTCTGCATTGTTTTATTTTTTTAACATATATACCATTTGTAAAAGTAATTTTATTTATTATTTCCAGAGAGAAAGGAATAGAAAGAGGCATAGAGGGAGAGAAACCTCAATGTATGGTTGCCTTTCACCTGCCTCCAACTACAGACCTGGCTGGAGACCTGACTTGCAATCTGGTTATGTGCCCTGGCTGGGAATCAAACCAGCAACATTTGAGTTCACAGACTGGCACCTATCCACTGTGCCTCCAGCCAGGGCCTTTGTTTTGTTTTATATTGGGTGTTGCAAGCTTGTAAACATGTATCTTTATTTTAGCATTATGGACTTGAAATTTTCTCTTTTTATAGCATCATCTTTACCGGAAAATTGTAACATATCTTTTAACTTATGAATTAATATAAGAAAATATATGATATGAGATAGATTGACTGAAGTTTAACATTTTAGATACCTAGGAAACACTAATCCAGGAATTCATGTAGAGGTGTAGGGATATGGAAGATTAAAATGTCATATGGAGCCCTAGCTGGTGGCATAGTGGATAAGGTGCTGGCCTATGAACCCGAAGTTCACTGATTCCATAACCAGGGCACATAACCAGGTAGCAAGCCAGGTTTCCAGCCAGGTCTGTAGCTGGAGGCAGATGAAAGGCATCTTTGATGTCTCTCTCCCTCTCTGCCTCTCTCCCTTCCCCTCTCTCTAAAAATAATGAATAAAAGTCTTTTAAAAAATAAAATGAAATAAAATGTCATGTGGTACATTGTCTACATCATCAACATCATTCAGCTTCAAAATCATCGACTAAATGAACCATCTTTTAAGTCTCAAAGTATGTTAAATCTTTGGCTTCCAATATTTCACAGTTTAAAAGAGGTGCCACCCATGTAGATTATAACACCATGAGAGATAAAAAAGTTACTATAATGACGGTGCACTCAACATTCTCTAGAAATTTAAATAAGTGATGGTTAATTCTTACATGTATATTTAAATAAGGAGAAAATGGAAGTGAATTTAAATAGAAGTTATTTTCACAATGTCTGAAGGAGAGAAGAGTTTTAAGGGAAATAAATGGAAAAGAAAATGCTTTCTTCTTCTGAGGTGAAATGGCCAGAGGATAAGAAAAACGGAGTTTAAAAATATTTTGAAATGAAAATAAGAAAGCAGAAATCACTGAGTTGGGCTTGGTTTTCTTCGGTGAGCAGGTGGAATGAAGAGTCACGTGTCTAATAAGAATGGAGTTGGAATACATTGGTGAATACATAGGTGGATGGATATATGTTAGGAAAAAAAATAGAAAGTATTAGATTAAACAGTTATAAATTCTTAATCTGCACCAAGCAGTATATTTTCACATCCACTATGTAAAGCCAAATTGAAGGGATAGAAGGAGCCTGAATTTGTGCCAAGGTTGGAAAGATTAATTTTTATTAATTTGTCATCAAAATTTAGCAAAGAGAATTGATTTTGGTCTTTAGCTACCTCAAGCCTAGTCTTTTCTTCATAGGAGGAAATAATTTTTTCTCATATTATTCCCCTGTGTTTTTCTCTAATTACTCTGTTTCCTGAATGGTCTCATCTGATACAAAATTTTCTGATAACAATGGAATGTGTGCAGGTTAGCTACATCCCATGATGTTTGCATTTACGGTCACTTCACCATACATATGTGGTAGTTAAATTGCTCAGTTTTAATCTGGGTGGTAGACTAAGTAACCAGCCCTTTAAAGGTGAAGAAAGACAAACCAATGGGTGACTTCTTTTCATTTTCATCTAGATTATACATGTAATTTAAGGCAGAAAAGAAAAGCCTTTCTGGTTCTGCAAAGTAGTGCTTAAAAGTAAAAGGGAAGAAATAAAAATGGAAAAGCCATGGTTATTTTCTCATCATTCGCTGCTACTCCTATGTTGCATACAGAAATACAGAACTTTTTCAGTGCCACAGTAGCAATAAAAGGCACCTGGATTAAACATAAATTGCAGGCTACAGCAACATGATCCAAACACCCCAAAAGCACCATTTGCTCACACCCTTAAGGTGTCAATAACTTTATGAGTGGCATTTCAGTAGCAGTCTATAAGAACCCAGAGACAGCATGAGAACTAGACCCCTAACTCCATTCCATGAGGACAAATCTATTTCCTTCTACACTCAAATGCTAAATTTGGAAAAGGAGATAGAAGAAAATTCCCTTGAGAGGGAAGAAATACTTTGAATAGATGGAGGAGTCCTAACTCCAGTTTTCTGAAAATGGTTCTTATTTTCATCAGTTTAAAACTATTTAGTCCTTTTAACTATTTTAGCATCCTTTCTTCATTCTCAAAGCTGTACCATTATTTAGACAATAAATGGCTATGTTTCCACCGGATAGCCTAAACTTTTAATTAGTTTAGTATGTATACTAAAGTGATGCCTTTAACCTGGAAAATAGGAAACTTGGTAAATTTAGTCAGCAAATATTTTTGGTTGGTTTTCTCCCCCTTCTCCCACTTTTCTGCAGACCTCACTATCATTGGAAACTCAAACTCCAGAATGAAATGAAGTTAGTTAAATAAAACAATGGTGAATTTTGCACATTATTTTAAGAGTTTACATTTCAAGCCTGCTGCATTAATCATAGGTAGACAGATCACTGACAGGTAAAGGACAGTAATGCTACTATATCTCAAATTGCTATTTTCTTATCATCATCTTGTAGGGCTTCAACAGAGAATCTTTTTTGTTATTTTTTAAAGATTTTTTATTTCATTATTTTTAGAAAGAGGGGGAGGCAGAGAGGCAGAGAGGGAGAGAGACACCAATGTATGGTTGCATTTCACCTGCCTCCAGCCACAGACCTGACTGGAGACCTGGTTTGCAACCTGGTTATGTGCCCTGGCTGGGGAATCGATCCTGCGACTTTTGGGTTCGCAGGCCGGCACCTTATCCACTGTGCTACCAGCCAGGGCTTCAACAGAGAATCGTTAATGCAACTGTAAACCTAGGGTTTTCTGTTGATGTGTAAACATATTTGTGAACTAATAAGTTCACTAATAGGTGTCCTATCAAAATCTTATTAAATTTCCAATGTTACATGACACATTAGCTTAAAATATTATCTAATATTAATATTAATATAATTACTGGTTTAATGTTCAAAATACCATGCTTGATGGGAAATTAACTTGAAATTATTCTCTAACTTCATATAAGGTGTGTTTAATACACTAGGCACCTCAAAGTATCCTACAATTTTCTCTCATTTGTACAGGAAATATGTCATGTTTGAATAGGATATTTTAGGGATGTGTAATGATCTTTTACATACAATCTCTTTAACTAGGTTTCTTGATTTTTTTTTTTTTTAATATTAGGTTTCAAACTTTTGAAATCCATATTTGGGTTTTATTTTCAGAAGATGAGCTTGAGAATCATCAAACTTTTGAAAATTTGGAAATTATGTTTGTCAGATTGCTTTTAACATAGGTACCTTTGTCATTTATTCTGAGAAAAATAAAAGCAGAAAATAGTTTCACAAAATAAATTTTTAAAATGCGTATGTTCTACATATAGAATAGCTACATAAATGTACCCTTCATAGGTATATTTCACAAAATAAATTTTTTATATGTGTATGTTCTACATATAGAATAGCTACATAAATGTACCCTTCATAGGGTAGACTGAACATTAAAATTCTGAATAGGTAAAATTACTAAAAAAGTCTCAAAATGTTTAAAGTTTTATTAATTGGGAGGGGTTTATGTAATGGGGAAAGAATAGAACTGGGAACAGAGATATTTCAGAAAGATTTGGCCTATGTTCAATTTTAAGCAATAATTCATCATTCTAAACTGGGGAGTTAACCATCCCCAGTAAACAAGAGGTTACTTTTTTTTTGACTGTCATTGTTACACAAAGAATCAAATGTGTTTGTTCAAGTCCTATGCTTAAGTGTGGAGTAGTGCCTGGCCAACGTACAATAGTCCCACACAAAATGTATCTTTAGGAGCTAGAATTCCCTTGACTTGAAAGTTTGAACCTCAATTTGTTATTGTCTCTGGGTCTTAGTATTAATATATCTTCAAGGATGCTTTCCATTCTTAAATACTATTCATCAGTTTTTAGAAAAAATTAAACTAAAATAATTATCCTAGTAGACTCACATCACAGATATAGTTGTGGTATACACACATACACACACACACACACACACATATGTGTGGTCTGTCCAGAAAAAGTCTAGGCATTGTTAATATAATGAGAATGGTTTGCATGACATTGGTATAATCTGACAGCTGAGGAGAGAGGGCTGGAATGCACATGTGTGAACAATGATGACTTCACTATAGTAGTCACTGGAGGTGGTAGACTCCGTTGAGTGGCATGTGTACTGTGTGGCTTTTGCATTCAAAATGACTGAGTGAGTAGAGTAACAAATCTGCATCAAATATTACATTAAGGAACTTGAACATTCTCCACAGAAATTATTCAGATGATTTAAAAAACACCAGCTGTAGGCAACTGGTGACTGGCATATTTATCACAACAATGTGTCTACCCATGCATCACATCTTGTACAGAGTTGTTGGGTAAAACATCAAATCACTCAGGTGACTCATCCCCACTACAGCCCAGGTTTGGCACTCTGTGACTTCTGGCTTTTCCCCAAATTAAAATCACTTTTGAAAGAGAAGGGATTTCAAACTTTCAGTTTGATTCAGGAAAATATGATGGGGCAGCTGATGGCAATTGAGAGAACTGTAAAGTCCCAAAGTGTAAACTTTGAAGGGGACTGGGGGATCACTATCCTATATACAATGTTTCTTTTTTCTTTTTTCAAAAATTTATTTATTTCTAGAGAGAAAGGAAAGGAGGGAGGAAGAGGGAGAGAAACATCAATCAGTTGCTTCTCATATGCCAACTGGGATCCTGGTACACAACCCAAGCCTGCATTCCCTGACTGGGAATCGAACTGATGACCTTTTGGTTCATGGCCAGTGCCCAACCCACTGGGCCAGCAAGGACTATTGATTTTCAATCCAATGTTTCTTGTATCTTCTTCAATAAGTATCTCTATTTTTTATATTACATGGCTGGATATCTTCTGCATAGACCTATATATATCAAACATGCACACCCACAGATGACTTCCTTTTTAAAAGCATCTTTTCTTATAATAAATTTGTTAAAAGCTTGCTCCTTTTAAGAATAATCCAATGATAATCAGTTATGAAAAAAAAAAAAAAGGGGTTTTAAGGTTATTTTCGAGGAAGGTGATCCACAAATTATATCCTAATAATGGAATGAAACCATATTTTTAAAGCAATGAAGTTTTAACATCTTTTTATCTTTAAAGAAGCAATGATTTATTGCTTCTTTAAATATATATATATACATACATATATATATATATATATATATGTATGTATGTATATGGCTTCCATATATATAAAATGTATGGAACTCGAACTCTTTAATGTTCCACGGTCTCTACCTACACACTTCTGTCTTCCTATCAGGGAACCCTAGGGACTTTAAGTCCATTAAGTCCAAGGACTCTATAGAAGACAATGGAAAAGGTATTGCTGTGAATTAGAGATCACCAACGTCAGTGAATGGTCATATAATAAACAAGTAAAGTCAGTTGTGCCAATCCTAGATCACCACTCTTGTAGGACTGAAGTGAAGTTGAGAATCCATACCATATGGTAAAGCATACCATTCAAACTGAATGAAAAATTTTTCAGGTCAAAGAACTGCAAATATAAACTGTATATTGTTTTTAAAAAGGGTGTTTTGTGATATTCTAAACTAGACATTGTTATATTGTTAGAACTTTTGGTTCTTCATTGTAACTAGAATGTCAGAAAAGCCATCATGCTCTTTAACATTTGAAGTCTAATAATATAAAGTCCTAACTCCCACATGTTGATGTGGGATTGACTTTGTGGGGGAATGGGTGGGTGGGGAAGAGGACAGAGGGGAGCAAAAAGGGGATGGAGGTAATACAACAATAAAATTAAGTTAAAAAAAGAGACTGAGAGAAAAAGAATGATTATTACAAGAGAGCTAGAGTTACACAGTAGTCTTCTCATAAAAAAACGAACAAACAAACAGAACAGATAATTAAGAAAAATAGCATCAGCCTAGAAATGTGTACCTTGCAAAACTGTCTTTCAAGAACAAAGGCAAAATAAAGATATTTGCACATCATCCAAACCTGAGAATTTATCACTGATAGAACGACATGAACAAAACTTCTCAAAGATCCACCTCAGGAAAATGAAAAATGATTCCAAAAGGAAAATCTCAGGTACATGTTTAGCAAAGAAATTGGTGAATGTGTATGCAAATAAAAACATGGTCTTTTGGGAATAATAACTATTATAATACCCAGTGTAGGGATTCAAAGAAGGGATTGACTAAAAGGACTGAACAATAGTACATAGAAATGTCCTTTTGGCTTCTGAAGGGAATGAGGTTGGCAATATTGTTAGATTCATACTGAAACTTCAGAAAAACATCAGGTTAAGTGACTAACTCTGGGCCTGTTTCTTGGGTGGGAGTGCATAATGAACAGTTTAGTCAAATCTATCCATCAGATGGTAATGAGGTCCACCTCAAAAATAAGATCATAATTCCTGATCTAAGATGTGTCCAGACATGTTTAATAATAAACTAAAATGTTTATTGACCCTCTAAAGAAAAAAAAAGTCTTAACTCTTTCTAGCTGTCTAGAGTTCTACATCTCTCTCAGTGATATTTTGGCTTTTTGCATTCTCCAAATACAGAAGATAAAGTCTTCTGTGAGTTCAGAGATTATTTGCTTCCTGATATACATCTGCATGTTTTGGACCTTATTCTGGAAATGTGAATATTCCCTATGTATAATGGGGCAGAGGCAGTCAATAAATGAAGCCAATCTCTACCAGACAAACTTCAGGATAATAAATATGTTTAATATCTTAAGTTCTTGATAATATAAGCCAAAAAGGTAATGAACAACAGTTGTAAAAGTGAAGTGATAGTTCATTAGAAAAGTATGGATGAGAGAAAAAAAGGAAAGTGGTGATGAAATAGAATGGAGAGGGAAAAGAAAGGCAATGATAAGGTGCACATATGTTTGGATTTAATTTGTATCAAATTGTGTGATATGTGTAATATTTTTGCCCTCATAATATATTTTCTGTTGAAAAACAGAGAAGATATAAAATGTATTGTGTATTTTATATTCATGCTATTCAAATAATGTGTCTCTCTTACAAAGTTCATGCCATATGCATTTTACACTATGAGGAACTGCATTTGAATATAAATTCATGCACTTTTATTTTAATGTCTAGATTTCAATCTTGCAAATTAGAAATTAAATTGAACTAAATGTACTTTTGATATGATTTAAATGCAATTTGACTCTTCCAGAGCATGAATAGCTAAGATTATCTTCTTCTAGTGAACTATAATTAAAAATACAAAAAATGAAAACATTTTTTATTTCTTCATATGACAGAGGAATAGAGAGCAATAGAGATTTATCCTTGTTATTTTTTTAAATTTTGGATTTATTATATCATATTGTGTGTGAGACTTATGCCTCATGCTCACAAAGAAAAGTGACTTAACAATTGATGAATCTGTTGGTGTAGTCTGACTAGATACTTGAACTAACAATGCATTAGGGGGTTTTATAGTTTCTTCATTTTTTTCTTCTTGTTTATTCAGTTTTCTCCATTTTTCCCCTTTGCTCTACTCCATCCAGCCTACCCTTCACCCCCACAGTCCATCCTCACACCATTGTACATGTACCTGGGTTATTCATACATGCTCTTTGACTAATCTCTTCCCCTTCTTTCCACCATCCCCTCTTTCCTCTGGCAGCTGTTGGTCTGTTCTCTGCTTCCATACCTCTGGTTCTGTTTTGCCTGTTAGTTTATTTTGCTCATTAGATTCCTCATATGTGTAAGATCATATGGTATTTGTCTTTCATCAACTGGCTTATTTCACTTGGCAAAGCAGTCTCCAATTCAATCCATGTTGTTGCAAAGAGTAGGAATTACTTCTGTCTTTCTGCTGTGTAGTATTCCATTAAGTGTACCACAGTTTTTTAACCCATTCATTACTGATGAACATCAGTTCATCTACTGATGGACACTTAGGCTGTTTCCAATACTTGGCTATTGTAAAAAAAGCAATGCTCTGGGCATCTAGATACATAGGTTCTTTTGAACTGATGTTTAGGGATTCTTAGGGTTTATTCCCAGTAGTGGAATCGCTGGGTCAAAGGAAGTTTCATTTTTAATTTTTTGAGGAAATTTTATACTATTTTCCACAATAATTGCATCAATATTCATTCCCTTCAATGGTGCACTAGGTTTCCCTTTTCTCACATCCTTACCAGGTGTGAGACATCTCATTGTGGTTTTAATTGCATCTCTCTGATGGCTGGTGATGTTGAACATTTTTTCATATGCCTGTGGGTCCTCTCTGTGTCCTCCTTGAATAAATGTCTGTTTAGGTCCTTTGCCCATTTTTAAATTGGATTGCTTGTCTCCCTGGTGTTGAGTCATATGTCTTTATATATTTTGGAGATTCAACCCTTGCTTGATGTATCTTTGGCAAACATGTTCTCTCATACAGTAAGTTCCCTTTTCATTTTGATGATGGTTTCTTTGGCAGTGCAGGAGATATTTTCTGATAGTTTGACCTTGAAAGTTATTTTAGTTATTGCACTAGCCCTGGTAGTCATTCATAAGGAAATAAAAGCATTTTAAATGATGTCACTTGAAAGATTCAAAGTTTTATTTGCTTTTCTATTTAATCATGCTTGTGCATAAATGTTGGTATTTTCTGTTTTGTTTTGATACATTAGTACTTCACTTCCATGTATGAGCTTCTGAGGCTGTGGCAGAATAGTGTATATCTAGACCTGGTTATGCGATTGCACCAGACCATTAACAAGGAGTCATTTGGTTCTAATTCATGGCTGAAACAGTGCCTAGCACTCATTGGTTGAATGCTTAAGAACCATAGACTGCATAAAACTACATGAGAGTTATATTGTTACTCATTTTATACTAATTTTTTGGAATATATGTATATCTATCTATCTATCTATCTATCTATATATACACACATACTATAAGTGAAGATGCAGATGACTATTCAGAGAGGCTACATTTCAGTTTATTTTACAATCATAGCATATAAACTCTTAATGGTAAGCAAACAAAACAAAAAGGTGATTTCATAAGTAATTATATAATTTTGCTTTAGTAATTTTTATCACGTCTAGATTTTAAGCCTAATACAGACTAATCTTTCACCGTTTATAACAGCAAGTTTACCTTGTGTAGAAGTGTAATGAGAATGTAATTACATGTTAAATTCCTATAGGTGTATGATGTTTAATATAAGAGAGATAGGATCAATAAATGCTATTAATTCCTATTAAACAGCATTAGATTCCTGTATTATAATTAGGCATATATTACTTATTAGCATAATAAATATGTAATTATAGTTATAATTATATTAATATATTTATATTGACCAAGTACTTGTATATTTATATTTTAATACCTTAATTTTTCAAAATTTCAATAAGTATAGATTTATGAAGTATATAATTATATCCATACATGATCAAAATATAAACATTATTATAGTAGTTTGTATTAGGTAGCCTGTATGGGTTGTTTTTAAGTATGTTTTGTTGAATGAGAGATGACAAAATGAAATTATAGATTGCAAAAGAGATTGCAAAATTATGTAATGACAAAAACAAATATAGGTTCTGTGACTGCGCTGCCTAAATTTGAATTTGTTTCAAATTATTTGAACTTGGGCAAGCTATTTAATGCTTTGTGACATCTACAAAATGGGGATATCAAGGCTACCCACTTCATAGAGCTATTATGAGTTAATTCTTGTAACTACCTAGAATATGTAATTAGTGCATGTTATGAATCTAGCCAACTAACTTGAAAAGCATTGATCTTAAACATTAATTAAAACTTAACAGTAATTCATTGTTAATGATCTGAAGAGAAATTTAATTTACATCTATAAATTAGTAATCTAGGTGTTAAATGTCAATAAATTCAGTTACTGATCTAAATAAATACCATGCATTTATATTTTAGCCCCAATTTCAATATTAAAGTATATCAAATTTATGTATTTTTATAAAAAGAGCCTTAAGGAGCTTAATTTTTAGATGTTCTCACAAATAGTTAATTTTTGTCACACACCTCAAAACTTTATGCACATAAATACTTAACATTGTTTTTGATGTTTTCGAATTCTTACTTGATCGAAGACATTTATTAACTTAGACTGTTTGAGTGAGTTATCTACTTTATAGTTTGAGGCACACATTCCTGAATATTACTTAGGGCATTTGTTATTTGATATTATATCTTCTAGTCAATTTTTTGGGAGAAGAAAGCAAGTGAATTGTGAATTGGAAAAAGTCTTTGTTAGTTAGCTAGTTAGTTTGAGATTAGCAAAGTTTTGTCCAAAAAAGAAAATGCAATTACCTTAAGTAGGTAACTTTTTATTTTATAAGAACCAGCAAGCCTTTATTTATAAGAACAGTATTATCTTGAAAAATTTATTCACCTGAACCTCAGTTTTATGATGGGGCTAGAAAACTTTACCTTGCAGGATTCTTATACTTGACACTTATAAAACACACTAACAGATGGCCAAGTTCCTTCTGGAAATACTAGGTTTTTTTCTCTTTTCTTTCTTTTTCTCAGTGGAAAACAAAGCATTTTTAAAAAGCACTTTTGTTATTTTTAGATATTTTCATGGTATTATATTTTAAAAGCAGACATTCTCAAATATCTTTACATCTAATAGAGCATTTAATGAATCTGAGATTATGCTTCATGAACTCTTCTGAGTAATTAGAAGAATCATGAGATTGAATCAAAGAAATAAGGCATCTTTCAAGAGCATTTTCCTAAGTATATATGGATATTTGATATTTGCTGTGTTTGTTATATATGTATATATTAATATACTGGAAAACTGTTAATGTTTATTTCAATGTGATTATACATGAAGTAATTGCAATAATTTAAATTATATGGGTCACCAATACGTGCATTTCCTCTTAGTTGGAGGAATGATTCATACTGAGCTCTGTGACACTTTCATTTGATATGTCATACAATCCTTACAATCTATTCCAGACACTCCTCTTATCCATGTATAAAAGTACGGAAATTAAAAGTTATAGAATTTAAGGACTTGCCAAAAGTCATACAGTTATAAATTGCCAGAGCCAAAAAAAAAAAAAAAAATCAATGAGTTTGATCATTTGTAATTACAACAAATGCTTCTAAACACACTTTGAAGTCTGCAGAAAAAGGAAAACAGAACATTGAGACAACATGATATGAAAACATAAGCTATTTCAGGTAGTTTCACTCAAAAATTCCTTCAAAAGTTTTATTATAATTCAAGTAAAGAGCAATTAAAGAGAAAATTTTAAAGTCTAATCCAATTTTTCAAGTGTTGGTATAGTATCATATTTTGATATTAATTTCATTCCTCTTCTTCAGGCCTAACTTAAGTAAATTAATGATGGACAATGACAAGTGGTGATAAATAAGTAATAAATTAATGGGTTCATCATGAGGACATGTTTCACTGTCATAAATTTCATAGTTACTTCCTAGACCTACCTTAGGCAACAGATTATAAAACATCAATGATCTTTCACTTTAATGGTAAATGTTTTAAAACCAAAATGTTTGTATTAATGGTAAACATGCATAATAAATGTCTTATAATTAGTAAATAATTAATAAAAATAATTCCTCTGTACCATAAACATTTTATCGGAAGATCCTAAAGGTACAACATGTATATGCTAAAAAGTGTAAGCCACCATTTTTCACAAACTGGTCTTCTTGATGTATGCCAAAATTATATTGTCAAATATAACAATTATTGATTGGTTCTTTTATTCTATGTGGAGTCACATCCTAGCCACTAATGATAATGAATCTTAATTAGACAGTGATTTTTTTAAACATTAATTTATTGTTGTTCTTACAGTTGGCCCATTTTTCCCCCATTGCTCTCCCCTGCCCTGCTCACCCTATACCATTTCCCACAGTCAATACCCATTCCGTTATCTATGTCCATGGGTCATTTATATTAGTTCCTTGACTAGACCCTTCCCCTTCTTTACCCACTTCTCCTCCCTCCCCCAACCCTCCCCTCTGTTCACTGTCAATCTGTTCCTTGTTTCCATCCCTGTGGTTCTATTTTTCTCATTTGTTTTGTTCATTAATTTCCTATATTAAGTGAGATCATATGATCTTTTGCCACCTGGCTTATTTCACTAAGCATAATACACTCCAGTTCCATCCATGCTGTTGAAAATGGTAGGAGTTCCTTCATTCTTTCTGTTGTGTAGTATTCTTTTGTGTAAATGTGCGACAGTTTTTTGAACCATTCATCCACTGATAGGCACTTATGCTGTTTCCAGACCTGGCTATTATGAATAGTGCTGCTATGAATGTGAGGGTGTGCAGGTTCTTTTGAATTGGTGTTTCAGGATTCTTTGGGTATAATCCTAGCAATGGAATTTCTAAATCAAAAAGCAGTTCCATTTTTAGTTTTTGAAGAAAGTCCATACTATTTTCCACAGTGGAAATGCACCAGTCTGCATTCCCACCAGGAGTGTACTCAGGTTCCCTTTTCTCCATATTCTCCCTAGCACTTGGAACCAAAAAATGACCCTGAATAGCCTCAGCCATCTTCAGAAAAAAGAATAAAGTAAGAGGAATCACAATACCTAATATCATGCCATATTACAAGGCACGATATTACCAAAACAGTCTGGTACTAGCATAAGAATTAGACATAGACCAATGGAACAGAATAGAGAGCCCAGAAATAAACCCAGGACTCTATGGTCAATTAGTATTTGACAAAAGGGGCCAGGAGCATAACATGGAGTAAAAAGAGCCTTTTCAACAAATGGTATGGGGAAAACTGGGCAGAAACATGCAAAAAAATAAAACTAGACCACCAACTTACATCATAAGCTAGAATAAACTCAAGATGGATAAAAGACTTAAACGTAAGCTGTGCCACCATAAAAGTCCTAAAGAAAATCATAGGCAGTAAAATTTCAGATATCCCGTGCAGCAATATTTTTACCGATGGATCTCCTAGGACAAGAAACAAATAAATGGGACTACATCAAATTGAAAGGTTTCTGCTCAGTTAAAGAAAGCATCAGCAAAATGTTATTGGGAACCAACCATATGAGAAAACATAAACATATTTGTCAATGGTATCTCGGACAAGGGTTTGATCTCAAAATTATGTAAAGAACTTATACGATTCAACACCAGGAAGAAAGACAAGCCAATTAAAAATAGGCAAAGAAGCCCTGGCCACTGTAGCTCAGTGGATTGGCACCAGCCTGAGAACTCCAGGGTTGCTGGTTTGATTCCCAGTCAGGGCACATAACCAAGTTGCAAACCAGGTCTCCAGCCAGGTCCCCAGCTGGAGACAGATGAAAGTCAACCATACATTGATGTTTCACTTTCTTCCTGCCTCCCTAACCTTTCTCTCTAATAATAATGAATAAAGTTTTTTAAAAAATTTTAATAAATAAAAAATAGGCAAAGGACCTGAACAGACACTTCTCCGAGGAAGTTATATAGAGGGCTCATACACATATGAAAGAATGCTCAACATCACTAGCCATCAGAGAGGTGCAAATTAAAACCACAATGAGATACCACCTCACATCTGTCAAAATGGCAATCATCAACAAATCAACAAATAGTAAGAGCTGGGAAGGATGCTGAGGAAACTGAATCTTGGAGTTTAGTAGCTTGCTCAGTGACAAACTAAACTGGCAGTGACAATGTAAAACTGGATTCTCTGGCTTTAATGCCTAATTAATACCTTATTTTCTGTGCTTTTCTGCTACCCACTGCTATTTTATTTTATAAAGAATAATACTTAGAAATTATGGAACACTTCATGACAATATTAAAGGAGCTTGATAGGTAACTATTTATGAGCATAGGTTTTTATGTAAGCAAAATAAAATACACTATTTAAAAGGATAATATATTTATTTTATCTTTTGAATGTACCAATAGAAAATTCAAGGGAATTCAGAAAATTATAGCATATATTCCCCTAATTATTCATGGTGTTGTATTTATAATCCAGTCTAATTTCTATAAAATAGAAATCTAAAAAGTTTTCTATTTGTAATTAAACTTTGGCATTTGAATGGGTAAGAATAAAACAAAAAATTGTATGCCTGATTCTATCATTGTTGCTGGTGGTAGTGTACATGGCTCAACAAATTTGGTTTATAACATAATATTTATAACATAAATAAGTATTAGCACTATTGACTATGCACTTAGGGTATAAGTGATGCCAAGTTATATCATGTTTGAGAAAGTCAAACTAGTTTAATTAATAATGGAATCTAATGTCTTGAGAATATTTATGTATATGATACATATCAAGTATGTGATGAAAATGAATATATTATATATGTTATCTATAAGCATTATATCTAATATATCATCTAAAATATCATATATTTTATTTTAATTACCACAAATGATGCTACTTTTAAGATGTTAGAAATGATAGAGTATTTTCTAGTAGAGTCATTTAGAGTTTTATTATTATATATAATATCCATACTATTTACAATGTCTGGAAATTTTTATATTTTGTACATATTGACTATAGGGTATTCTTATAGTCAATAGTGCTGATATATATATTAATTGAGAGATAAATATTAAGGAGCCAATCAGTCAGTTGTAGAAATCAGCTATAAACAGCGTTTCCATAGAGATTTAGGATGTTGTTTCCAAGGAAAGGCACAGTTATATGGCCTCAGATTAGTCTCTTCCGTATTATTTGATTTTTTTGAATAAATACATTGCTTTATGTTCTCAAGGTAAAAGGGTGATTATGCAGTCTAATATTGTGTAGCAGTTAAAATTAGATAAAAGCCTATTTAGAGGGGCAAAGGATCACCAAAAGCCTTTTGTCGGTTTTCAACAAATTTATACTTATCAAAAAGGACTCAAAGAAAAATCACAAACAGAAAAGATAATGAGTTCGTCAAAGCAAATGCTTAATGCATCTCCACTTTGGTATTAATCATGCTGTATGTGAGTAAGGGTCAAAGCAATGGAGGTCAATAGAGAGAATTTTGGTTAAGGCAAAAGAAAAACTAAGCTAGTGATTTCTGACAGATTGAAAATTTAAAAGTGAGGCATAAGGTCACCAAATCAGATTTAGTTTTCAGAAGCACAGTGGGCAAGTTTTAATGACTTCTCAGCAGAGCTTTGTAAGAGAAGCACTCAAGTTTGCACTATCAAGACAAACTAAACTTTTTTTTTTTTTTTTTATCGACAGGAAGAGGTGGAATATTCTAAAGATTCAATGACATTATAAGTTTCTTTTATTGACAGAATTTCACTAGTTTGGAGTATTAAAATAGCTACTTTTATTTATTTATATATTTTTAAAGATTTTATTTATTATTTTTGAGAGAGAGGGGAATGGAGAGAGGGAGAGAAACATCAGTGTATGGTTGCCTTTCACCTTCCTCCAGCTACAGACCTAGCTGGAGACCAGGCTTGCATTCTAGTTATGTTGCCCTGACTGGGAATTAAACCAGCAACCTTTGGGTTCACAGGCCAGCACCTTACCCACTGTGTCACCAGCCAGGGCTAAAGAAGCTACTTTTTAAAAAGGAGTTAAGCCCTGGCTGGTGGCACAGTGGCTAAGACACCAACCTACAAACCCAAAGGTCGCTGGTTCTATTCCCAGCCAGGGCACATAACCAGGTTGCAAGCCAGGTCTCCAGCCAGGTTTCACCAGGCTGGAGCCAGGTGAAACTCAACCATACATTGATGTCTTTCTCCCTCTCTGCCTCTCTCCCTTCCCCCATCTCTAAAAAGTAATAAATAAAATCTTAAAACAAAAGGACTTAACATCTGTACAGGTGTTATTCAGCACACATAATTTAAGTATTACTTTATATCACGGTTGAACAATATGCATATATAATTTAAAATATGTATTTACAAGTTACTTATCATAATTAAATATAGACACTTCATATTATAAGGCTTTTGGAATATTTTTGTAAATGTTATCCTCTGAACTTAGTAAATCCTTCTGACAAATGTTGAGATTGGCAACTTCAGCAACTTCATCAAACCGTTCACACTCTACATTTAAAATAAAAAACAAGGAGGAAGATGAGAGACAGGGTCAGGAGAAGGAGGAGAAAGGAGGGAAAAAGAAAAGGAACATGTATATCATACAAAATAGTTACTTACCAATTCTCTTACTGAAATATTAAACATTTTATCTCTCTCAGGATTTTTCAAATATATTTACTGTTATTTAATTCAGTTGTTCACTAAAAGTTTACTTGGTAAGTTATTTTCCAAAGACTAGAAAGGCTCTAACAATTATTAAACATATACAGTTTTTCTGTGTCACAGGTTTAGTCTAAGATGTCTTTCATCAGTAGTTGTGAATTTGAACATTTTTGGTATTTAGAGTAAAATTGTACTTATGCAAATGTCTAGTTCCATGCTGAAACACCTTTCAGAGTTCCTGGTCCTTTTCTTTTCTTTTCTTTTCTTTTCTTTTTTTTTTTCTGAATGTGAACATATTTATCTATATATCCATAGTATTCCTTGAAAATAAGTGTAATCAGATTATTGGTAATGCTATGTATTTGAGTCATATTAGGCACTCCTACATATACATTTATTATTTTATTCTACTAAGCTAATGTTGTGCCCCTTATATTCACCTTGCCATTAGTGAGTTCACTCAAGCATCCTGGATTACCGTAGTCTTCCATTAAACTTTCTGTACATAGTCATCCCCAACCTCTCAACAATCTCAGATTTACAATCTAATTTTTGAGATTTCCACATGCCAGGACCCTTAGCTACAGTTCTAGCCTCCATTATTATGCTTTTGCATTTTTAATGCATAATGACTTATATGGTAATGTTTATTAGATTAAATAACCTATGAAGAATAAAATGCCTTAATGAATATCTAGAGTTTTAAAATAATGATAATGAATCATCCATTTTTTCTCTTGTTAGAGAATGATATTAATTATGGTAATATAAAGTAATATAATAAATATATATTTTTATTTTTGGAACATAGAAAGGACTCAATACGTACTAAATCCTCACATTACTCTTGAAAATTAGATATAGTAGGAATAAATATTCTAATTTATAGAGGGGATAATTTATGACAGAAAAAGAAACTTGCTCAAAAATCCTCCCCTCTTAAATGATGAACTAGTAATGGATTCCAGGACTCCTTATACAATCCTACATCTTCCTCCATGAAATCTAGAATGAATTTATGATTATGTCCCAATTTTCCCCAGGAAAACCTCACTTTATACCAGGTATCTTGAATTAATCATTATTTGTGCCCTCTTTTGCTGTCAGTAGTTTCAATAAATTATAAGGTCACCATAACTGTAGCTTACAATGAGAAATAAGAAAAAAATCAGAAATAGAAAGTATCACAGATGTTGTTTTGATGCCCATGTTGGTCAGATTATATTAGTTTACGAACATTAATGATGTAATAATCTCAAATAACTCACAGGATAGAAAACTTACCATATAAATATTTACAACTACTTTGACATAAATCCTCATTATTTTATCTATAATTAGAATACTACTGAATAATATATGAGCATCTCTAAATATTATCCACACAACTTTGAGACGCTACAGTATGTGATAATGGACCCATACTAGATCCTAACTAGTCAAGTTTAGGATGCAAGCCATCAGGTAGTGTGAGAAATTGACTCTTACTTTGGTGACAACTAAGTCAGGTTAAGTGAGAGAGGCTCTCTGTTTAAACAGAATATAAATTTGTTTGTTTATTTGTTTTGTCTTTTTAATTTTTTTACAGTTATCCCAAATTTTCCCCCATTGCTCCCCTCTCCCTCACCCACTCCTCTTTTTCCCCTACTCCCACTGTTGGCCTCCACCTTGTAATTTCTGTTTATAGGTCATTTATACATGTTCCTTAACTAGACCCTTCCCCTTCTTTCCACCCTTATTCCCAGAATACGAGTTTGATTAAAAACAAAATGAAACAACACACACACACACACAATGGGCATTAGGCTGTGTTTCCTATATATATTAATAACTGACCACCAAACTAACATTTTTTAAAGATTTTTGATCTACTAACTTTAAAACCAGTGGTTGGTAAACTGAGTGTATTTTGACAGATGCTTATTTTCTTTTCTACTTCATGTATTTCTCTTTAGAAATGAACTCTCAACATTAATGATCTTGGCTCTTTTGTCCAGTTTCAAAAATCCATGTTATTTAGAAAGCTGTAATTATTGTTACTATTCTACAGCAAATAGCAGACTGCTTTAATAGCACCTCAGTATCTTTTCAAAATAGGTCATTTAAAATATCTATTTCTAAATGTGAAAAGATTTGACAAAGGCTGAGATCTGTTCAAATTTATCAAGCCCAGATTATTTATATATTTCTGAGATATAAAAGGCTTGTGTGTGTGTGTGTGTGTCTGTGTGTGTGAAGGGCATATAACCCTTCCAAAGAACTTAGAGAATTGCTTCTGACAATTCTATTATGGAAAACACAGGAAAGGAATGAAAAATATCTATCAACATGTCTATTTACAAAAATCATTTAAATAAGTCTTGCTTAGAATAAGACACTAACATAGTTATTACTTTTATATTACTCCAGATAACTATTTGACAAAAAATTTATATATCTATATAAATAAGTTTATAGTATGGCAAAACTGGAAATATTTCAGAGAATATAAGAACGACAAGTCCATGTAGTCTCACTGAATGTGATTGAAGTGACAGTCAACAATGAGCTATTTGAATACATTTTTTCAGCTTTGATTTCTTCAACTATTTTTGAAATATTTCCATACTATACTATAATACTATAATACTATACTATACTATAATACTATACTATACTACTAAAATACTCCTTCATTAACTGTGTTATTAAAATAATTGTATATTTCTCATTGTGCTGAAGTCCATTTCCAAAATCCAGTGAAATGGGCACAGGGAAAATTTTGGTAAAATAATTTTAAAATTTTGATCTCATTCCTTGATTTTTTTTATGATCTTTGATTTTCTATCCAGAAAGGTCATATGGTTTGATGGAAAATACTTAGCAACATAATGAATGAGGCATGATATTTGAAATGGCAAAAAATAATTTTTTATAACTTCTATAATCAAGTTTACTTCTTTTTTAATATCTCTGGTAATAATTAGTTATTCACTAATTATTTTAATAGAGAACCAGAAGATGTCAGAAAATGCTCCATTTTTTTTTTAAATAAAGATTTTATTATTTATTATTTTTTAGAAAGAGGGATAGGGAGAGAGGCAGAGAGGGAGAGAAACATCAATGTATGGTTGCCTTTCACCTGCCTCCAGCTATGGACCTGGCTGGAGACCTGGCTTGTAACTTGGTTATGTGCCCTGACTGGGGAATTGAACCAGTGACCTTTGGGTTCACAAACCTGCGCCTTATCCACTGTACCAACCAGCCAGGGCTCCATTTTCACTAAAATTTTTCAGCAGGACAATTTTCCTTTGCAGGATGACATAAAGCTCTTTTATTTGCTTTGAGTATTAACTTGACAGTGTTATGTTTTGTAATTGTTAATATAAAATGAATCCTCACCAGTGAGAAGAAAAAGGGTATTGTTACTGAATATTAGGCATCGTCCTGTGTATCTGCTTATGCCCTCATCAGAACATTCTTGCTTCAGAAAGCAGACACAGAGAGACAGACTTCTTCAATTGGCCTTAGTGTTCTCTTGGTTGCTTGGACATGCCTCTCCACAGGTCTCTGCCCCTTAACGCTTATTCACTGAGGCTTGGGCACAGGCCTGTAAAATTGAATCACTACTAAGAAATTCAGTGTTCTCCATCATTGGTCTATTTGTAAGTTTTGCCAATGATAGAATTTCCCAAATTTTTTAATACCTTGAATTATGTTTAAGCCTTGAATTTAACTCCATTGAAAATGTTACTTTCCATGGACATGGACAACAGGTGGGATTGACTTTGGGGGGAATGGGTGGTGGGGGGAGGGGGACAGAGGGGAGCAAAAAGGGGATGAATGTAATACAACAACAATAAAATTTAAAAAAAAATCTAAAAGAACAACATATAAAAAAAAAAAGAAAATGTTACTTTCATATATATTTGTTTTCTTTATATGTAGCTCCTTTAAAGAATAACTAAGCATAGTCAACTGTGCTTTCTTTTACATACTATTTTACAGAATGTTTACATTCTGTAACCATTACAGCATCCTAAAATTATTAGGAGTTCCCATTTGTTTCTTTTCTGAGTTAAAAGCAAAAATCAGACCTGGCTGGTGTGGCTCAGGGGGTTGGTGCCGGCCTGAGAACCCAAAGGTTGCTGGTTCAATTCGCCAGTCAGGGCACATAACCAGGTTGCAAGCCAGGTCTCCAGCCAGGTCTGTAGCTGGAGATAGGTGAAAGGCAACCACACCTTGATGTCTCTCTCCCTTTCTTCCTCCCTCCCTGCCCTTCTCTCTGAAAACAATGAATAAAAATATTTTTTAGAAAAAGCAAAAACCTAAAAGGAAACTACTCTAAACAACCAGGATAAGAAATAGCTTAGTTTGGTTTTCTTTCTCTTATTTAGAAACATGGTATATTGTGTTCACCTTACTCCTTGGTTGCAATATTATTAGCCTCTGTAAAGCCCCTATTTTATTGTAATTTAAAAAATATGTATTATATTTTATTTTGTTGCTGTTTCAACCCCGCTGAGCCCCAAGATGCATTCTCTGTTTAGTTTTTTTTTTTCTATAACAAGCCATTGTAATGTATATAGCTATAGTTACAGATATAGTTCCAAATATATGGTGGGTTTTGAATATGTATTTTTTAATTTTTAATATGTTATAAATTTTTATATTTAATTTTATTTATTTAAAGATTTTTAAAATTCATTATCTTTTGGAGAGAAGGGCAGGGAGAGAGGAAGTAAAGGAGAGAAACATCAATGTATGGTTGCCTTTCACCTGCCTCCAGCTACAGACCTGGCTGCAGACCTGGCTTGCAACCTGATTCTGTGCCCTGACTAGGGAATCAAACCAGCAACTTTTGGGTTCTCAGGCCAGCACCGATCCATTGAGCCACATGAGACAGGACAAAATTTTTTATTTTAAATTTATATATATCATTTTGTTTCTATTTTAACTCAGCATGATTATCAATTGTTTCTAATTTCAGCAAAATTTTACATAGTATGTTTTTATCACATATTATTTATCCATTTGTTAATGAGAGAAGTTATATGGTCTTAAACTTCCTGCTATCACAAAATATTCAATAATTATCTTCATGTATTGATAATTCTTTCCTTAGAGATTTGTGATACCACTTAAATCATCTATCAAAGTATCTGTCTAGCCCTGGCTGGTAGCGCAGTGGATAAGGCCCCGGCCTGCAAACCCAAAGGTCGCAGGTTCAATTCCCCAGCCAGAGCACATAACATGATTGCAAACCAGGTCTCCAGTCAGATCTGTGGCTGGAGGCAGGTGAAAAGCAGCCATACATTGATGTCTCTCTCCCTCTCTGCCTCTCTCCCTTCCCCTCTTTCTAGAAATGATAAAATAAAATCTTTAAAAAATTTTAAAAAAAGTATGTTTATATCTATCTATGTAGCTAGCTATCTCTTCTTTCCATCATCTGTGTATCATCTAAATTGATCTGCTTCTGAAATATTAATCATTTTTCCTTGATATTTTTATCTGTATCCAAATTATATTTACTAATATACATTAGTAGTATACATTAATATTTGATAGGATGAAATTAATCTCTTCCCTTCTTTTTGAAAATTAATCTTTCTATAGAAGTTTTTATGATATCTAAATACATGATCAAACAACACCATACAGGGGCAAATACAGGAGGGAATAGTTCTGCTAATATGCAAAGCATACATAGAGAATTTGAGGAAACCAACCTGAATAGCTTTAGCAAGTTTGGAGGCAAGGCTATTTGATGACAAAACAAGTAATGATGGGTTTCTATGATTAAGTAGAGTAGAAAATGCTTTCTATGGGCATAGCAAGAGGTAGACAAAATGATGACCAGCAAAAAAGACTCATGAAATATACTGGAGGTGACCTAATAATAAACTCTAGAAGTTTAGAGATTTGAATTATAAAAGTAGCTTTGCTTCTAAAGTAAAAGATATAATATAGATAAATATTAGATGGCTTATCTAATGATTTTAGGCTTTTCCAACTGTAAAATGTGTTCTAAATTTGTTTATTTGTTCAAAATTATTTTAGGTGTATTTTATTTTTATTTATTTATTTTAATTTTATTGTTGTTATATTACATCCATCCCCTTTTTGCTCCACTCTGTCCCCCCACCCACCCACCCATTCCCCGCAAAGTCAATCCCACCTGTTGTCTATGTCCATGGTTCCTTTATACTAGGTTCTTATCTAAGCTGCTCCCCATCTTTGCCTCTACCTCTCCCTCCCCCCTACCCCGTTCCCCTGACCACTGAAGGCCTATTCCTTGTATTCATATACTTGGTTCTGTTTTGCTTGTTGTTAGTTTTGTTCATTATTGTCCCGTAAGAGGTGAGATCATATGATATTTGTCCTTC
>PVIW01001959.1:98262-250506 GCA_004026585.1 Noctilio leporinus | reverse complement strand
ATGAATGAAATCTTAAACTGGTTAGGAATCACCTGATCAGCACTGATTAGGTAATTTGCTTGATAAACCAGTCATCCCCTACTGGGAAAGTAATCTTGCAATAACCAATCTGCTATTGGCCTGGTATAATTTCCTTGTTTCCGCTCCCTTCCACTTAGGAAGTCTTTCATTTTGTAACAGTTCCTCTGAGCTGTTTTCTGTTTCTAGGTTGGATGCTGCCTAATGCATGAATTGTTAAGTAAAGCCAGCACAATCTTTAAAATGTACTCAGTTGAATTTTTTTAATCCTCATCAGGGACTATGTTCATTGATTTTAGAGAAAGGGTTGGGGGGATGGATTGGTTGCTTCCTGAATGCAACCCACTGGAGATTGGGATCGAATCTGCAACCTTTTGATGTAGAAACAAAGCTCCAACTGAGCCTACCAGGGCCAGGGCATTTTTTGATTATTTGTTAGTTTGTTGGTTTTAAGCAGTATTTTGACACAAAGCCCAAGGGCAATAAAAAGACAACTCTTGTCTCTCACCCCTTCATAATGCTATAGGAATTGGAATTACCAGACACACTCTGGAAGACTAAATCAACTAGAACCCTAGGACCAGGGCTGCCTAAGAGCCTGTCCCACGGTGTCTTGGCACAGGACTGTCATTGTGGAATCAGGAAACAGGGTCGTTGGCCAACTCAACTCTCCACGTACTAAAAGAAGTGAAATGTCTTGAGTAAATATACATTTAATAATTTTTCAAGAATTCTGTTCATTTTCGAATCTTCACTTTTTTAATCTGCCTTAATTCTTGCCACTGTAAATTACTCCAAAAATTTCTTTAGAATAGAAAAGAAGCTAGGAACCAGAGAAGTGGTCTTTAATGTTTAACCTTCCTTTGGCACCATTTAGGATTTTAATTTTGATGCATGGCAAAGAGGTAGGAATGATTTAGCTCTTCACTTGAGCAGAATCACTTTAAAATTAAGATATGCCTTCTCCGCCCCCGTGAGATCTCTCGGTAAAACTACCTAAAGAATGAAAAGCTCTCTTCCCATGCTGATTAGAATGGAAAGCATTTCTGAACTATCATGAATGGGAATATGAACAAAAGTATTCCAAAGCAAGGAATCACTTGAACCAATCCATCAAACGTCTGAGGGTAGGGGGGAAAAAAGCGCTGAAATTAACCTGGTTCAGGAAATACCAGTTAAATACTTTTGCGGCTTCATCACCGCCTGCTAGGGGAAAACCGCCTGCTGAGGGGAAAACACGGCTGTTCAAGCCTCCTGTTGCCCAAGAGTCTGGAGCTTCTAAACCAAGAAAGGAAGAAACCAACCGGGTTGTTTAAGAGCTCCTTCCCTCCTGCAGTTTTAAGCCGCTGTGGAAGGATTCTCTTCGTTGCTACTCAGAGGCCGAATCGAAGTTGGGCGTTTGAACCCGGCTCTGAGGGATCGGCGCTGTCGGCCTCCTGCGCCCCCCAGCGGATTCCTATGGTGGTGCAGCCCGGGCCTCTCGCTGAAAAGCAGGGCGCCCGCAGACAACGCTGCCTGCTGACGCTGTAGGCGCGCACAGTCTCAGCGGAGCGCCTAGCTGGCAGTCTGCCCCTACCCAGCGACCAGCCAGGCTACGGGCGCGGGGATTCCAGTCGAGGGTCCAGAGTCTGAGATCTCAGCATAGTGGCATACGGTGCCAACAGCAGCCATCACAACCCAGGCTGGGAGCCCACGCATCTTTGGAGCCGTCCGAGGTGGTGGAACTCGGGGAGCCAACTTCAGGCCAGTCTGTGGATTTCGTGCAGGTAGCTGGGTCCGGCTCACCGGTGGAGGGATGGCGGGGACTAATGGGGCCATCCGGACTCGAGTGGAAGTGGTGGAGTGCCTTGCGCTCCTGGATCCTGTGGCGCAAGGGGTCCTCCGAGAGATTGTAAAGCGACTGGTAGGGATTGGGATGCAGAGCCCTTGGTCATCGGGGGCCAAGATGCACGTCGGGTTCCTGAAACTTTGAGGCTGATGGGGCTGGGGAGGCTCCCTTCGTGAGGTGGCTGCGCCTGGGTGGATCCCCGCAGGAGGGGTATTGGGCACAGCAGTTGGGCATCCTGGGGATAGATACCAAGGCAGGAGTTCCCCTAGGAGGGACTGCTTGACTAGAGTTCCACGGAAGCCGGCGCTGTGGACATTCTGGGTTGGGGGCGGCGGCGGCGGGGGGAGGGGGGGGCGCTGGTTAAGTGTCTTAGAAACAGGAGGTTGGAGGATGGTCCCGAGCTGGAGTTTTCCGGCTAGGACTGCTGGAGCTCTCTGGAGGAAGTAGCTGGAGTAAAGTTTACTAGGAAAGGTGACTGGTTTTGGGGTGTGGGGATGGGGGCATCCTCGTGGGAGGTGACAGTGCTGAGGGTCCCGAGGGTAGCTGGTGTGGAGATCGCTGGGGAAGGGGGCTGGTTTAGCAGGCATCCCGGTCCCGGAACAAAGTGGCTGATTAGGACTCTCCCCTTTTCCTCAGTCGAAGAGACTGAACATCTCAAGGAATTGGCGGTCCCGTAGATTCACGCTCATTTCCAGTGGCTCAGAGGAGGTACCTCAAACGGGGATGTCTGGGGTGGCGGCTGAGCAATCCCGGGGCAGGCGGCTGTGCCCCGAGTCTCAGAGGATTTGGGGTTCCTGGGAAGGGGACACCTGGGCTGCAAGCGCGTCGGGAGGAGAACGCGGCGGTCTTTTAAAGACCGGGGGGTTTGTTTCAGGGTCCTACCCAGCAGATCGGTCTGCAGAGCTGCGGGAGTGGAACCCGAGCCGCACCCCCAGGCACGCCGGGACACCGCCGGCCCCCCCCTGTCGCCGCATACCTTGAAGGGGATCAAAGCCAGTGTCTCGAGGCAGTGGCCACGGCATGGAGGGCGCGCTTGAGGCCAACTGGAGCACCGAGGCGGCCAATGGGAGCACTGTGCCGCTAGGGGCTGAGGGCAACCGCACCCGCGGGCTGCAGCGCAATGAGGCCCTGGCGCAGGTGGAGGTGGCGGTGCTGGGCGTCATCCTCGTCCTGGCGCTGAGCGGCAACATTTGCGTGCTGCTAGCGCTGCGCATCACGCGCCACAAGCATTCGCGCCTCTTCTTCTTCATGAAGCACCTGAGCATCGCGGACCTGTTCGTGGCGTTGTTCCAGGTACTGCCACAAATGCTATGGGACATCACGTACCGCTTTCAAGGGCCCGACCTGCTGTGCCGCCTGGTAAGGTACCTACAGGTGGTGGGCATGTTCGCCTCCACCTACCTGCTGCTGCTCATGTCGCTCGACCGCTGTCTGGCCATCTACTATCCTCTGCGCACCCTCCACCGCCGGGCGGATCGCCTGGCGGTCCTCATCACATGGCTGGGCTGCCTGGTGGCCAGCCTGCCACAGGTGCACATTTTCTCCATGCGCGAGGTGGCTGACGGCGTCTTCGACTGTTGGGCCAATTTCATCGAGCCCTGGGGGGCCAAGGCCTATGTCACATGGGTCACTCTCGCCGTCTACATTGTGCCAGTCTTTGTGCTTACCACCTGCTACAGCCTCATCTGCTTCAAGATCTGGCAGAACTTTCGGATCAAGACAGCAGCGGCGAGGGCGGCCGAGAGGCCCGAGGGTGCCGTGGGGAACAGCAGGGAACACCAGGCCCTGGCACGCGTCAGCAGCGTCAGGCTCATCTCCAAGGCCAAGATCCGCACGGTCAAGATGACCTTCATTATCGTGCTGGCCTTCATCCTGTGCTGGACACCATTTTTCTTAGTGCAGCTGTGGAGCGTCTGGGACACCAACCCGCCCTACGAAGGTAGCTGGGGCGGGAGAGCGGGAGCCGGCGAGGCTGGGCAGGGCGTTGCTCTTCTGCCTCTGTTTACATCTAGGGCCTGAGGGCCTCTTGGCGGGGATAATCCTGCAGAGCTGGGTTGGAGTCATGCCTCCAGCATCCACTGGCCAAGCGATTTGGGGGGTAACCTCCTTGGGCCTCTACTTCCTCTGTTGTAAAATGGCAATAATGATAGAAGTTCCAGCTCTCACCAAGCATTAAGGGAATGAAATGAGAAAATGCAGATAAAAGCCTTAGCACAGTCCTTGGGCTACATGGGGCGTAAAGTTTATGGTTCCTAATTGTGAGCCAGGGAACTGAGGTTCAAGTGACTTGCGTTCATGCGTGGTCTGTGAGTGTCGGAGATAGCTTTCAAACCCAGGCCCCAGGCAAGATCTGCCCATTTTCAGTTCAAGTCAGCCTGAACCCATAGGGTCTGGTTTGGATAAGGGCAGTGGGAGGTGGGTGATTTGACTTATCCAAAAATGTGCTGAGAAGGTGCTGGACAGGGCATTGTGTGTGTGTGTGGGGGGGGGGGGGGGTTGGGGTAGAGATGAGTCTCTGAACCCTAGCTTGGTGGAGGTGGTAGGGAGGTAACATGATTACATGGTAGGCATGCATGGGGGCTGGGTAATGTCATGGATGCTGAGGATGTGGGGGAAGGGAAGGGAGCAGGGATGCAAATTTTCTGATTTGACCTGGAGGTTTGGGTGATTCTGCAGGGAACGTGCCCTCCAGTTGGAGGACTGTGGAGGTCAGAGCTGAGGGTGGCCAGGGGCCATTGTCCCACCTTGGCTGGTAGGAGGGGAGGAGAGGATAAACCAAGGTGAGCTGTGGGAAGGGAGTTTGGGGGAGCGGAGAGTGTGACAGGCTCCCATGGTGGGGGCGCCTATAGCTGAATCTGGGTGGCTAGGAGCTCCAGGCAGCTGCTGTCTTGTTGCCCAAATTTGCAAAGAACAGGAGGGTAATCAGTGGTGGTAAATAACTCACACCCTTTGGCTTGAGGGTGAGCACATACAGTTGCACTGGGATTCCAGGGACTCAAATATTTTTAAGGAGAGATCAAATGGTTTGCTCTCACTCTGCCTTCCTTGGGGACAGAGCTCCTGGTGTAATCACTACTGCTCCCAGCAGTCTCAAACACGACCACCCTGTGCCAGCTGAACTCTTCCTTCATTCAGCTGGATAGCTTTGCTCTGCTCTCATCCCCAAACCACAGCCTCCTGGCTTCCCCAACCTTCCCAATTAGTCTAGCGTTTGTGTCACCACCTAGGTCAATTTTTATTCCATATTTATTAAGCACCTGCAGTATGCCTATCTGGCGTGAGGGGTGAGGGTTGCTTTAAGGACTCGGTGAATCCAGCCTGGCTTCATCACGCGGTCCCTGGTCACACTTTACAGAGGGGATTCAGGGATCCAGAGAGGGGAAGGGAATTGCTCTGGCTCACACAACCAGTGAAGGCAGTGCCTAGAGCTGAGGTTTCCAATCCCGCTTTCCCCCCTCCATTTCCTCCTATGCTGGGTTTCTTATGAGAGACCCCCGACTAGGGAGTTAGACTAGGCAAAAGCCAGCAGTGGGGGGAGGATGTGCAAATAAGATAAGATACCAAGCCATATCGCTTTCCTAGGCAGGCTCTGGAGAGACCAGACCCAAGTCTTGAGGGGCTCAAACATCAGCCTTGAGGAAATGAGACTGATTGATTCCCTGAGAGCAGATATCGGGGAGACCTGGGGCCCAGTCCTCCCTCCAGCTCTTACTAGCTGTGGGGCTTTGGGTGAGGAAGTACCTCTTTTTTTTTTTTTTTTTTTTTAGAGTGAGGACATTTCAGCATTCAGTTCATTCATTCATCCGGCCCTCTGACTCTTCTCTTTTTGTAGCCCCCTGGTGATTTATCATTTATCTCCCTGGTGGTTGGTCCCCCACCCCCATCCCACATGACTTCCTGTTGTCCATCCCCTCATTTGCTCTCCTCTTTCTCACCTTCCTCCCTAAAGATCGAGAGAGAGTATGTGGTGAACACATATTATAATCATTCATGAACTGGATATCTGTTCCATACTTTAAAAGTACTCCAAGCAATTTATTTGTCTTAGAAACAAGACCCAGGAAAAGAGAAGATAGAGACTACTCTTAGGTAAAGTGAGGGCCAGAGGCCTTCTGGGTACAAAGGGTGCCTGGAGGATATCCAGGAGTGAAGACGGCAGTAGAGGTGGGCTTCTGCGCAGGCATCAGAAACCTCACTCCAGGAAATAGACTCCAGGAACCTCACATCTTCTTTCCCTTTGCTTCTTTGCTTTTCCTTAGTTCAGAGGAAAGGACGGGTCTCACATGAAAAGCCCAGGTTCTCCTGGTCCTCTGGGCATTCTGTGCTGGGTGCTTTGAGGAGAGTACAGATGCAGCCCACAGGGGAGTCAGGACTGTGCTGCTGCCAGCACCCCACTACCTCCCCACCCCCAGTATGTTGCCAGTCCATGGGTGAGAAGCCCATGGAGCATGAGAACTTGGGCTCTGGCCACCGGCTGGCCAAGGCTTGCAGGATTCTGAGTAGCTGTGGACTCAGCCAGGATGCACACCCTGTGACCACTTGGCATTGGTCTGGGTAATTGCAGGCAGCGAGCTGGGCCATCAGAAGTGATGATGTTTACAGTCACCTTGGAGATATGACTCAAACTAGAAACTATCAGCAAGCTCAGGAGCTGTTGGTCGGCAAAGTGGAATCAATGCACAACCCCCACTTTCCTGTCCAAGAGGAAAGTGATTTACAAAAGATGGAGAATTTCTAGATTAGGGCTCCTTGCTCTGCTTATTTCCTGGGGATTGGAGACTGGAAGCTCAGGGAGCTTGCTGAGAACAGCATGACACTCCTCAGGGAAACACCTGGACAGATAGGCTCAGACTGAGGCAGAAGTGGGGCAGACATGGGACGGGACCTCAGCCTGAATGACTCCATCATGAAAGTCTCTGGGAAACAGAACCGCCAGCTGCGGATCAGAGTGGATGGAGAAATCACACTAGCCTTGGCAGCTGGTCTGGTGGCCTCTTGCAGGATGTCAAGTCCTTGCCTCCATCGGGGCTCACTCACTCTGGTGTTCCCTTGAAAGCCAGGTGCCCCTTTTACACTGCTCTCCCTGGAATGATTTCTACCTCCAACCCCTTACACCTCATCCATAAAGGGTTGCCTTTATGGGCTTAGAGTTCACCTTATTCCAAAAATAATTTGAGATGGGGCACTCACATCCAAACACTGGGGCAAGATAAGTAGATATAAGGAAACAGATAAGGGGAGGGGGGAGAGTAAGACAGTTATAATAATAGTAATAATAAAAATAAAGTCTCTGTGTAGAGCTTCTGTATTTAGGAGGCTTCTTTTTCATAAGAGCCAACGTAGAGGAAAATTCTCAATTTCAATATTTCCACTGGTTGAAGGAAAAACAATGAGCAGAAATAGTGATAGCAGGCGGCCCTTGTCAAACCTCGAGGTATCGGACAAGTTCCCCAAAGGAGGAAGAGCACGGTGGTAATTCAATGAGCTTTTTAAAGCAGCCAGGTGCTATTGGAGTCCTGACTTGGTGAGATAGCAGAAGGAGGGCTGAGACCAGGCATTCATGCAGGTATGACAAGTCCCACAGGTCAATTCCATAGCCAAAAATTTGGCACAGACTTTTCCCCTTGGACTTGGTGGAATTTGTTTTGTTTCTGGGCCTGAGAACTCTGGCCCTAGGGTAGCTCTGAGGGAGCAGGTAGACAGGGTAGGCTAGTTTTTCCAGGGCTTGTGAGCTGATTTTGAGTCTCCATCCCTGGTTTTCCCCTTCCAGTGGGTCCCTTGTAAAGTGTCCACTGAGATGAGAGAGGAAGGGGTTGGCACGTGGGGTGGGACGTGCTGCCTGTATACACCAAGCAGTCAGTGTGGCTCCTGTCTAATCACCATTCTTAGGCGCTGGGAAGCTAGAGGAGAACCTTGTGAATGAAAAGAAAATCTCACTCACATTTGTAGATGGGCCATATTCATCTTTCAGAGTAAGTTTCCCCTTCTCTCAAACTTGTTGATTTCCATAGGAGCAAGAAAGTGCCCAGAGAACAGAGCAGGGACCTCCACTGGGTAGGCCAGGACAGCAGGTGGGAACTACAGGACTCCAGGCTCCACGGGGCAGACAAAAGGCCACACGGCTGGCTGGTATTTGGAGGCTGCTCAGCCATTTTCTCTTGAGTGTTCTTGAGCAAGTTTTTTCATCTCTGTGAGCCACTGCTTCTTCCTGTGTATAATGAAGAGAGCAAAGCTCACTCATGGAATTGTTACAAGGATGACATGGTGTGATCTGTGTCATGTGGGGACCACGTGATCATTGTTAATCTTCTCCCCCATCTGCCCATTCTGCATGTTACAAGTCTTGTTTGCATTCTTGGGATGGACTTTGAGATCTTGGCAGTTGTTCTTGAATGAGGACATGGATATTCTTCTCTTGAGAGCTTGGATGGAGGGAGAAGGGAATGCACCTGGGCAGTAGGCTCTGTGGCCAGGCAGTTGGAATGTGGATGAGACTATTGCTGAGGCTGTAGAAGTGGACTGGGAGCCTTGTCACAATAGGGACACTCCCTGTCCTATTCACTGGTATGTGCCTGTGCCTAGCACAGGGCTGGGCACACATTGGGATCTCAGCCAATGCTTGTTGAACAGACATGTGGGATGTGGGAGGAGGGAGGTGCATGATAAAAGACAGGAATGAATGTGCAGAGATGAGTGTGCTACTCAGAGATGAGTTGGACTCAGAGAAGTAAGGACTTTCTAAGCTGCTCTCCAACAGAACTGGCTAACTGTGAAGAAATGAGTGCCCTGTTGGTGGGGGAAGCCAAATATTTGTCAAGGGTGTTGTACCAGAAGGAAGGTTCAAATGCACAGGAGGCTTGATTTTAAGTGTTTCCCCAGATTGGATAGATCATTCTTGGCCAGGGCTCTCAGCTTGGCCCTTCTGGGTATAAATTGTAATTAGAGGGACAGTTAATGATGGTACTCTTTTCTGATTAAGCAATTGAGTCTTCTTTTATGTTCTTGGCTAGTGCTAATGTTTCCCTTTGAGTTTTTTGCCCCAAGGTGACTTTAATGTTTTTTCCTAAGGTTTGGCTAATAATAGCAAAAGTAAAAATCTATTGGGCGAGGCTTTGCTGCATATCTTTTCCTGTTTGATGGATACCTAACCGTGCTGGGAAGAAGGAGCAGGGGTTGTGGGAGGGCCTGCGGGAGGAGGTCAGCTCTTTGGAAAGGCTGGGCCGGGTCTGGGCTCAGGGGCTGGCCTGCAAGCTGCCTGCGGAACTGGCCCACTTGGTGACCCCCACACCTTTCCCTGGCCACTGTTGGAAGCAAAGGCAAGCCCTTAAGGCTCACTCCCAGGGGCTGGATGGGGGCTGAATTGTGCTCTGCCAGACCCCGTATGTCAGTCCCCATCAGCCAGAGCCCCTGGACCCCAAGATAGCACTGGAAAGTGGCGGGAGTCCCCTTGGGTCATGTCTCTGGGTGGTCTGTGGGCCTCTGCCATTCCCAGCTGAGCAGCAGAGATATCTCCCAGTGGAACGTGCCCTCTCTGGGCATCAGCTTCAGTGAACTGAGGAGTTGGACTAGCTGAAGTTAGTACCACCCCTTGTTAAGTGCCAGACCCTATGCTTGGCCCCATCTTTCCTCCTCACTCAAACACAGCATTTTATAGGGGAGGGAACTGGGGCTCAGGGAGGCGTGACTTACTCTAGAGCAAACTGAGTAAGTGGTGAAGCTGGGATTTGAACCCAGTCATCTCATGTCAGACACTGCCAGACTGCACTACCTCTGTCCTCAGGCCAGCATCTTCAAGAGTCCTATTCCGCTCAGTGTCTGGATCTCCTGGTCAATGGTTAAAAAAAGCTTATTTCTGGCAGTGCCCCAGAACCACTGCTCTAGAGGCCTGCACCTTATCTGTGGCCCAGAATCCCCAACTCCTGGGTTCTTTCCAGCAACACCAGCTTCAAGGCTGCTAATGGCACTGCTCTGTCAGCACTGTGGGCTCTAAGCCTGTGTCGCTTGATTTGTCCTGCGGCCCAGTGATCCCACTGTCTTAGCTGCACACCTCTCATGTCAGCACTTTCCTTGCCCTTTCCATTACCACCTTCATGGTGGAGAGCAGCCGTTTCTAACTTTTAAGTGTGGCATGGGGAGGCTGCTGCCCTCTGCCCTGTGGGATGTTTAGCAGCATCCCTGGCCCTCCCCACTAGACATAGACAGGCCACTAGCCTGTCCCCCTTCGTTGTAACCCCCAAAACATCTCCAGATGATGCCCAATGTTCCTTAAGGCACAGAGTTGTCCCTGGTTAAGAAGCACTGGTTTAGAGCCACGTGTAGGCCTGGCATGAACTAACATCCAGCAGAGGAGTGCACAGGCAGGCAGGAGTGGGGTATAACCAGTGGTCCTCTGGCAGCCTCTGCCAGAGCTTCCTTCGCACGCCCCTGGAAGCTTTATTCCTACTTGTCAGATGCTCCAGTAACCAGTGCCTCTGCCCTCCAGGGCGCATGCTCAAACTGTCATGGTCACTCTTGCTTATTCTGTTTCTTTCTCTTTCTCGCCACCTGACCCTGATATTGGATGTGAACCTAATTTTTCTAGGGGGAATTGCCTTTGAGGCCTGTCATCTAATGAGGAGGCTACTCCTGTCGTCAAGCAGGGAAACTGTCTTTGCCTTTCCAATGTACTAGTAGGGGTGGTGGATTTATTAGGACTTCTATCTGTTCATTTCATGCTTCAGTTCAATTTGGTTCCTTTTTGAACTCTTACTACTTTCCAGTCTTTGCCGGCCAGGGACAGAGTCATGAAGGAAACAGTCTTTAGCCACAGGTTGTAAACATAAATAATGACAGTATGAAGGGATTATGCTGTATGAGAGAGGTTTATTTATCAAGTACTGTGAGTGCCTTGAAAGGGATTTGTTCATTTCTGTCTGGGAAAAAAATCAGGAGGGCTTCAGCGATGAAGTGGCATTTGGAAAGGGTTTTTGAAGGATGAGTATGAGCTGCCTATGCAAAGAAGCAGATATACATTCTATGTTAAGATCATTGGACAGTTAGTTTATCATCTTTACCCGTATTGGAAGAATACTTCTTAAACTACAATGTACATACAAATCATGTGGTGGATCTTGCTCAAATGCAGATTCTGATTTAGGAAGTCTGGGTGGGTTTGCATGTTTGATAAGCATCTAGGTGATGTCTGTGCAAAGCCCATGCAGCTGGCCCACGGACAACATGTTGAATAGTAAGCCTTTAATATATTACTTTTTTTTTTTTTTTACCAAAATGCAGTTTGCCTTTACATATGTGGCCCAAATGGCTGCAGGGTCCTTATAGGGTAGAGAAGGGCTGGTTGTTTGCAAAAATACATTTTGGTTTCCAGAATGTGGTTAATCCATAGGTTCAGTCAAGTGAACCCAACATGTCCCCTCAGTTTGAGCAGTGACATAACAGAAACCCATTTAATACTCTGGCCACAAACTTGGCCGTTAATCCTGACTTCATGGCACATGGGAACATCACACACTTGTGATTTTTAAGAGTTCCTATGTTGTAAAATTGTGATCTCTTCTTTTTTATTTATTTATTTTTATTATAGTTTATTGATTATACCATTATAGTTGTCCTGATTTTTTTACCCCTTTGCCCCCATTCCATCCAGAGCCCCTGACTCCCATGGGCAATTCCCCACCATTGTTCATGTCCATGGGTCATGCATGTCAGTTTTTTGGTGACTCCATTTCCTACACTGTACTTCACATCCCCATGGCTATCCTGTAACTAACTGTTTGTATTTCTTAGTCCCCTCACCTCTTCACCTATTCTCCACACCCCTCCCATCTGGCAACCATCAAAACGCTGTTCGTAACCATGGTTCTGTCTCTGTTCTTCTTGTTTGCTTAGTTTGATTTTTAGATTCAACTGTTGATAGATACATATTTTTTCCATTTTATTGCTCATCATTTGGTCTTCTTTTTCTTGGACTTTAACTTTTCATATAATAATGGTTTGGTGATGATGAATTCCTTTAGCTTTTTCTTAACTGGGAATCTATTTATCTGCCCTTCAATTCCAAATGATAGTTATGCTGGGTAAAGCAATCTTGGCTGTAGGTTCCTGCTTTTCATGACTTGGAATATTTTTTGCCAATCCCTTCTGGCCTGCAAAGTTCCTTTTGAGAAATCACCAGTCTTATGGGAACTCCCCTGTAGGTAACTAACTTCTTTTCTCTTGCTGCTTTTGAGATTTTCTCATTATCTTTAACCTTTAGCATTTTAATTGTGATGTGTCTTGGAATGGACCTCTTTGCATCCATCTTGTTTGGGATGCTCTGTGCCTCCTGGATTTGCATGTATATTTCCTTCACCAAATTAGGAAAGTTTTCTTTCATTATTTTTTCAAACAGATTTCCAATGTTTTGCCCTTTCTTTTCTCCTTCTGGCACCCCTACGATGTGAATGGTGGACCTATTGAAGTTGTCCCTTATACTATCCTCATTTTTTTGTGTGTGTTCTTGTTTCTTCTTCTTGACCTGATTGCTTGGGTTTTTGCTTCCTAATGTTCCAAATCATTGATTTGATTTTCAGCTTCATCCTCTCTACTGTTATTTCCCTGCAAATCATTAATTTCAATGAGTGCATCTTTTGTTTCTGATGGGACTGTTTTCAATTAGCAATGATCTCACCTCAGATAAACCTCATTGGCTATGATACTGCCACTGCACAAAGCTCTGACAGGATCTTTCTTATGCTGCTGTGGTCCTCACTAAGCCCCTTGAGCATCCTTATAATCAGTGTTTTGAACTCTGTCTGTATTTGATAGGTTGTATATCTCCATTTCATTTAGCACTTTTTATGGAGTTTTGATCTGTCCCTTCATTTGTGCCATATTTCTTTGTCTCCTTGGCAAAGCCTCTTTGTGTTTGTTTCTGTGTATTAGGTAGAGCTGCCACACCTGTTATGTTGTAAAGGGCAGAGCCTTAGGTATTCATGGGGTTGAGGGCCACCCATTTTATGGCTTTGCAGTGCTGCATGTCAGGGAGAAGTCAGAGAGGGAACAGTGCTGCTTGCTCAGCACTGGCTCCTTTTCCAGTCATTTCACCTGCTTCTGGTATGCAACTGGCACCTTTCCAGCTGTTGCCCTGGTGGTGGTTCCCAGAGTAGGGGTGGTTTGCACGTATTCTAGGACTGTGGGGGCCCTCAAAATAGATTCTCCTGAGAGACGGGCAGTTTATTTTGCCACCCCAACCCCCCACTGGTTTTCAGAGCTAGAAGTTATGAGGCTTTATTTTCCTGGCTCTGGAACCATGAGTTGCACGGTCTAGTCTGGGGTTGGGATTGCTCCCCAGCTGTCCCTCCCAGCTTTCATCCTCCACGTGTGTGGGCCCACTCATTCTGCCAGCCGCAGCCGCTCCTTGGCACTGCCACCTCGCCTCCACCACACTACGTCTTATGCCGCAGTGTCTGATCGCCACCCCTCCTACCCATCTGGATGACCGTTTCTTCTTTAAATCTTTGGTTGTCAGAGCTCCATACAGTTTGATTTTCTGGCAGTTCTGATTGTTCTTTATTTTGAGGTAGATGTAATTCTTATGGTTGTGTGGGAGGCAAAGTGTGTCTACCTACGCCTCCATCCCTGGTCCAGTTTAAAGAGCTGGTCTTCTATCTTTTTTTTTTTTAAGATTTTATTTATTATGTTTTAGAGAGAGGGGGAGGGAGAGAGAGACAGAGAGGGAGAGAGACATCAATGTATGGTTGCCTTTCACCTGTCTCCAGCTACGGACCTGGCTAGAGATCTGGCTTACAACCTGGTTATATGCCTTGGCTGGGAATCAAACCAGCGACCTATGGGTTCACAGGCCAGTGCTTTATTCACTGTGCTACCAGCTGGGGCTAGTCTTCAATCTTTAAATGTACATTAAAAAAATCTTCCTTAAGCTATGATTCCCTATTCTACAATGCCCCTATAGGAATAAGGGACTTAGACCTGAATTCCCAATCTCCTGGGGCAGGAGTTGAGGTGGTGGAGTGTTGATTTGTGGGAGGTGGGGAGGCCTTGAACCTAGTGATTGGTTTCTGGAGTATAAAAGTTGATGAGCTTGATTTGATTCAGATGAGAGATGTCAGGTGCACCTTTGAATTGCATGTGAAAGCCTCAGGAACAACACAGCCCAGAAAGGCCTTGTTCTGGGCTAATTTGGGCCGTTGCTGGAAATTTGAGTGGAGGGACTGTCCCAAGATCTGAACAGGGGTTCCTGGGGCTGGTAAGTGGACCGAAGGCATGGGCATACAGTCCTGGAGTGGTCCTCAGTCGCCCAGCCCTCTGTGAGTCGTGGTGCCAAGTGGCAGTATGGAGTTGTTTCTGTCTCCTGAGGTATAGTTGCTTAGCATGCAATGTCTGCTTTTGGTGTGTGGCCATTTCTGCTCACCTTCCCTGCCTGGAAGAGCGCCTTGAAGATCACCTGTGGTCTCCAGTCTTGGGCCTACCAGCCCTTGCCCCAGATGCCGCAGCTCCCTGTTTAGTAATAGAGTGCCTTGTACATCTTGTGCATCTCGCTCTTTCCCATTGGTGTTTGTAAATCCCTTGAGGGCAGGTCCCCAGAGCTGGCTCAGTTGCTGGATCCCATAGAGTAGCATGAAAGATGCATGTTTCATAATTTCCCTCCTCCTGCTCCTTCACCTCCTCCTCTAAGCGTGAGGTCAGGCCCGGTGTGAGGGCCAATCCCCGGACCAGTGCCTCCCACCAGCCCTGCCTTCTAGGCAGGAGTCAGAGAGAGCCGTGCGCAGTCACTCAGGGCTGGTTCTGGGTGAAGGTGTTATTTTAATGGAGGGTCAGGTGGAGAGCTGCTGCCACCTTCCCTTTTGAGTTTCTTACGTCACTGACAGTAAGACTTTTCCAAAATCTTAAGTGCTTTTTGGTGTCACTTAACCTAATCCAAGGGCCCTGAGTTTCAATTTTCTTTTTGAAATCATGGAAAAAAGGGCAAAGGACAGTTTCTTTAATTGGCCTGAGATCAGGAGTCTCCAGACCTTGGGCTTTAAAAAATTATGCAGTTAACCAGCCCTGGCCAGTGTGGCTCAGTTGGATGGAGTGTTGTCCTGTGCACCAAAAAAAAAAAAAAGTCCCTGATTTGATTCCTGGTCAGGGCACATACCTGGGTTGCAGGTTAGATCCCCAGTTGGGGTGCACATGAGAGGTAGCTAATTGACGTTTCTCACATTGATAATGTCTGTCTGTCTGTCTTTCTTCCCCTTCCCCTCCCTCTTCCCTTTCTCTCAAATCAGTAAAAGTTATGTAGTTAATCATGTCTCATATCCATTAATAATAATAATGCTAATTACATGTGTAAACACTTTGCCATTCACAAAGCCCTTTTACACTTTCTTTTTCAATTTTCCTAAAGTCCTTGTGAGTAGCGTGTGTTCTATGTCCCATCCTGGGCTGCCTCAGATTCCAAGACACAGACCAGCCCAGGGAGCAGCCTCATGCGTTTCACATGAACGCACTGGCACTCATTCAGCTATTGATAAGAAAAATAGCATTTATTGTGCATGAACACATCATTGTAGTAATAATGACAATACCTAAGCTTTATTAAGTGATTACTAGTGTTTCGTGCCAGGAATCTTGGTGAGCACTTGGAATCCTGTCTAATTAAACTTGGCAATGATTCTGTGAAGAAGTTCTTTTCATTATTTCAGGTTCACTGATGGATAATAGGTAATTTGTCCAAGAACACACAGTTGTAAGGTGGCTGAGCCAGGCCTGGGTAGCTTGAAAGCAAAATTGCACTGCTGATAATGAGGGGAGAAGTGGGCAGGGTTTGCCATTTGGGTCTGCCCCTCCCTTTTCTGAGCCTTGTCTAGGCTTTTAAACATCTGCCCCTCTTGTAGGCATCGAGATTGGCTAACTTCTCCTGTAAAAGGCCAAACAGTAAATATTTTAGGCTTGTAGGGTATAAGATCTGTAACAGCTACTTAGCCTTGCCCTTTTAGTGCCAAGGCTGCCATAGACCATCTGTGAATGAATACAAAAACTCTGCTTACAAAAATAAGCTGCAACTGTACATTGATGTCTCTCTCCCTCTCTGCCTTTCCCCCTCTCTCTGAAAATAATAAATAAAATCTTAAAATAAATAAATAAATAAATAAGCTGCAGGCTGGGTTTGACCCTTGCACTGTGTAGTTTGCTTCCCCCTGGTCTAGACCAGGAGATACTTCTGCCGGGAAGGGTGGTGCTCTGATAAGAGGCAGTCGTTTCTCTTCCCACTTACACTCGGATTTTAAAAGGCCATTCTGGGGAGCGGGGAGTGCTTGGCTTCCAAGGGCACCTGCGTCTGTGGTGGGAACAGGCAAGTTGCTCTCTGACTCTATTTCTTAAACCGCACCTGAAAGGCAGGTGCCCATCCAGCCTGTGTCTTTGCACTGGGACTGAGAGGATTTGCTCCCTGGACTCAGCCTCACCTGTGTGAATGCTGACCTAGTTTTAAGAGGAATCAGACTTCGTTATGTTCAGGTGGAAACACAGGGTGACTTACTGTGTGTCCTTGGGGAAGTCACTTTCCCTCTCTGAGCTTCCTTTCCTTATCTATCAAAGGGAGCTAAGGCTGCTTGAAAACTGTCCTGTTCTGTGTGAACATGACTGGTAATTCACAGGGATGACATTGCTGTGTTGTCATGTGCTCCCTGGAAACATAATTATGAAATGCAAGGACAATATTTTCCATGCTCTGTTCTGTTCCTGCTCCCCTGCAGTCCCATGAAAGGGTAGTACTGTGGCCTGAAGAAGGTACAGAAAGTGCAGAGAGCAGGCAAGGTGCAGTCACTTGCCTGCTTGGAAACCATCAACAGCTCCCCAGGGCCTATAGATTAAAGTTCAGACTCAGCCTAGATTCAGGGTCCTCCTCAGCCTGGCTCTTTTCTGTCTCCTCTCCCGTGAAACTTCCCTTCCCCAACTCTGAGAGTTCCTGAATGCCCTTGGATAGTCTCACCTCTGTGTCTATTCCTGATGCTTTTTCCCTTTCAAATGTCCTCCATAGGCCCTGTTTTTATTCCCAAGTAGCTCTTGTTCCTCCTCATAACTTGAAATTCCACCACTGGGGACTCATGTCTTGGGTAATTAGGAGATTTGTCAAATAAAAAATGTCCAGATGTGTCCTTCACATCAGCAACTTGATGTGAGCAGGTTCAGCTTAGAGAGGAGGGTCATCTGTTCCGCAGGAGCCAGGCCAGCAGGTAATTTGTAGTCTGCAGCCATCAGGTGGGGGCAGGGCTGTTGGCCTTGGCCCTGGCTCCTCCCACTCAAGCTGGCCAGCCGCTGGGGAATTCATTAACTATTTACTTTTTTGTTGTTGTTTATGTAAGTTTTTTTTTTTTTTTAAGACTTAATTTAGTATTTTTAGAGGCGGAGAGGGAGAGAGACATCCATGTATGGTTGCCTTTCACCTACCTCCAGCTGAGGACCTGGCTGGAGACCTGGCTTGCAACCTGGTTATGTGCCTTGGCTGGGGAATTGAACCTGCTACCTTTGGGTTCACAGGCTGGTGCCTTATCCACTGTGCCACCAGCCAGGGCTGCTTTTTTTTTTTTTTTTTTTTTACAAATAGGATATTTAAATTTAAAAGATCCAAATGTGAAGGGTGAGGCAAGCAGCTTAAGTGAACAACTAAGATTATACCATATAACCATACAGCTAGGTAAAACACAGTGCCTTTCTGTCTAAGCCTGAACTTCATTCTGTCCCATTTTATAGCTTTCTACACCTACATTCTTGTCTTGGTGTCTGACAGTTTCCTTTTTGATACCTTTAAAATTTTTTGACTTTTATGTGTTATTTTGCTTTTTTAATTTTTTATGTTCCATTATGATGTTAAAGACATTTTATTCTTAGTCTTGGTGATATTTCATCAGAATTCCTAAACTTAAATTCATCTTCTTCTTGCCTATTCAAATTAGAGCAAAAAAAATTTTTTTTTTATGTTTTATAAAAAGTAGAGTTCAGTATCATTGGCTTTTTATCCTCTTCATTTTTTCTCTTTTAATTTTTTTTTATTATCACCCAAGGACTTTTTTTTTTTTCTTTGTAGAGATAGGGGGAGAGAAGCATCAATGCAAACATCGATGTGAGACAGAAACATTCATTGGTTGTGCATTGGTTGTGTCCTGTGCGCACTCTGGGGGTACTCAAACCTGAAACCTAGGTATGTGTCCTGACCATTAATTGAACCTGCAACCCTTTGTGCACCCAATGACACCCCAACCAACTGAGCCCTATCAACCAAGGCTCTCTTTTCTTTAAAAAAATTAAAAAATAGATTTCTCTTGCCCTGGCTGGTGGCACAGTGGATAGGGGGCCAGCCTGCGAACTCGGGGGTCACTGGTTCGATTCCCCAGTCAGAGCACATGGCCAGGTTGTGAGCCAGGTCTCTGGCTGGGTTGTAGCTGGAGGCAGGTGAAAGGCAACCATACATTGATGTTTCTCTCCCTCTCTGCCTCTCCTCTTTCCCCTCTCTCTAAAAAATAATATCAAAAATCTTTAAAAAGTAGATTTCTCTCTTTTGCTCTCTAAATGTTTTCTTTTGCTTTTTCTGTGTGTGTGTGTGTGTGTGTGGTGGGGGGTGGTCTGTCGTAGTTTGTTCTGATTCCAGGTGAACTGAGTCATCAGACCCGTGGTTCTCAGAAGTGGGTGTGTGTCAGAATCCTCTGCATCACTGCAGGGCTGTTTGTGACAAATTACTGAGCCCTGCCACCAGGAATCTGATTCAGTAGTGTTAGGGTGGGGCCTGAGAACAAGCCAGGCCCAGGTGATCTGGGGACCCCAGTTTGAGAGTCAGTGAATTCATCTCACAAACAACTACCCTCCTCCCTTTGGTGCTGGGATGCTCTCCCAGCATGGATGGTGCTGTTGATGTAAGAAACATCCATGCTTGTAGAGAACTGTGATTTTACTTGAGTCAAACTGACCACAGTTGCTATGAAGAAAAATCTCAATGAATTGAGAAAATGCTCTGGAAAATGGCCATTTTGCAGTTTATTTTATACATTAGAATCAAAGGAGAAGATGTACATGAAATCTATTGTTGGTAGATTAAGATATCGAGAGAAAGTAAGGCAGGGAAATCCCTAGTATGGGATAAAAAGCAAAATGGACACAGTTATTTTACATTGGTGGGTACAGAATAGTTAAATTTACAGCACATAGAGATGGTATTCAAAAAGGAGTTCTGAGGTTTTGTGCTCTGGTGAGTGGTTGTGCCCTAAGGTACCTGGGAAAGGAGGTTACTCCCATTTCAGAAGTGTGCTGTCTTGGATAGAAAAAGGCATTACACAGGCCCACTTAATGTAAAGGTTGACTTTTGTCAAGGAAGCTACAGGCCCAGGATGTGGCTACCTGCCATGACATGCTTTTAGTTAGGAATTTCTGTGTTCAGAACATCCTGTGTGTTTCCTTAAGGCCCACCAGGCAGGCCCCCCTGAGGTCCTCAGGGCTTAATATGTGGCCTCTTTTCCATCCTCAGTGGCATCTAGGTCTCATAACTCCAGGGTCCCTATGAAAAATCCTTTCCTAGACTTAGTTTCAGAGTTCTAGAATTATTTTTTTTTTTTTTTAACTTTTTGCAGAAAACACTGAAGACTAGTGGATTTTTTGAGCCTTTGCAATTGCCTGCCCTCATGAGGAAATGGTTGTGAGCAGAATTCTTGGGACTATAGTTTTCCTTAGGTTTCTGGAGCTGTTGCCTTTCCTCTGTTGGTGAGAGATGCCTGAAATATGTCTGATTTAAGTCCATTGAAAGAAACCCAGATTTTTTCCCCTTCTACTTAGAAGTATTTAGAGTTAGGACATTTTCTTTCCTTTTGAAACTTAAATTAGTGACAGGCAATGTTTTGGCATTGATTTCTGATCTTTAATTCTGCCTGAAAGTTAATGCATTCTCAGTGTAATAGCTTCTACATAGTGGCCCTTAAATTTTTTGTGTCACTTAAAAAATGATTTTATTTATTTTTTAGAGATAGAAGAATGGAGACAGAAAGAGAGGGAGAGAAATGCTGATGTATGAGAGAAATATTGACCTTGCCTCTCATAAACAGCCCAGACTGGGTCCTGGCCAGCAATGCAGGCGTGTGCCCCGACGGGGAATCAAACCAGCGACCTTTTGGTTGGTGGAACAATGCCCAATCCACTGAGCCACACCAGTCAGGGCTAGTGTCACTGCTTTTCCTCCCTTATTTTCCTTTCTGTCTCTCTTTCTCTTTCTTTCTTTTTTTTTTTTTTCCTATTTAAAAAATAATAAATCTGTTGTCATGTTAAAGCTGTGGTGTAAGGGGCATTTCACAGAAACACCTGTAATGTTCTCAGCTATGAAGATAGCACCTACTTTCTGGCCACCGTGCCTTTTGCCTGTGCTATTCCTTCTGCCTGAAGTACCCTTCCTCTCTTCTCTGCCTGATAAGTTCATGAGCATCCTCCTGGTGTCAGCTTCAGTGCTGGTTTCTATGGGGCCGGCCATGGCTCACTCTTGCACCGCTTCTCCGTGTGCTCCCCTGAACCACATCGTGTCCACTTCATGGTGCTACTCATTCAATTTTTATGTTCCCAGTGGCTAGCCTGGTGCCTGGCATGTGGCCATGATGGCAGTGCCAATGTGCTGGGCATTCACTGTGTTCCAGGCACTCTTTAGACCTTGCAGAATTCCTGTGAAGTATGCGTACTTTTGTCCCCACGTAGAGATTAGGGAACAGCAATTTGGAGGGAATTTAAATCATTGGTCCCTGATGGGGCCAGAATACAAATACGGTCTGGAAGCTGCGGAACTCTATGCTCTTAGCCTCTGAGCATTTGCACTCCCGTCTGCTGGCTGAGCTAGGAGGTAAGTGGGTGCGAGGAAGACTGCTCCTGCCGAGGACGCACCATGGAAGGGAAGTGTTTGATGAGAGAAAGGGCCAGGAGCATTCCAGGCCTGGCTGAGCCTGGGAGGGCTTGGGAAGGGGTTGCAGGCTGCGTGCAACCAGAGCCAGGGTATGGAAGGAAGACAGACTTTGTTTCTTCAGTACTCGGTCTTGTGGCCCAACTGCTGGCACTGGAAGAAGGCCACTCTCAGAAAACGGTGGTTATCATGCCAGTCCTGATGCCTTGTTCTCCTTTTTCCCTGTAGCCTGGGCTTTCGTCATTGCTATGCTCCTGGCCAGCCTCAACAGCTGCTGCAACCCCTGGATCTACATGTTCTTCACGGGCCACCTCTTCCAAGAGCTGGCACAGCGCTTCCTCTGCTGCTCCTCCAGCCACCTGAGGGGCTCCCGGCCTGGAGAGACAAGCGTAAGCAAAAAGAGCAGCACATCCAGCACTTTCCTGAGCCGGCATAGCTCCAGCCAGAGGAGCTCACAGCTGTCCTCGCTGTGACCCGCTGGGGGCTGGACTGCCTCCCTTTGATCAGCTTGTTGCTTGGTGGCTATGTACCTATGTGTAGAAGGTGCACATTCGTTGGGGCTGCTTGCTTGGGGTGGGGAATGCTGGTGCAGGGTGGGGAAGTGGCCTCCTTGGGGGAAGGTGATATGGTGACTCAGTCACTAAACTGTCCTTGGATCTCAGTGAGCTCCCACAGGTACTTCAGCTCCCCTGATTCCACGGTTGTCCTGGGCTGCTGGATGGGTTGTTTATGTTTCCTGGACCTGCCGTTTTACTGCAATATCTTTTTCCTCCTTTATTCTGTGATTTTATGAAAGGTAGTTAAGTAGAGGATCGGTGACTAATTGTGTTTGGAAGTTTAGTACCCTGAGCTTGGAGTAAGGGGTGGGGACAGGATCCCAGACTGGGAGGCAGTGCTCTATCCTCCTGACCCCTCAGAGCGTGTTTGCCTCTGAGCAGATCCGTCCCAGCAAACTTGGGTACCAGCTTGTTGGAAGCTGGCCCTAGGGGGCGGGGATTCTCTGATGAGATGACTGGGCATAGGAAGTCAATTAAAACTTGGGCTAAAAATGTTTAACGAGTTAATATTTAAGTAGCAAGTGGGAAAAAAGGAAAAGACATCCAAATTTGAAAAGAACTAAAGCTTTTTGTAGATGACACACTTTTATATACTATAGTAAATTTTAAGGAATTCATACACAACACATGTGCGCGCACACACATGCATTAGAACTAGTTAATGAATTCAGCAAAATTGCAGAGTCTAAGGTCAGTATAAAAAATCGATTGTATTTCTTTATACTAGCAACGAACAATATGCAAATAAAATCAAGAAATAATTTAATTTGGCTCTGGCCAGATGGCTCAGTTGATTGGAGTGTCATCCTACACACCAAAAGGCTAGGGGTTCAGTTTCCAGTCACAGCATAAAACTAGGTTGTGTGTTTGGTTTGGTCCTTGGTTGGGACGTGTGTTTGGTTTGGTCCTTGGTTGGGACATGTGTGGGGGCAGCTAATCAATGTTTCTCTTTTTCTCTCTTTCTTTCTCCCTTCTTCTCTCTTTAAAATCAATATACATATCCTTGGGTAAAGATTTTTTAAAAAAGAAATAATTCAACTTATAATAGTATCAGAAAGAATAAAATAGGAATGAATTTAGTGGAAGAAGTATAAGACATACCCTGAAAATGACAAAATATCGTTGAAAGAAATTGAAGAAAGCAAATAAGATGAGAGACATCCTGTGTTCATGTGTCAGAGACTTAAATATTGTTAAGATAATAATGCTATATGAATTGGTCTACAGATTTCTTGTAATTCCTATCAAAATTCTATCTGGCTTTTCTGCACAAAATGATAAGCTGATCCTAAAATTCACATGAAAATTAAGGGATCCAGAATAGCCAAATAAACCTTAAGAAAGAAGATTCATAGTTTCTGCTTTCAAAACTTACTACAAGGCTACTGTAATCAGGATGGTCTGGTACTAGCATAAGAATAGACATATTGACTAATGGAATAGAATAGAGAGTACAGATATAAATCCTTACATTTATGGCCAATTGATTTTTGACAAGTGTGACATGAGTCTTTAATAGGGAAGATAGTCTTTTCAACAAATGGTGCAGGGACAGCTGGCTAGCCACATGCAAGTGAATTAAATTGGACCTCTACCTCACACTCTATGTATATAAAAATTAACTCAAAGTGCATCAAAGACTTAAATGTAAGAGCTAAAATTACAGAAATCTTAGAAGAAAATGCAGGCATAAAGCTTTGTGACCTTGGATTAGGCAATAGTTTCTCAGATATGACACCTAAAGCACCAGGAAAGGAAAACTAGATAAAGCTGGAGCTCATAAAAACTGGGCACAAAACTTTTTTGCTTCAAAGGACCCTGTCAAAAAAGTGAAAAGACAACTCACAGAATGAAAGAAAATATTTGCAAATCATATACTTGTATCCAGAATATATCAAGAACTCTTACAACTTAATGAAAAGACAAGCCAGTTTTTAAAATGAACAAAATATTCAAGTAAACAAATGAATAGACATATTTTTTGAAGACATATTTTTATACCTTCTCCAAAGAAAATAATAAAACTGGCCAAATACGGCTTATTAGCACATGAAAAGATGCTCAGTATTATTATTCACTAGGGAAATACTAATCAAAACCACGGTGAAATACCACTTCATACCCACTAAGATGACAATAGTAAAAGTGGCGGGCAATAACAGGTGTTGGCAAGGAAGTAGAGAAATTAGAATGCTTATACAGTGCTTGTGGGAATAAATGTAAATAGGGCAGCCACCTTTGAAAATAGTTTGACAATTCCTCAAAAAGTTAAAGCAGCAGAAATGCCTCTCCTAGGTATTTACTCCAGAGAAATTAAAGCATATGTGCGCACAAAACCTTATGCAAAAATGTTAATAGCACCATAATTTATAATGGCCAAAAATGACAATAACCTAAATATCTATCAATTGTGAATGGATAAGTAAAACACATTATATGTATACAATAGCATGTTATTCAGAATAAAAAGAAATGAAGCACTGATCGTGCTACAATATGGATGAATCTTGAAAACATACTGAGCGAAAGAGGCCATTGCAAATAGCCACATACTTATATGATTCCACTTATGTGAAATGTCCAGAAGAGGCAAATCTATAGAGGGAGAGGTTATGGAATAGGGGTGACCAGGAGCTGGAGGCTGAGGTGAATGGGGAATGATTGCTAATAGATAACAGGGTTTCTTTTTTCATTGATGCAAGTTTTCTGGAATTAATGGTGAGTGCCACACAATTTTGAGGATATTCTAAAAATCACTGCACTGAACACTTAAAAGTAAAAAAATTTTTACCAGCTGAATTCAGCATGAAGGGTGAATTCCTTGGAATCTCTTACCTCCCAGCACTTTTGTTTTTCTACGTGATTCACCATTTCAAGCAATAGCATGGTTTTCTTACTTAATTTTTCTGCAGGAGATAGTGTTTTCAGTTTTGCCAAAGGGACCAACAGTGATGGTACGCCAACCCTGGTCTAGTACAGGCACAAGTGATGCCTTGTGGCCGCAAGTGTTGTATTTCATTTAGAAGAACGATTCACCAGGGTCTCAAAGACTTTACTTACCTGGTAAACTTGTTCTCAAGTGTCCTCTCAGCCTTGAGGAAGAACATGACTGTGTCCAATAAATACCTTCAAGTTATTAAATACAGGACATTATAGATCAGATGTTTTTGGATGGACTGATCAGCTCAATGGTATTTTGGGGCACTTCAAAAACTTTTTAAATTTCTACACTTATTTCTGGACTCACTGTGATACAGTAAAAGCAGTTCCCAAAGGCTACTCCCTCCATATACACTCTCCTCTCCCCGTTCCCCTGCACACTGCAGTACACAAACATATGCGCGCGCACACACGTATGCATGCACACAGTATAGTGAACTAGCAGGGTCTAGATGTTCAGGGAGAAGAGAGGTAGGCACCGCAATGCCAGTGGTCAAAGTCTCAGCATTTAATTCAAGATCTGCAGTCCTAGCTGGAGACTGAAGGCAATAAATATTATCTTTGGGCCTAGAGGCACTGCATGCCCAGTGCTGCTGTGACAGGCACTCACAGTGCCAGCAGCAGCCAGTCCTTGCTCGTTGGGGAGCGAATAGGATGCTGGTTGGGGCTCTCATTGTCCACATGCAGGACTGCGGGGGGCACATGTAGCAATGGTGGGCTCTGTTGGCATTTGAGCCTCTCTGCTCACCAGCCAGAGATGCCCCTGTCTCTGCTGTTCCCAGCGAAGTTGCCATCCTAGCAGCCTACAAAAGCCACTGGGAATCACAGAGACAGTGACTCATAGTAGATTTTTCTGACCGGCACAACCTTCCTTCGAACCCCAGAGTTGCAAGGTTCTTGGGAACCAGAACCAGCTGGGATACTTGACTGGTTCTCCTGTGAAAACTGGGTGAAACCTTGGGTTTCATTATAACCCAGGCGTCAGTGACATTTGATTTCAGTGCCACATCTGGACATACACCCATCCTGTTCCCTGCTCATCCTGTAGAATATTTTCACTGTCTCTTAGTCTTTCTTCAACAAGAGCTTGAAAGGGGGAGTGTGGGGTTGAGAATGCCACCTGGAGCTCAGTCATTTCCCTCTCCCGATGGACACAGCGTGTGGCTGAAGGTGCCGATGAATTGGAGCATGCCGATTTCCTTCTGTAATGTTTTATCGTTCTGATGGTCAAAAGTGAAATGTGAATACTTGAAGACTCTGAGCCTTATTTCTGTCGACCCTGACGAAAAAGTCTGTCACATAATTTGATGGCCTTTTGAGATGGGTCTGTGGATTGAGGCTGTAGGAGGCTGCCTTTTATGAAAATCCTGATTTCAAAGTGCTTAATCCTTTTGAATTGAATTGCAATGAAACATCACTTAATGCAAAATGTGAATTCCTTGATTTTGTTCTACTGTGGTGACTTTCTGTCGCACCCTCATGTACTGTGCCAATTGAATAGTGTGGCCAGTAATGAGATGTCTGCTTCATTAGCTGCTTTGTAAGAGGTGCATTTAATAAACTTGTTTTTTTTTCATGCATTGTTTTGCCTTTTTTTTCTCCCTCCCAAGAACAGTGATGACATTGCAGACTTGCATACCCTTACGGGGTTACAGACCATCTGCCTGGTTATTAGCAAGGAGCATCTGGGCAGCCGCAGGAGACAGTGCAGGCAATGGAGGCGGGGTGCTCCTGGTCCCCCTGTCTTTGAGCGCAAGTACTCTCATTCATGAGAATTCTATCAGAAAATGCTCTAAATCCCAGGAACAAATCTCTTGTATGATGTAGCCACACCCACTGTGTGCCATAGTCTAGCTCGGGAATTAATAGGATTCTAGATTGTTACCTTGAAAGGACCTTAACAATTGTTCCCCCAAGTGGGATATCAGGGCCACCTGTGAAGTCACAGATGGGTCTGTGTTCACCCCTGGGCACCACTACTGAAGCACACACACTCTGGGGCTGGGGCCCCAAACCTGATTGTAAGCAGGAGTTCCTCATTACCTGGATGTAGCATACAGAGAGAATGGGACCCCATCTCCCTCCTCTGGCCCATTTACATGACACCCATGGTGGGCAGGTCCATGCTCTGCTTCTCAAGAGAATTCCTGGAAGGAACAGAACTCCCCAGGTATCTATGTATGTGCCCTTGCTCCAGTTCTGTGCACGTCACCTGCCACACTCAGCTCCCAGCGAAAGAAAGCGAGCTTGAAAAACTGGAGTCATAGTCAAATCAGGTTTCCCCCAATGCCAAGATGATGAAACATCTTTGCATAACCCAAGATTCCAAGTCTGAAACTGAAGGCCTGAAGATTTCAAGAGGTGTTTGGAAGGGCAGGCCCTCAGAGGAGGATGTCAGAAACGTTGGCCTCCGTCCTTTTCAGCGGGGGGAGCCTGGGCTCCCCACCCACTTGCAAACATGCAGGGCCCAGGGCAGAGCGAGGAGCAGCAGGCTGGGAGCCCAGCGTAGGCACTGGCAAGCCTGCTGACCTCTCTGGGCTGTAACTTTCTCATCTGGAAAACACGAAGGGATTGATGGAGTGTTCAGGGGCAAAATATATTGATGCCCGCAGCTCATTTTAACGTGCAGAGAGAAAGAGGACAGAGATAGGACACATCAGGAGCCATAAAATATTCATTGTGGAATCTACATGGTGCGTGCATAGCTGACACCATAAACCCTTCCAAATTTCTTCTGTGTTTGAAAAATTCGTAGGAGAGTAGAAAACACAAATTGGTGAAATTGTCGGTCTGAAATGGACAATAGAGATCATCCTGTGGCTGACAAAATTGAGGCCAGAGGAGGCAACTGGGAGGGAAGGCAGGCCTAGGACAAGGCCGCCTGGGCCCCATCTGTCAGTCCACGTGGGCTCCACTCTGCCACGCTGCCCCTGACCCCTTGGATTCATGGCCAGGCCCCCAAAAGGTGATGTCTCTAAAAACTTGAAAAGTGATGTGGGATCTTAACTTCATGAGACTTAAATGGGTATTACATTAAAAAAAAAATGTCGCATAGGATTGGAAGATACTGGCCCAACCAAGATTCTTTACTGCAGGACTTCTCAGAGCCTTTAATGTGCTAATGTCTATCGAAATCTTTAAGAGAAATACATCGTACTTTTTAAACAATTTAACCACAAACCCCCCCGCCCCCCCCCTTTTTTTTTTTATTTTTTGAGGACTCAGTTCTGGTAACACAATTAAGAAAAGCATGCCTAAGGAATATAAGATTGCTGAGTGAATTTTTTTTCCTTTGGGGGGCCGGGGAGGAGGTGAGACCTGCCCTTTCTATTGCATCTTATTTACATCGTGAGTCCATGCATGCACCCTCAGTCCTTATATCCCATCACATCTGGCAATGCTGGGGACTTGTCTGGGGAGCACGGGGGAGATTATGAGAGGTTCAAACGTAGGCTCTCACCTCAGTGCTGCTGGGGGAGGTCCCACACCCCTTCTAGCTCAGAGTGTATTTTCCTCTGTTGTGGACCACTAGCTGGCCTCAGGGTAACAGAGTCAGTGAGAAATAATCAAAGGAACACAGGGGAACAGATACCCCAGTAGAAACTGAACTCTGTTCTGGTTGGTGGATTTTGCCAAGAGATGGGCCAACCAACTTGTCCTGCATCTGTTTCTCAGGGCAGCGAAATATCTATTTAGAACTGATCAGGACATGCACACACAAACATGGGCACCCACAAAACAGCATCCTCCAAATGCAGCCAGCCAAAACCCTTTATTGGAGCCACCATCCCAACGCTGACAGTCACTGGTGGATTTCCTGGGTGGCATGTATGGACAGGTCGACCCAGGTGGGAACTGAGCGCTGATTTGTGCTGGTACAGTACACGTGAACATGAAGACTTGCAGAAGCTGCCTCTTAGCAAGCAACCTTCCCACATGCCCGTCATGGGGTATTGTGGTGGGGTCACCTTCCTTCTGTGGCAGGGATGTCTTTTCTTTCTGGTGTCCTTTAGTTCTGTGCTCCCATCTTGGGGGTAAATAGCAGTCCCTACGGAGAAAGAGCTCGCCAGCAGCTCCCGTGGAGCAGCACCATGGGGCCAGCCTGGCCTGACTCCCCCTGCTTGGCCACCTCGCCCCACCCCTTTGCTTCACCTGGCTTTACACTTCCTTCCGCAGCATCACTTTGATGCTGCTGCACATCTGGCCCAGGGCAGCGAAGAGCGGGTTGCAGAAAGTGCGGATGCAGAGCGAGTAGATGTGGCTGATGCACTGGATCTCGATCAGGTAGCTCTTAATGCATGGCACCACTGCCCAGATGTGGCAGAAGGAGATGCAGGCAAACAGGAAGCCCCAGAGCAGGGCCAGCGGGACGCCCAGCAGCGTGGTCAGCAGGCGATAGCACCAGTACTTGGAGACGGTGAAGGTGGTGTAGCTTACTTTCCACACACCATCGAAACTGTAGGTGCCCACGGGCTCCGCAATCACATCCTCGAAATCCACCTGTGGGAGCAGGAAGGGGATCCTCAGTCACTGTATCCACCCGCTTCTCAAGCTTTGGTGTGTGAGCATCAGGGACCCCCGGAGGGCTCCTAACCCTGCAGGTCCCTATGGAGACTTGACCTGTCACATGAGTGGTGAGTCAAGAGGCCTGAGAGCTGAGGAACTTGCTTCCACCCAAAGAGAAGTCAGAGGCACGCCTAGAGAGGTGACCCTCAGTGCTATTATTTTATGGTCTTAGGGAGTTGGACAGTCAGGGTCACCCCCAAAATTCACTGGGTTCCTGCCAATAAGATGACGGACAGGCAAAGCCTCCTGCTGTCCTAGAGCTTATGGCAGGTAGTTGTACCATGGTGTTAAGTGCTTTGGTCAAGGAAGGACAGGGGGCTGTGTGCATCCACAGGAGGACGTTGAACTCAACCTGGGGAAAGGGAAGGCTTCCTGGAGGAAGAGACTAAGCTGATACCTGAAGTAGCCAGGGAGAGGGAAAGAGTTGGGGCTGAGAAGAGTGTTTTGGGCAGGAGAGTAATTGCTCGGAGCTAGGAGCTGGTGGGGCAGTGTGTACTCTCAGGGAGACGCTTCCAGGAGTGTGAGTACCAGCTCGGATGACTGGAGTGAGGCTGGAGAGGAAGCAGGACAGGCATCCATACTGTGAGCCACCTCTGAGGGCTTCTGTGCAGAGAGCAGCCTGTTCTGGCTGCTAGGCTGGGGTAATGGTGAGGATGCAGACACAGACCAGCTGGGAGCCCTTGCAGCAGTCCAGGCGGGACCTGGCGGTGGCCTGGCTTGGACTGGGGAGATGAGTTAGAGAGGTGCACAGGTCTGAGGACTGTCTCAGGATCTGGCCTGTGGCAAAGCAAGGGCCACACCATTCTGGCTAGTAAGGGAGTCTGGTACCCGAGTGTGGCTGAGCCGGCCTGTGGCGCCTTATGGAGAAGGCGGAATTGTTTTCCTTGACCCAGTTCTGCAGGGACCTCAGGTTCCTACCCCTCTGCTCACAACATCCCTCTCTGCAGCTGGAAAGAACACTGATGCTCAGGGACTCTGATTCACACATCCTCCTGAAATGGTGACTAAAACCCCATTTGGGAAGTGGGAACATAATCAGTGGACTTAAAGAAGAAAAAAAAAAAAAGACATCCAGCCAAGCCACTTAACTAACATTCTTGAGTCCCTGCTAGACACTAAGTCTCATTCTAGCTTTTCCTGTGTGGTGTCATTCAGTGGCACTAAGCCTTAGCTGCCTTTCCTGTAAAATAAAGGGAGTGACCCTCTTCAGTTTTCCCCGCTCACCGAACGGGAGGGGAGCCCTCCGTGGGGGCTGGTGGGGCCTGAGCTCAAACTTCAGTCTTCTAGGCGGTCCCCTTCCCCTCTTTTGTTGGGAGGAGGAATTCTCTCCTCTATGCACAATGGTATTATTACAATTACTTTTCACTATAAAATGACATACCCACATGACAGAAAATCAGGGGACTAGCAAAAAACACAAGCACTTCCAATTTTTATTTCTCTGGTACTAAAGATATTATTGCTTTGGTGTTTTCCTTTCCAGTGTAACTTTTGGTGGGGGTGTGTGTGTGTGGATATAATCATGTCGTATGTACAAATTTGAGCCCTGGTTTTCTCACATGACTAAATTCTGGGCTCCTGTGTCATGCCGTAGATACCTGAATCCCCCGGGGGACAGCTCCGGGTGAGGCCCCGCATAGGCATGTTAACAGGGGGCACAGTTTAAAGGCTGAGGTTGCAGGCTGCAGGCAGAGTGGAAAAGCTGACGCAGGGGTCCAGTAAGGCCTGCCAGGACCCTCCTGAGTCTCAGCCTTGTGAGGCCGCCTGGATAGAAGGGCAAGAATATGCCTATGGTCCTCATCTCATGGGAAGGGTGGTACTTATTCCTGGGGCCTGGAACCTGCTGATAGAGGTACTCTGCTCTCTGTTCCTGCCCCTTCTCCACGGTGGCCAGTGCCCCGTCTCTTAGCACCCAAGCTGGCTTCTGGAGCGTGCTGAGCCCCAGGAGCTTTGCCAGCAGGGTGAGGCACATGAGCAGACATACCTCCCTGCCCGTGGCCCAGCCAGCACTCCCTCCTTCCTGCTCTCTCCAGCTGAGCACTTGTGACCTCTCTTGCCTTTCTTGTGGTTGTTCCTTAGGTGGGTGCCTCCTCACTGACAGATTACCCAGCCCTGCCCCCTCACCTTACAGGTGGGCCAAAGGGCCCAGATCAGGGAGGCAGGGCCTGGGTTGAATCTAAGCACCTCACACTGCTCCAGCCAGGGTCAGACCCCAAGGTAGATGCTGGCTGTCAGAGGGGTGACTGCCCCCTCCAGGCCCACAACAGCTCCCTGGCCCCTTCTTCCCAGCTACACACTCAGCTCCCAGCAGTCAGCAATGTCCCCAGCCTGCTTGGCTTGTTTATCCCAGCACATTCTTCCATTCAACACAGACACATTCGATTATTCGTGCTTGGTCTCTAAGAGGAGACAGAATGGAAAACAGCCCTGACTCAGGTCACACTGCTAGGGTTTGAGTCCAGCTCTGCTACTTACTGGCTCTGTGGCCTTCAGGAAGGGGCTTAGCATTCCTCTGCCTCCTTTTCCTAGACTTAAAAAGTTTGTTGGAGGATTCAATAAGGTAAAACATGTGAATATGCAGAACACTGCCTGGCCCAGAACACCTGATGAAGAATTCCTAGCTGCTGTTGGTGGAGGCTAGACAGTGCGTTCTTCCACGGAAAGCTAGAGTCCGGATGCTAGAGTCCCAATCCCAGGTTGTCACACCAATACAGTTGCTGATCTGATGGGTGATTTTGGCAAATAACCTTTTTGAGCTTCATTTTCTCACCTGTAAAACGGATCTTTTACTCCTTGCTGTGAGGAATCGAAATACCTTTGCATCCCTTCATCCATTCATCTATCTACCCATCCATCCCAACAAGTAGTTATTCAGCATCTCCTTTGTGGTCGGCACACCCCTTCTTGGGCAGTGCCTAGCACACTACCTAGCATGTGGCAGGTGCTTGGGGATAGTAAGTACTTGGTCAATTGCTCTGAAGTTCCCATGAAAACATATTTGAGAAAATCTGTTGATGGCTAAGATCATAAGTACAATTCTTCAGCCTAAATGTGTGTGCACATGTACCCCCACCTGCTTACAGTAATAATTCTACCACCAAGGATCTCTCTGTTGTGTCTTTTAATGATCATTTTATGCAGAAGCCATTGGTGCAGACATTTGAATTAGTTCCAATGATTGCCTTTGGGCACTATGCATGGGACAGCTGACCTGTTTCCTGTGAATCAGAAAATGCCCCTCAGGGGAGTGGGCCGTGATGGAGGAGGCAGCTGTTCCCCTGGCCAGGATCAAGCAGGAGACAGCGTTGGCCCCGGCTCACTGCTTTGGGGAGGTGTTTTTAAGGCCAGGCCCAGGCAGCTCAAGGCAGCCGAGCCAGTGTATCAGAAGCACACAGTGACTTCATTTCTTAATTTGTTTTCAGAAGCAAATAGGGAGATGGCTTCTTCAGGGAGGGTGGTGGGACAGCGGGGCTGGGTCCTTCGGCAGAGCTGGAGGGAGGGGCCCACGGTGGGCGGCGGTGAATGTGGCTGCTCATTCAGTTGGTGTCCCCTTCTCTGGCTTATTTATTTTTGGAACAGCAAGAGAGCCAGTTGATTAATTGGGACCGGCCAGCACAGCCCCCGCAGTCTCTAAGAGGGCCAGGGAGATGAGGCAGGACAGCAGGACCGGCGTGCTAGGGGGTGCGGGGGAGGCCAGCAGCCACCCCCTGTCAAAAATACCTCCCCCAGATTCCCATATGACTCAGCCTTGGGCATCCAAAGCCCTGGACAGTTCAGATAGGGTATTTGTCGGGGTGGGGGTGGGAGGAACAGCTCCTGGCGGGAGGATAGGCATCTGCTTCCAGTCTCAACTTGACCAGTTACTACTCTGTGATTTTGGGTGTGGGGCTTTCCCTTTCTGGACCTCTGGGATTTGTTTGTTGGTTTTGTTTCATATTGTTCTTGTTTTTAACTCTACACATGGAGGGTTGGGCCAAGATCCTTTGTGACTTGGAGTTAGTTTTGGAATCAGAAGACCCTTAGTTTTCTCACTCACTACCTTGCTACTTAAAGAGTGATCCTCAGTCGTCACCCCTCCAACAGCAAGGCAGGTGCAGAGGTTGAGAGTAAGCCTTTATTTGCAGCAATTTGACCTGGTCATTGTGTCTGTTGACTCTAATAATACTAACAATTGGAGCTTACAGCGTGGATACCTTTTTTCTAGTAATTAACTTTCATTCAATTTTATAAAAGTATCTCTGTATAAACAGGGGGATAATTGTAATGAAGCTAGCCCTCAATGAGATCATTTGAGAAACACTGGCCTATAAAGTAGGAAGCTAAAATGAGGTGAATGCAACAAAACAGCTGAAAAATGTCAACCCTTTGCTTCTTGGGTTATAATTGATACTAGTGATAAAGAATTTCATATAGTTTGGGATAACCATAGCAACACCCACGATTTGGCCCTTGTAGATATTGGTCTCTGGTCACGTATCTTATATCCAGTATTTCACCCAGCATGTAAGATATAGGAAGGGGTGGAGCCCAAGTTGGCCTGACAGCAAATCCTGAATTTCCTCTGCTACCTCCCTGCCCACAGTCATTGCAGGAGTGGGCACATTAGTTGGAGCAAGGGGCAGAAAGCAGCACAGGCTAGTTCTGCGGGTGGGAGGAGGGGTTAGGGATGCCCTGGAGCTTAAGGTCCAGAGTGGCCTGTACGGGGGATCTGGGGCCCCTGGATGGGGTCATAAAAGGACTTGGGCTCATGTAAAAGAGCTGTGAAGAGAATGAGGTAACTGAGGGCTTCAGGGCAAGAGAAAGAATCCTGTCAGAAGAACCCCCGCCAGATCTCAGGAGCCCTGTCCTCCTCCCACCCATTTCTTCCATCGTCCCCCCTGCCCTCTCAGTCTCTGCCTTCAGGAAAGTTGGAGCAGGTAGAATGGAGAGTAGTAGAAATAGCCCTGGGTTGAGTTCTACGCGTGGCCATGCACCAGCTCTTGGTGGGTGGTTACCTAGTCTCCGAAGATGACCCATAGCAAGCCATACCCGAGAACATTTATGTTCTTGCATGCTTCATGCTTATGGAGCCTGTGACAGGCCTTACCCACCAGATCAAGATAGAAGGGATTCATTTCCAGAATGAAGCCTTAAGACGCTCTGGCAGCTTCTGCTTTTGCAAATTCTGAGCCATCATATTAGATGGTCACTTTTATACCCTTATCTAGAGACTAGTGGGGTTACAAGTTTATTGCTATACCCTATTCTGGAGACTGGTGAAGAGGCCATGTTAAGGAATAGCCCCAAACTCCACGGAGGTAGAGGCCCAGCATCAGAGCTGAGCCCTGCCTCCCAGCTATACCCCCCAAGTCACCAGGCATAGGACTGAGTCACCTCGGGTGTCCCAGCTCAGCAGAGGCCCCAGGGGGTTGCAGCCTCAGCCACCATCTGCCTGCAGCTGCAGGAGCTGCTGCCAGTGGGATCAGCAGACGCCCCAGCTGGGTCTAGTCAACCCCAGACCTGTGAGACATCATCAGGTGGTGGTTGCTTCAAGCCATCAAGTTGGGGTGGTTTGTTACACAGCAGTAGGTAACTGATACAGTCTGACTTTAGGGAAAACCGGTGATAACTCTGAACTCCATCTTCTATAGGATACATGGGACTTGTTTGCACTTGAAAGTGCAAAACATTTACTAAGCTCATTGAATGAGAATTTCTGGCGGCCGGTCACAGGAGTCTGCATTTTAACAAGCTTCCCAAGAAAGTGGAGCATATTTTGAAGAACTCTAGACTAGCTGATAGCCAGAACTCCCCATAACACTTAAGTTATAAATACGTCAGTGTGAGTTAGTCCAATGTACCTACTTGACTGAGGGCAAGACATTTCCGAAAGGAGGGAATTGCCAATATGGAATGGCTGGCAGGTTGGGTGACCTTCCATAATTCAACTTGAACCTGCCCCTCTGCCTTTTCTTCCCAAATTCCCTTTCAGATGCTTTGTCTTAGTCCCCTTGCTCTCCTGCGGTCAGGGTCGCAGAGAGGTTTCATCTGTGTGCCAACTCTGCCTGGCTTCTGGTCCGTGGCTTCCTAGGAAAGAGCTGTCACCCTCTGGTCATGCCTGCCATGGACACAGGTTGGGGAGGAGCAGCACTCATCCTTCATACATGCTGCTGCTGCCCATCATTCTTCTCAATGACGTGGCCTTTACTTAGTTTCCTCTTCTGGGAAAGCCTGACTCCCTCATTCCATATTTCAAAATTTTCCCATTTTTTAAAATGCACCTGGGACCCACCACTCCCCCCTTTCCAGGCCCGTGAAGCTGGCTGACTCCTGATTTTCCCAGGTGAAAATAATATCTTCCTCCCTTAACCTCCCGTGACATTTCAGCTGGCACTAATTTATAGGGGGTAGCACCTCTCCTGTGTTTTCGTTAGTTCAGTCTCCTCTCATGCGCTGAGTTGGATTCTTCTCAAGAAGAAGGAGGAAGTACAGGTCAGTTTGATCCTTCTGGAACAGGCTGCCCTGTGGTCCCACACCCGGCGCAGAGCTGGTAGAACTGGTGGGCTGCTTGCGTCTCCAGGGGTTGCAGCAAAGGCTGTTGTTTGTGGGGCTTTTTCTGCTGGAGGAGGGCATTCGGCAGCAGGTGTGGGGTGTGGGATCTAGACTGCCGGGCTGGGATCATGTCTGTCCCCTGCCCTGTTTGAGTGCCTAGGTCCGAGCTAAAAACCAAAGGGCCTGTGTGGCCCTCTGGGCTCAAGTGTCGCTATGATAGCACCCGGGGGCTTGGGCTTGAGGTGGGGAGAACACGGTGCTGAGGAGGTGACCCTGGGTTCTCCCAGAAATAACGCGGGACTTGGGGTGGGGCTGGGCTCCTGCAGGAATGCATGGGGAAGAGGGCTCAGGCTGCACGACTTGGGTCTGAAGGGACGGATGTCCTCACGGGTGAGCTGGAGGGCCCACAGGACCACGTTGCACACATGCAGCACTCCTTCCCACCGAGCCTGGCATGGGGGACAGGCCTGCTCATCACCATGTCCCTCTGAGACAGCACAGCGCCTGGCACCTAGCAGGTAACAATCCATGGAGTCAATGCTCCAAGAACAGTGGTGATGGTTGGTGGGGGACAAAAGGGAAGGATGTGCTTTCCCAGCTCCTCAGCTCTGGTGCCCTGTCAGCCTACCCTCTACTCTAGGCCGTGGAGGCCCCAGTTCAAGCCTGTTGGGCTGTGCAGGGCTCCCCTCTGTTTTCAGCATGTATTTTCCAGCCTGGTTCAAGGGCAGCACCAGGCCTCGCTCAGGGAAATCTGGGGAGGTTTTAACTCTGGAAAGGCAAAAAGGCAGCATCTCCCATCTGCTGGGGAACAAATCCCTAGACATGTTGGGTCTGTTCCCTACTTTTCATTTTTGGCTTTTCTGTAGGAAACCTCAGTAGCTGGTAGAGAGGGTGGGTCTCCCTCTTTTTCACCCCTGAAAGGTGCCTTCAGAACCTTCCTCCCAGCCTGTCTCCCTCACCTGCCTCCACTCCCTTTTCCTTCCTCCGATCAGCTTGCCGTTTTCCCAGTTGATGCAAGATGCCCAGGCGATCTGAGCTGTCCTTTCTCCTCCTCTCCTCTCTGGGTTCTTTCACAGGCCACTGTACTGCCCTGAAGTGTGAGCAAACTATTTGTGGTGTTTATCTGACTTTGTTTTAAGATCCCCACTCTACATTTCAAAGCATTTTCATCTCTCATTAAAAACAAAAGAAAGAAAAAGTTACCAGGGAAAGTCCAATAACTATACCAGATAATATTGACAAGATTATTTGTGGGGCCTCTTACTTCCTCTGTGAGAGATGTAATTCTGGCCCCCCGCCCCCAACTGGGGAGGTACATGAGCAGCTGGGCTCTGGGGTCCCCATCCCTCCCTCAGGCTATAATCTGGGTCTAGAGCCTGGAGCCACTCACTCCTGGCTCAGAAGGACCCAAGCGCCTCTCTCCACTTGTCACCTATTGTGGGTCTCCTTTGGAACCCGCATCCTCCCCTGGGGTCCCACCCTCCATTCCCAGCAGCCAGCTAGGAACCAGCAGAAGACAGTCTGGGTGTGAACGCAGGTTCTGGCTTAGTCCTCCGTCCTGCCGCTCCTCCAGGTCCCCACTCAGCTCGCATTGATCACACTTTTGCTTTGTGCTGGGGACCGTGTCAGGCACCTTCAAATTCCTTGCTTCATTTACTCCTCCAAGTATATTTCTATTGCACAGCATTGCTTTGTGATTCATTGATCTCATGGAGACAAATGCCATTATGCTCACTTTACAGAGGCCACTCAAATACACAGAACCTAGATGACTTGCCCTGTGTCTTTTTTTTTTTTTTTTTTCAGCTAGAAGAGCCTAGATTTGAAACAAGATCTGTAAAAGTCAAGTTCGGGACTATTCCCTCTAGACCACACTGTGAAAACCATGACAAGTACTATCTTCCACTTATAGAGTGATTTTTAGCTCACAAAGTTTGCTACCTAATCCTCCCCTTTGTACCTTTGTAGCACTTTTCACGCTGTGCTGTAATTATCCTACCTCCACCATATGCATAATTTGAGCTGTTCTAGAGAAATGCCCTGAGTGAAAGTGAGGGAACAGAAGAGCCAACTGCCAACTGCCTGGAGGAACTGGGGGAGGTGTCCTGGAAGAGGTGACAGCTGAGTTGGGGCTTAAAGGCTGAGCAGGGCCTTTACCATGCGCAGCTGAGGAGGTGGGTGCCCCTGGCACGGACACAGGAGTGTGTTCGGGCTGGTGTGGCCGGTTCCTAGCACAGGTGCTGGAAGCTGGGAGAAGGAGGTTGGGACCAAGACTGTGTTGCGGATTGAAAGCCATGGAAGAGGTTAGAATTTGTCCAGCATGGGAGGTGTCCCACGGAAGGATGGCAATGCAGGGGTGCTTTAGGACAAGTACTTAGCCACACCGTGTATCAGTGGCCATGTAAAAACTGATACTCAGTTCTAGGATCGGCGAACTTTTAAGAAAGTTTGGAACATTTTGGGCAAGTGAATCTATATGGGCATTTCAACTCTTATGCAATTAAATACAGAACAAGGATTCCTGATACAAATTTTGGGTCTGAATTGAGATGTACTCTAAATCTAAGATACACACTGGCTTTTAAGGATGAAGCAAGACTGGGCAGTAGTCCATTGATAATTGTTTTATATCGATTACCGTTGAAATGATACTATTTTGGATGTATCGGGTTAAATAAAAATAAGAAAATTAATGTCACCTGCTTGTTTTTCCTTTTTCAAATCATGGCTGCTGGAAAATATATAATTTCATTGGATGACTGTATAGCGGGTTGCTTTATGTTTCTGTTGGGTAGTGCTTATCTGAAGTCTGAGGCATTCAGTAGGACCTAGGGGGCCCCAGGCACCTGCCCTTCTAACAGACCTTCCAGTGACTCTGATGCTGGTGGCTGGGCACCTGCTTCCAGCAACTCTGCTGTGGGAAGATCCGTGTGGGTACCGAGTGGAGGTGGGAGTGAGGGTGTGGGCCTAGAGGCAACCAGGCCAGGGAAGGGGCCTGACTCAGGCTGTGGGTGGGGGAGACTCCCTGAAGGCTGCTCACCCACCCCTCATCTGAATCATTTCCTTTCAGGGGTGTGGGTGCCCTCTGAGAGGCCTCTGCCCTGGCCTGGCCACTGGACCAGGGATCAGGCAAGGGGCTGGCACGAATGCTGGGCATGTCTTCAGGGGGAAGAGGTGATGAGTGGCCCTGCCAGAAGCCACCCTCCAGGGATTAACTCAGCACCCACTGTGGAGAACATAGAAATGCCCCTTGGCGCGGAAAAGAGCCCACGTCGGCTACCTCGTCTTCATCCTGGGACAAGGGCCAGGAGCCAACGGGAAGAGTTTCAGAGTTAGTAAGGACTTTGTGACATGCCTTCCCTGCCCCAGTCAACGCCTGGGTCACTCGTGTGCAGCTAACCCTTCAGCCTTGTTTATGTACGGGTCCTCTAGGAGGTGTAGAGCTGGATTTTCAGGGCCGGATTGGAGAGGGCGGAGGACGCTGATAGGGAACGCAGCAGAGCCCTCCCTCTGCCAGCACCCAAAGCCCTGCACACCCGGCCCGCTCTGGGCAGGTGGTGCGGGCCAGGCCCGCGAGCCTACCTTCACTATGTCCTCATTAATGTTCTTGGGGTCTCGGTTCACCAGGTCGATCTCCTTGCAGTGAATGTCCTTGACAATCCGGGCGTCCAGGTCTGTGTGCTCCTCGGCCATCATCGTAGAGCTGCGGGAGCCCGTGGCAGGAGCCGGGAGCTGTGCGGCTGGCCGGGTGGGAAAGCCTTGGGGCAGGGACACCCGTTCAGTGTCCCCAGACTTGTGCCCCTGCCGGCTAGCTAGGCCCCACCCAGAGTGCCAGCTGACAGCTGTCCCACATAACTTCAGCCTGCCTCCCACTAAAGCCTCTGTGGCAGGCCTCCAAGCTAAAATTAAGACTGGAGCTCTGCTGGATGGCCCAGCTCCCTTTAAAGGGGGCCGTTGTGGGCGCTGGGCCTCACGCGAGGAGCTGAGGGCCGGGCATCCCCTGCTGCCACCCAGCTGCGTAGCTTGGCTGTTACTGCGAGGTCCTGGAATTTGTCCCAGTGTCAGCACTTGAGCTCCTGGGGGCGGGGGTAGGACCCAAGCTCTGCCTCTCGCTGGCTGTGTGAGCCAGACACACTGTCCCTCTCTGAGCCACCATGATGCCCCCACCTGTAAAGTGGGACCCTAATAACAATGAGTGGGGCTCTGTTTACCCTTCTGGAGAGGAGGAGACAAGCTCATGTGTGAGAAAGGGGCTTCACAAAGGAACCGAAATGCCACCTGGAAGGGATTTGCGCTTGAGTAGTTTGCACCTGGCTGTACTCTTCGGTGGCCTGGAGCAGAACTGAGATTTTCCGAGTCCTGAGGTTTTGCCTGAATGAAGCTGATGGACTTGGCATGGGGAGGAGCTGGGGTGAGGCAGGGAATAAGACCACTCATGGGGTTGCCACCCTCCTCTGCCTCCTTCACGCCAGGTGCAGATGTGAAGTCTGTGTTTATGCTGCTCTTTGAACTACTCCTAGTGATAGCTTCCAGGGTTTTCATGGACCACAGGCATCTCTGGAGTGCACCTCTCTTTGGTGTCTGCTCAGATTTTCTGTGTCCTCTTCCAAATCAGCCATCTCTTGAAAGAGCATCTCATGCTCCACAGCATGAGGAATGAAGACTCTGAGTCCCCAGTTGCTAGGGTCTGTGCATCCATTTATCCATCTTCCTATTCATTCATTCAGGGTTTGCTAACAGCTGGGGCTAAGCAGACCCATCAGATTCTGTCCCTGCCTAAGGAACTCATAGTCTAGGGAGCGGATCAAAAATAGGTAATTATAATACAGTGCAGCAAGTGCTACAGGTAAGAGAAATTTTACAGAGAACTTGCCTTAGAAGTCCATAGGAGGCAATGGCTTACTCTGAGGTCATCAGGGAAGGCTTCCTGGAGGAGGTGGCTTTAGAATTAGATGTCAAGAACAAGTGGGAGTTCATCACATGGAATATTTCACATAGAAAGACTATAGATATCAAGCCAAGGACTGGCGTGAACTAGAATGCTGGTAAGTGTATGGAGGCTGGAGCATGGGTTGCCTGGGGCACAGGGCAGGGGATGTCACTCTGCTGGGGCCTGGGTGTGAAGGATCTGGAATGTCATACTAATGAGTATAGATTTTATCTAGAGGTGCTGGGAAGCCATTGAAGACTTCAGCGCAGTAGAGGGTCTTTATCAGATTTGTGTGTGAGCAACATCACGGGTGATTGGAAATGGGTGAGTTTTGAGGTGGGAAGACTCATCAAAATCTGGAGGCAGTAAGTTCTCTATCAGTAATTGTGCTTGGCTACTTACTGATAGTAAAGATGCAAAATATTAGCGGCTTATACAAGGTAGGGACTTTCTCTCTCTCTTTCCCTCTCTCAATACAAATAGGTAGTGCAGAACTTTTATGGTGACTACATGATGCCATTAGGCACCCAGACCTCCATCTTTCTGTCCTGCTCTTCTCAAAGCCACCTCATAGGCATGAGATAACTGCTGCTCTTCCGGCCATCGTATCTGAGTCTAGGCAAGGCTAGACAAGAATAAGGAAAAGGCAGGGAAGGAAAAGGTATCGGCCAGCTGAGTCAGTTCCATTAGAAAGATTTTCCAGAAGTTTCACTTGACCATTTCTATTTATTTCTCACTGGCCACCTCTCATGGCAAAGGAGGCTAGAAATGTAGTTTAGCTGAGTATATTGTCAGTCCCCGCCATGTCACTAGGGATAAATGATTGGTGACCAGGAAACTCTTGCTAAATCTCGTAGGAATTGCCTGTTCTGGGGATGAAGTGAGAATGTTGTTGCCTGTGTTCATGTGGAATATGGCAGGGACCTGACCTGAGGTTAAGCTTCGTCCACTGCTGGGCCAAACAAGTGAAAAGCTGGGGCACCAAATCTGGGGCTGCTGCTCTTGTCGCATCGGGTGGGGAGCCACTTGGAAGAGGCTTATCCTAAAGAAGAAGCAATGGTAGCAGATGATAGTAATAACAAAAGATTGTCCTTTTCCAAGATGGCTGCATCTCTGCTCTTACAGCAGGACTGACACTCCTTCCGCCAAGATAGGGGTCTGCGCTCCTCCTCTTTAATCTGGACAGGGATTTAGGTTACTCTGACTCACGGGCTGTGACTTTGGGCCAGGCCATAGAAGGACACAGCTTCCTGCTCGGTCCTCTCAGCATTCTTGCCCTTGGAGCTCAGCTGCTGCATGGTGAAGAAGCCCAAACACCCATATGGAGAGACCATGGGAGAGGAACTGAGGCCTCCAGCTGTCAGCCAACATCAGCCTTTAAACGTGGGAGGACATGAGGCTTTGGATGACTCCAGTCCTGTCTTCAAGGCACTCCTGAAACCTTCGCTTTTTCTAGCGGCAGCCCAGACATCACGAAACAGAGATAAGCTGTTTTCTTTCTGTGCCTTTTAACAATGTATAAACCACGGTGTCCGTGAGCATTAGACATTTTATTTTAATTGTGAATAAATTTGCAGGTAGCTTTTTTCACAGTCGTAATAACTGGGACCATGGATAATACTAGAAGTCATAGCTACTACTGTTTGTTGAGGTTCACTGAGTGCTGGTGTCATGTAAAACCCCATGGTGTGTGTCAGTTGGTTCCGTTGTCATGTGAAAGTGGAGCAGCTTTGTGCTGCTGATCAGTGATGAGGGCCATGGATGTGGGGCAGCTCATACACATATCAAATTTCAGAGGGAGGAACTGCTATGGCCTGAGGTGACCAGGGGGTACTTTCTGAAGGTGGTGGCTCTCCAGCTGGACCATTAGGATGATTGGAATCAGAGAGGCAGAGTGGTCTCTCGTTTCATTATGACAACCCAAGGATAAAGGAGTAGAAGGAGCCCTTATCCCAGGAACTGTTAGTTCAGGTCTTTTCTTGGCTTCACCACTAACCAGCTGTGTGACCTTGGCTCAGGTATTTACCTTCTCTGTGCATAGCATTCCCACCTGTCAAATATGGACGGTGAACTTGCCTCATTTCTCACATGCAAGGAGTGAACCTGACAGGGCACAAACAAATCCATGTACCCATGGATAAGATGTTATAAAGAATACCCTGAAAGATGAAGCTTTCAAGTCAACCCTGGGATGATGCTTCTGACATGAGAACCACAGTAAAGAAGGAAGAGTGACTTTCCAAAGCCCATTTTATGCCAGTGGTTTTATGGAAAACTCTGTTTCTTATTTTAAAGGTATTTTTGGTTGTTTGGGAGAGAGAGAAATCTTCAAAATTAGGATGTGCAGGGAGACCCAAATTTGTGGAGTGTGAAAAGAGGAAATAATAGGAAAGATGATATAGACCAACTCACCAGAAAAGTGGTAACTCTGCAATCTAAAGACTCAATTAACTGTCAAATTTAGAGCCACCATTAACCAGCAAGCTATATATCACTTATGAAAAAGTAAGAGTAGGATGGATGGTAAAATGGAAACTTTTTGTTTTTGTTTTTGTTTTTCTTAGGAGTTTTGGGTCTAGGCAGAGATTTTCTATTTTTTGGTCACTACTTGGCTTTCAGAGGTTACATTTAGAAGACAAGTCACAGCACTACAGAGCTGGAAGAGACCCATTTTCTGCATTTTACAGATAAGGAAACTGACAGTGAAGGAGTCTTGTTTGGTGGCGTGGGGAGCTGGGAATTTGGGGCGAGAACTAGAAGAGACAGCGAGCAGATCATGCCCCTCCAAACTTTACTTTATTCTCCTATGTAGTAAGGATAAGGATCTGATCTCTTCCTCCCAGATTGTGGCCCCTGATTCCTACCAGATATTTTGGAGGTTTTTGGAATGCTTCCCAAAAGGACAGTGTGATCTCAGGATGCATTAGGATATCATCTAGAACAATGGAGGTGACTTTTACTCAACTCTCCACTGTCAGACTCTGCTTGGAGCCTTGTTTGAGCTCCATGGTTTAGGACAGGTCTTGGGGAACTAGATTCTAATGAAGTGTCTTATGAGAAACAACAATTTTGGGCTGGAAAGGGAAGATTCAGGGAGGAGGGAAAGAAGACCTTAACTCAGATACCTGAAGGTTTCAGGGATGAGATTTATTCTGGATAGTTCCGAGGACTGATGATGAAATGGAAGCCTCTGGCTTTACTCAACCTAGTGCCTGGCTCATAGAAGCCCCTCTGATAATGACAGCTGATAAGAATACGACTAAGGGTACCAGAGAAACTGACTCCCAGTTTTCCAGAAGTGTAACAGTTGTGAGCTTCGGAAAGGGGTGAGCTTCCTGCGGCCAGAGTTATTAAGGCAGAGAGTGAAAGGCGATCTAGGGTTGGAAAGGTCAAGGGACTGGTAAACTTTGGTGCCAGATGGTAAATATTTCGGGCGGTCTGGCCACATCATTTACAGCAGGGCTCCCAGCCTCTGGGCCTTGGACCCGCACTGGTCCATGCCTGTTAGGAACCAGGCAGCACAGCAGGAGGTGAGCTTGGGCATAATGCGCTCGAGTCATCCCAAAATCGTCTCCCTGCCCTCCATCCATGGAAAAATTGTCTTCCACAAAAAGTCCCTGGTGTCAAAACAGTTGGAGACTGCTGGTTTACAGGACCTGGTGAAAAACAGACATGCAGGGCCCTCATTTTAAAAATGATTAAGAATTTCAAGATGCAGCACACAGCATTGAACCAAGCTTGTGATCATCTTCGAAGCTGGGGCTCCTGCGGGTTGCATGCCCGGGAATTGACCCAGCTTTAGGCTCTGCAGGCCCTGTCATCTGTCTCACAGATTCAACTCTACCATTAACAGCACGCAAGCAGTCACAGGACAAAAATCAAGGGGCATGCTTGTGTGCCAGTAAAACTTTATTTATAAAATTAAGTGGCTGCCAGGTTTTGGCCCATGGGCTGTAGTTTGCTGATCCTGCTTTAGCGTCTCGTCTGGCCAGCCTCTGTCCTTGTCTGAGTCACCAGGGCCTTGCTCCCCCGACTTCTCCCACCTTGAGTTCCATACTCCTCAGGATGCCTTGAATCCTTACATCTCTGGAGTAAAGGAACTCAAGCTGCCTTCTTATCCTCAAAGGTAGTCACCAAAACAGGGACTGGCCCCGTCACTGCTCAACTGAAGTCTACGTTGCCTCCCAGGTGGGAGAAAAGAGGTGGAGACTATGCCCACCACAAGGACCCAGGGTGACAATGCTGTTGAGACACCTCCATAGAGCAAGCGCCTGGGACGGGAGGGAACTGTGCGCCTGTGTGGATGGGAAAAGCATTGGCTGTTTTCTCTCAACCTGATCTCTGGGAACAGCAGGAGCTTCTGCATTCAGCAGTGTTTTCATTAATTCACAGAGACCCAATGCCTCAAGGGGTTGTGCAGGCTGAGTTTCTGCATTTCCCTTTGAGCTGCCTGGTGGCTGATCTAGACCCCCCACTGTTGCCCCAGAGATAGGGTGCCCTGGAGGCGATGTTTTAGACCAAAACATCATTGTGCTAAGCTTACACAGGGACAGATGTTCCTGTGTCTGCCTACTTTGTCTCCTTGTAGAAGCTACTGTCTGTCTCGACTTCTAGAAGAATTGGTTCCAATTTAATCCCACCTGAGCTGCAGAGCTGAACTACAGGGGAAGTGCTGGCAGTCCTGAGAATGCCCCCACTTCACAAAGGACGCCTGGCTTGAAAACCAGCTCAGCTCCTCTGTGTTGAGGAAGCTTTCCCAGGGTCCTTACTGTTTGATAAGCAGCAACTGAGTGCTGCTGTTTTTGCTGGGCTCAGTGGATGGGAAGCAAAGACACGCAACGCGTCATTTCAACACACACTTCCCAGGTATGGGCAGGTTGCAGGTGCTGAGGGTACGGTGGAAAAGATGACTGGGGCCCTGACCTGGCAGGTTGCACAGTTCTGCAGGGGAGGCAGCCAAGGAAAGGTGGTGACCTACAAAGGCAGGGGGCAAAGATGGGAAGAAAGCCACAGGAGGAGAGGCCAACATGATTCCTGCCTGGGAGGATTTCCCTGCCTTGTGGGAGGCGAGAGACAGTCCAGTGCCCACAGACCCTAAAAAGTGTGAGCAGCTAGGCGGACACCATCGCCCTGAGTGAGACAAGAGCAGCAGGAGAATGTTAGGATTGCTGGTTTTTACAGGGGTGGAATTACTGGCCTCCTCCCACCGGGTCTGTAAAGGTGGACAGCTGTCAGGAGTAACGTGTATGGGTTGAACTGTGGCCCCTCTAAAAATTGGTGAAGTCCTAACTGCCAATACCTGTGAATGTGATCTTATTTAGAAATAGAGTCTCTGTAGATGACCAAGGTAAGATGAGCTCATTAGGATGGGCTCTCATCCCCTGTGACTGTGTCATTACAAAATGGGGGACATGTGGACACAGACAGACACCCACACAGGGAGAACACCAGGTGATTGGAGTTCTGCTGCCACAGCCAAGGGAACCCTGGAAGCTAAGAGATGCCTGGAACAGACCCTTTCCTGGTGCCTTCAGAGGGAGCGCAGCCCTGCCCATGCCTTGACCTTGGGCTTGTAGCCTGCAGAACCACAACAGAATACATTTCTGTTGTACCAGCCCTTCTGTTTATGGTTCTCTGTCACAGCCCTATGTAACAAATATATGATGAAAAAACCCAAACTTCTAACTGTATTAGTTTCCTTTTGCTGCTGTAGTGAATGAAACTCACTGTAAAATAACAAGACATTTCTGTCTTACACTCTGCAGGCCAGCTGAATCCATTGCCTTGCCTCTCTAGCTTCTAGAGGCCAAGTGTTCTCTGGCTCTGGCCCCACCCATGTCCTCAAAGTGCATTCCTTCAGCCTCTGTTCCATGTCAGGGCTGTGTTCCAGCTCTTGCCTCCCCTCTGCACCCCCTTCAAACTCCACACTTCTGGTCTCCAGGGATCTTTTGCTTTTTGCCTGCTGATATCTGAACCCCTGATTCTCTTCAAGCTCGCAGCCTCTGGCTGTGGGAATTCTGGGGTCCCTCATGCCAGGGCAGTCTGTCTGGATAGCAAAGAAAGACATGGCTGGCACCCAGCTGAGCAGAGACTATTGGGCAGCTGATGGGCATCCAGCCCCTGTACCCTCCTCCTTCCTTCTCTTTTCACATGAATGCTACATTTGCAGATTTGGGATGGACTTTCCAACAGCCAGAGCTCTTGGAAAGTAGAACAGTGTAGGCAGCTCACTGGAGAACTCAGGATCCTATAGGTCCTGAGTGTGGGCTTCTGAGTCAAACTGACCTGAGTGGATCTACCAGGCATGCATTGTATGACCTTGAATCTGAGCATTCTGACCTGTAACATAGGAATGATGCTAACAGGACAGCATGAGGACAACGCCAAAGTCACCAACTTAAATGCCTCTAAGGAAGGTGAATGAAGTCGGCCAGGTGGAAGAAACACAGGATGTTGGTGGTCAATTCTCTCTTGATAGACCTGAGAAGAAACACATCCCTTTCCTTTTAGCTATGGGAAAACTAACAGGGCAAACATGAATGATGGTAGCAAGGGATGCTCAGTCTTAGTGCAGGGGACAATAAGAAGTGGTGGGGACTTTGGGAAACAGGAGGTCATGTGCCCTGTTGCCTCAGAGAGAAGCCGGGTGTGCAAGCTTGGGTGTGTTGCTGAATGGCTCAGCCTAAGTGAGGCCTGTAGCCTGCAGGCTTGAAGAATCTCAGTGCCCAGGCCCCAATCCAAATCAGTTACCATGGGGGTGCCTCTCACCAGAACCTGGCATCAGCAATTTGTAAAGCTCCTCCTCTGACAGTCCCAGTCTTAGAACCAGCAGTGTAGCAGTGGGGGCGAGGAGGCCACAGCCCTGGGGCCCCTTGGTGGCTGGCTGAGGGAGTGAATGTCATCTGCTACACAGTGTGACACCTCCCTGTGACCCCTCATCATCTTCATAGAGCTTCACATGTCCCATGTGCCTGTTGTCATGGGGAGGAAGGGGCTGCGTTTAGGATAAAAAATGACAGGGGCTCAAACAGCAATTGTAAGAAAGCTGACTTCCTGAGAACACAAAGGCCAATATTCTTGTGAAATTACTTCGTTGTGGTTGTTCTTTCACAGGGAACAACACATTCTTTTCTGAACTCCGACAAGAAGCGTTACAAGATGTACGTTTACAGTGAGAAAGGAGCCTGACAGATTGGAAATGAAGGGAACGGCCTTGGGCAGTTACCGAGACTGACCGTGTCAGGATGAGGAGCGGGTCAGCAGCAGGGAGGCTGGAAAGGAATAAGCTGTCCAACCATTACTAGTTTATGTTTAACCCCAGCTCAAAGGAAACAAAGATAATAGGGTGTGTAGGAAATCACTGTCAGAAGTTTAGTGGAGTGTTTTAGAGGAGCCCTTGGTGAGTCAGGAAGAAACACTTTGAGATATTCAGCAGCATCATTCAACTGAGGTCACAAAGGAGACTGATTCCTTGGGTTTCGTTTATCTGATGGACTTGGCACCTCTGCCCAATAAATAAAAGCCATTCTTATTGAAATGAAATTTTGTGGTTTGCAGTTGGTCATTGTTTTGTTCAGATACATAAGAAGTTTTTATTTTGCTCAGATATGTGAAGATATCACTGGAATATTTCATTTTAATATGCTGCAGGGCTGGCATTAAGTTGTTTTGTTACCAATGTGCATCTACATCTGCTGTTTGCGTGCTTTCGTGTAGGAGGACTTAATTTTCTTAGGGGACATAAGAGACCCAGACATTGATTTTGTCCCCATTCGGTGGGCTAGACAAAGAGAACTCTGCTTGGTTGGCTCCCTGCAGCCAAGAAAATCGAGGAAGGGACGTAGGAAAGGGGCCATGTGACACTGTGACTTATAATAAATAATTTGGTCTTCATCCCCATTCCTGGCACAATCCTACACCCCCAACCTCCTTGGACATGGAATTCCGTTACCAGTGGCCAGTGATTTAATCAGCCCTGCTTATGTAATGAAACCTCCACAAACATGCCAAAGGACATAGATCGGACAGCTTCCTGGTTGGTGAACATGTGGAGGGTCAGGGCAGATGGTGGGCTCAGAGAGGGCACAGATGCCCAGTTCCCTTCATCCATACCCTGCTCAACTCGTCTCTTCCATCTGGTTGTTCCTGAGTTATATCCTGTTACAACAAACAGGTGACCTAGTAAATAAACTGCTTCTCTGAGTTCTGTGAGTTGTCCTAGCAAATTCATGGAGCCCACGGAGGGGCTTGTGGGGACCTCTAATCTGTAGTCAGTTAGTCAGAAGCCCAGGTGACAACCTGGATTTGTGGCCAGCATCTGAAAAGTACGTGGAGCAGGGAGCAGTCTTGTGCGACTGAACCCTTAACCTGTGGGGTCTGAGGCTAACTCCAGGTAGTTCGCGTCAGAATTAAGTTGAATTATAGGACACTCAGCTGGTGTCACAGAATTGCTGGGTGGGATGGGGGAAAACACATTGGAGGCAGGTAGTAGGCATCTTGCCCTGGAGAGGTGCTAAGTAGGAAGTAGTTTTGGAGTTGGGACAAGGAGAACAAGGGAGGTAGGAAGAAGAGAGCTTGTGAACTGAGAGGGGAAGGCAGAGGCATTAAAGAAGAGCACCTGTGGAGGGAAAGCCAGTGACCTTGTGTGCTGCCCCAGGGCGGCTCAGTGGATGGGGGTGAATTTATCTAAAATGATGGAAACAGGAGAGCCTTTCCTTTTAAAAGTCAGGTTACCTGGGGAGTTTCTCAGCCTTTCAAGGCTTCTGACAGTATGTTCTGAGGAATTAACTGCACTGGCCCTTTCAGAGACAAAAGGGGACTTTGGGAAGAAATTGATTCAGGGAAAATGACTAAGAACTGGGAATAAGTTGTTCCTTCGAATTTAACTGTTTGGAGACCAGTGTCTGGCACCTGTAGGTGCTCTCTAGATGTTTGTTGAGTGAATAAATTACCCTGTACCATGTGGAGGTGATGCCTCATTGATTTGTATCTGGGAAGAAAATAAGACTAGAAATGCTCAGCCAGAAAATTCTGTGAATGGGGGATGATAGAAAAAGTTGTGTGTTGTTATATGTGTCCCCATGAGCGATGCAGGTCTGGGCCCCTGGCATCTCTGGGCTTGCTTCCCCCAGGGACAAGGTGAGGACTGTGAATGTGGGTCCAGCTCCAGGCAAGTTGCATGCCTGTTCCACCAGGAGAAGGGCAGCTGACGGCATCTGCTTGCCGTTGGCTTCTGGGAACGGTTAGGAGGGGCTGCTGTAGTGCACAAGAATACTCATGTCAGAGCCAATTCAAAGAAACAGGGCAGCGTCAAGCTGGATTCCAAGTGCTTTTGAATTGACATTGGAAGCCCATATATTTCTATAAACACAGGAAATCTTGGGATGTATCCGAGGCAATGAGATATAAATTGAACAGTGTAAATTCAGGTTCATCCTGGCTCTGCCACGTACCCAGCGCGACTTCAGGCAAGTGACTTAATCTCGCCACATCTCAGTTTCCTCCCCTGTGAAGTGGGCGATGGTGATTCCTCACTCCTAGGACTGAGTGAGCACATGAATTAACGCACAGAAAGCACAACAATGACTCCCACACATGGTGAGAGCTTGATGCATTGCTTATTGTTGTTAATCAATGACAGTAATGTATTTTTTCAAACGGAGGGAGGGTGACATTTGTTGTTATATGTTTGTTCAGTGAGTGGATTCTGAGGATTCGATACCAGACAGACACTGTGCTGGGCGCACTGTATCACTCTCATTGACTCTGTCGTAACTCTCAGAAGAAGGTGAGAGCTACCAAGGTTCAAGAGGTTCATTAATGTGCCAGGGGTCACGTTAATGTGCTTGGTGGTTGTGCTTTGAACTCAGGGGTGACAAAGCTTCCCTTCAGGCCACAGGGTGGTTCTGAAAGAGAACAGGGAGACCTGTGGTTGTAATTGAAGATGGTCTTTTGATAAAGAATGCAGAGATGCCACACAAGGGCTCTGGGGCAGTGTTTGCAAAGGGGGTTGGTTGGAGGGTCCTCACATGGAGTGTGACATGGGAGGTCATGGGTCTGATCCTCCGAGCAGTCTCTAGACTTTCACATGATGAAAGTGGCATCCTAGGGTATACTTTGGGGTAGAGGTCCCAGCGGGTGGGAGCCACCAGCAACCCCTGACTGACAGGAAGTGGCGTACAAAGACCCCAGCTTCCTCACCCTGTGGGACAGGGAGAGGACTGGGAGGAGTGTGCCAACATTGCCTCCTAGCGGGGCCCAGCAGGATTACACTCGTCTCCCACAGTGGCAGATAGCTTGTTAACACCCTCTACTGGTGTCTGTTTTTTGTTATAGAATCCCCCCACCCTCCTATTAGCTTTTCTTGCATCTCCCACACAGGCTCCTTGTGCTGAAACCCTTGTCTCAAGGTCTCTTCTGGGGAACCCAAACTGAACAAAACTGCCTGGCCTCTGGTAGCCACAGGTGGGGATGCTGCTCTACATCCTGGGTGCACAAGGCAGTACCCCAACAAGGACTACATGGTCCAAAAGTGCCAAGGTTGACAACCCTGTTTCAGACCGTAGCAGCTGGCCACCCTGGTATGATTATTAGTCAAAAGAGGGTCCCATCCCCCAGGATAGGTCCTCTAGAGCAAATGCAGCTGTGGAGGCCCACCTGATGGCACAGGGCAAGGCTGCTGGGAACTGAGGAGACCAGTGTGTTTAAGGATGTGCGAGCATTTCAAGGCATTAATGGGTCAGTTGGAAGGAACCTCAGAGTAGTAGCATCAGAACAGCTAAGTCCTGGCTGCCTGATCGCACAGGCAAGGGTGGCAAGCTCAAGAAATTGCAAGGTGTGGGAAGAAAACAGCATGTTCTTGTGGAATGGAAAAAGAAGAATGCTTTTTAGAGAATCCACAGCTATAAAGCCCAAGGGTGCTGGTTTTTGCAGGGCTAGAGGGCTGGGTGCAGCCTGGAGTTTGTACCTTTGAACAGCACTACAGAGTCACCCCTCCCCTCCTGTTGCCATCCTGGGCAGAGCCTCTGCACTTTGGCTTTCTTTGGGGATCACTATTGGGGTGCTGGAGAGATGACACATGTCTGGGTGGTGGGTCCTTGAGTGTGCCCACATGTAAACATTTCTGGAGCTGGGCCCGTATTAACCAGAGCTTCTGAAACACCTACGGGTGCATGACTCACCTGAGGGCCGTGTTAAAACGCAGACTGACCCAGCTGGTCTGGGGTGGGAGACTCTGCATTTCTGACAGGCTCCCAGGTGATACCCATCTAGTGCTGTGTTTAGCTGTCCCTTCTGGGTGAACAAGTGGCAGACCCCCTAACCCACGTGCTCTCTGGAGAATGCTCTGCGGGACCTCTGCCCTGGCCTCCCCAGCTGCGCTCTGCCTGATCTCGGATCCTGCTGCCATGCACAGCTCTGCGGGTCCCTTGCTCTGGCAGGCAGCGCTCCAGGGTGTCCTGGTGCTTGGGACATGCAGGCATCCTGGGTGTCTTAGCTTGGGCTGTCATAACAAACTGCCATTAACTGGGTGGTTTAAACTGTGTCCTCACCTGGCAGAGGAGAGTGAGCTCTCTGTCATCTCCTCTAATTCATCCTATTAGACATTGATCCTATTAGATCAGGGCCCCACCCCTATGACCTCCTTCAACCTTTATTACTTCTCTACCCCAAATAGACACACTGGGGCCTGAGGCCTAGGGCCTCCACATGGGCCGTGCCCACCGCACATGCAGGCTGCCTCCCTTGCTCCAGCAGCGTGCCCTGCTCCTGCCAACTGCTGACCCTGCCTTCCTATAGGGCCAGCCCAGCCTGTCCTTGCATACCCTCAAGCTGTTGGGCCTCCTTCAGATACTATCAAAATTCCATTAGCTGCAGCTTGGCAGAGATCCCACCAGGGAGGGTTCACTCAGGCCATCTTGCAAGCCCTCCTCAGCCCACCCAATGCTTCCCCTGAGCTCCCCACCCTCTTATTGGCTCGGAGGCACAGGAAGGACCCCCTTTTCACTCACTCACCGAGAAATGCGATGATACCTGCCCCTGCAGCAAATTCCCTCTAAAAATTACCACCCTTACCTAGGCAGTGGTAGATGATCGATTTGACAATTAAATATCTCACTTGGTCACCTTTTAAATAAACAAACAGTGATATAGCACTTGCTAATTGCCAGAAGTTGTTGTAAGTGCTTCACACATATTATCTTATTCAGTTCCTCCAAGGAATTCTGTCAGATAGAAATGGTTATTAACCTCATTTTATGGATGAAGAAACTGAGTCACGGAAAGGTTAGTTAACCTACCAAAAGTCACACAGAGTGCATGAGGCAGAGCCAGGATTTGGCTCCCAGCAGTCAGACGTTAGGGTCAGGGCCCCTAACCACTGCTCTCTACAGCCTTTGGAGGAGACGATAAAGAAAATGATTTTGCTGAGGTTGCACAGCCATTAGGCAACAGATTCCAGATTCTAACTTGGGGCTTCTGATTCCAAGTCTAGTTTCTTCCCAAGGGGTAGTAGCCTGGGCTATTTGTTAAAGAGCTTTATTCACCCCCTTCTTTTGCCCTTTGGGCTTCTGAAAACTTTCTAGCACAATGAGACACACAGAACCACTCTCAGCCTGAGTGCAAACATGCTTTCCTTAACAGTGGAGGCTTCTGGGGCGTCTTGGGTAGGCTTCCAGAAGAACTGACTCCCACTCCTCACCACCCCCCTGGTGGTGAGGACCACCAGGGGTTTGTCCTTCTCTGTAGCACCTGTCAGAGTGAGCTTTTTCAGAACAACAGGCCACCCGAGCCCCCACCTTCCTGTGTTTCCTGCTGCCTCTTCCCTGCCCCCAAATTCACACCCCGATACACTCCCTGGACATTTGGCTTGAGGACTCTGGCTCTCCAGAGTCACAGTGGCTGAGGACAGGTCTGGGCTATGCTGGTCCCTAACCAGTAACCCCATCCATCATAACAGCTCTAGCCTGCCAACAACTAGAATGAAATTCCCAATTCATCAAGGTATTCATTCAGCTCCCTGCTGCTTCACTCTGTTGACCATTTTATTCACTTATTTTAAAAGATTTTATTTATTATTTTTAGAGGGGGAGGGAGGGAGGCAGAGAGGGAGAGAAAGGCAATGTATGGTTGCCTTTCACCTGCCTCCAGCTGGTAACCTGGTTGGAGACCTGGCTTGCCACCTGGTTATGTGCCCTGGCTGGGAATCGAACCAGCGACCTTTGGGTTCGCAGGCCAGTGTCTTATCCACTGTGCCACCAGCCAGGACTGTTGACCATTTTAAATTAAAATGAGACAGGCTGATTGCCAACTAAAATGCACTGCAGCATTAGCTCATGACTATCTAAAGGTTTTATATTACTAGTACCTGGTTGATGCTCTGTCAATATTTGTTGAGATCACAGGTAAGTCAACTTTCTGAGGGCATTTTAACAGCGGATTCTGGAAGATGCTAAAGCTGTCCATGAAGACACGTGTCTCCCGTGGTGGGGCCTCAGGAGTCATCACACGAGCCACTGTGGCTCAGGGTGCCGGCCCAGTCTGCAGTGCCACCTCTGCCAGAGGGTGGGGCAGCCATTGAAAGAGATTTCATTCACACCATAGTCATAAATGCACAGCCATAATATTGCGCCTATTGTGACAGTGGATGATAGATGCCACAGAAGACTGCCTTCTCCAACCATTCACTTGATTTATAGGTCAGCCAGCTCTGTCCACAGGAGCTTTGTGCAAAGCCTCAGTCCCCTGATACCATAGCCTGGGGTGTCCAAACCCATCCCACTCATTTCCAGGTGGCTGGAATCCAGGCCTATCCATACACCCATTGCTGGCAGTGTGTCCCACCCCTATTCCCACACACCAATCAATCTCTCGCCCCCTCAATTTCCACATCTTGCATCCCCAACACCAAGCATTCATGCTTCTAATGGCTCTAAAGCCTGTGGGTGCTGGAGTGCAGCAGTGGTTCCTTCTCATTGCCTGCAGCCTTTCTCCCTGCTGCAGCCTCTTCTCTCATTTCACTTCCCTGCTGGGGGCAAAAGGAGGCATTTCCTCCTTGCTTTTCACGGAGACCACTCCTTCCTTCTGTCCCAAGTCTATCTTTAAGTTCAAACACTTACCAAGAGTTCCAGACAGTGGTTCTCAAAATGTGGTCCTAGGACCAGCAGCGTGAATGTCTTCTGGAAGCTTGCCAGACATGCAAAGGCTTGAGTCCCAGCTCAGACCCACTGCTGTGGGAACTTAGGGACAGGCCCAGTAACCCCCTTCAGCAGCAGCATGTGGGCTTCAGCGTCACTTACCTGGCTTCTGCTACCTCTGCCGCTTTCAGTCTGTGCAGCCCTGGGGATGCAGCTTCACTTCTCTGAGCCTCAGTTTCTGCCTTGGATGATACTCTCTACCCTTCCACCTTCCACAGTTTTTGTAGGTCTCCGGAGAACAAAGACTCAGAGGCGCTTGATATCGCAAACCCCAGGGAACTGTGGGGTTAGTTCATGACTCTCAGGCTTCCTCCCTGCCTGGGGCTCCTGTGGCCTCTCTTTCCTCTGAACGAACCTGTGGGTTCTGGGAGCCTGGGTCTCCTGGGGGAAAAGGATGCAGGGCCTGTTGATACACTGTGTGTAGAAACAGAAGCACATGGGAGTGGGCAGTGCTGGCCAGGAGGCATTCCCCCCGTCTGATTTCCACTGAGGCATTTTCCTTTCATCTCAGGCTCCTGCATCTGCAGGTCGTACTTTCCTGGAACCCTGAGCTGAAGGAGAAGAGAAGAGGAACATGCACTGAGCCTGCCCTGTGCATGATTCTTCTCATATAGAATCTCATTCTATCCCCCTAATTGTTGAGAGAGAGGGAGATAGGGTAGGGGTAGGGGGAAGATTAGAGATAGAAACAAACCCCAATTCCTTGATGAGAAGCCAAGAATCACCAATTCCCCACTACCCAACCAACATACAGCATTTTTCATTATTCTGAGCTCCTTTTATTCTTGTACTCCTGACAATAAAAGTTTCCCCTGATTGTAACTCATCTCTATACATTTTTCTTTTTGCACTAGGCATATTAAAAACATTTCCTAGGTTGTTACATACACCTCATTATTGTCATTATAAATGGCTCGAAACTATTCCATTAGGAGGGCAAGGCATATTGTAATTTATTGAACTCTTTATGGTGGATATTTAGATTGTTTTTAATTAAACATTTTTGTTGTTGTTGTTGTTTGTTTTGGTCTCTCATTGTGCTGTAGTGCCAATATCTCTGGACATTGTGCTTTTGGATTCTATTAGAAAATATTCTGTGGTGTATGATCATTGGCTATCTATCATTTTTCTGGCTCAAGAAACACTTCCAAGTTACTTTCCAACATACTCTGCCATTAGCAATATTTAAGCTTACCAATTTTCCTACAATTTTGCCATCATTAGGCTTTACCATTATTTATTATTTTTGCTTATTTTTAAAAAAGATTTTATTCGTTATTTTCAGAGAGAAGGGAGGGAGGGAGGAAGAAAGAAAGAGAAAGCATCAATATACGGTTGCCTTTCACCTGCCTCCAGCTAAGGACCTAGTTGGAGAACTGGCTTGCAACCTGGTTATGTGCCCTGACTGGGGAATTGAACCAGTGACCTTTGGATTCACAGGCTGGCGCCTATCCACTGAGCCACACTGACCAGGGCTAGTTTTGCTTATTTAATATGTATCATGCTTGTGTATCATGTTGGCATATCATGGTTTCTACTTACATTTATTTGGTAACTGGTGATGCCAGACATTTTTTTAAAACTTTTTTTATTGAATCTATTCGGGTAGCATTGGTAATAAAACTGTATGGGTTTCAAGTATATAATCCAATAACACATTCTCTGCACACTGTATCATGTGCTCACCACCCAAAACCAGTCTCTTTCAGTTTCTATTTATCCTTCCTTTGCCCACTTCCACCTCCCTGCCAAACCCCCTTCCTTCTGATTAGTACCATACTGTTTTCCGTGTTGATGTATCATATATACATATATTTTTTTGCTGACTCCCTTCACCTTTTTTCATTCTCCTGCCCCCAACCTCCTCCCCTCTGATAGCTATCAGTCTGTACTATGCATCTGTGCTTGTGTTTCTCTTTTGTTTGTTAAGTCATTTCATTGATTAGATTTCACACATAAGTGAGGTCATTTGGTATTTGTCTTTCTCTGACTGGCTTATTTCAATTAGCATAATAATTTCCATGCCAAACATTTTTTCTATGTTAGTTCATGTTTCTTTTCTCTCCTGGGGAAATGTTCTTCCCATGTTTTGTTTTGTTTTTAAATTTTAATTACTTGTATCAGCTCTTGATATAGATACTGACTCTCTGATATGTTTGTTTGCTTACATGTGGCTAATGTGTTTTCTTTCTCCCAGCTTAAGCTAGTTTTTAAACTGAGGGCTATAATGATGAAACTCTATGTACCTCTCACTTCTGATGCCTGAGGAATTCCTGGTGTTCCCAGAGTCTGAGAACTTGGAGTATTGGACGTTTAATTTGTAATGAACTGAATTGGTTTTAGATTCTATTTGAGGTCTAGGCAGAAATGAATTTCTATGTGCCTGATGTCTCGAGTCCAGTGCCAACTGAGCAGCTGGCTTTCTCTATCCCTTGCCCTGTTCTCCTCCTTTCCTCTTGGTTCTTTCAACTCTAGCTAAAGAGGAACTCAGAGACCCCACACAGGTAGGCAGTGAGCTTTGCTGCTGCAGTCCATCACTGCGGAAGCAATGCCCCTGGTGGTCTGATTCCCTATGAGACCTGTCTGGACACTCCCACCACTTCCCAGGGAGCCCCTGGTCGTTCTCTGGGCCCTGGGGAAGGCTGGCTCTGTCTGCCTGTCTGGCCAAGGAAACCACTGAGCCAGGCAAACACCAACCTTAGCCGGAGGTTGGGGGTGGGGTGGCTTTCACAGTCAGCAGTTCCTCATTTGTGCTTCTTGTCAGTGCATCAACTTCCTCTTCCACCAGTACTAGGTCACTTGGGCACCCCTTCCTTCATGAAGTGGTGCTGGTGTAGAAGGAGCAGTGGATTTGGAGTCTGTAGCCTAGCTGAGACTCCAACCTGTCCTTGCCAGCTGTGTAACCTGAGAGGGTCACAGCTGACTTCACTGGACCCCCAAAGTTATCAAACCTTCAAGTTGGAAGGATTTTCCTTGTGGTAATCCCATCAAAGTCGCACAACAACCCTTTGAAGCTGGTTCTATTTATTAGTCCATTTTCAATTTCAGAGAGGTTAAGATGGGAATGTTGCCCTGGCTGGATGGCTCAGGTAATTGGCAGGTCATCCCATAAACCAAAAGTTTGAAGAGTTCAAATCCTGGTCAGGGCACATAACTAGGTTGCAAGTTCAATCCCTCTTCAGGGCATGTATGGGAGACAACCAATCAACATTTCTCTTTCACATTGATTTTCTCTCTCTCTCTCTCCCTCTCGCTTTCTCTCTCTTTCTCTCGCTCTCTCTCTCTCTCTCTCTCTCTCTCTATATATATATATTTATTTATTTATTTTTATTTATTTTTATTTTTAAGATTTTATTTTATTATTTTTAGAAAGAGGGGAAGAGAGAGAGGCAGAAAGGGAGAGACATCAATGTATGGTTGCTTTTCACCTGCCTCCAGCCACAGACCTGACTGGAGACCTGGCTTGCAACCTAGTTATGTTGCCCTGGCTGGGTATCGAACCTGTGACCTTTGGGTTCACAGGCCGGCGCCTTATCCACTGTGCCACCAGCGAGAGCTAGGTTTGCGCATTTGTATGATGTTATATTTCAGTAAAATGCACAAAAAAATAGAAACCAAATAAGAATAATGATTACCAATAAAAACGAAAGTCTGGTGACAATATTTCAGTCATTTCTCTGTTATGATATTAAGCACCTGTGTACCTGTGCTACCAGCCAGGGCCTATTTTTTTCTCTAACCGATGGAACTCTTATTCGGAATCAACTCTAAAATAGGCTCCTGAGATAATACTCCATCCCAAGTGGTAGAATCAAGGGCGGGAACTCCTCTCACGACAACCTGTGCAGAATTGAAGGGAAGCCATGTTGACTGGTGGGGCTGGTGTGGGTTAGAGGTGCTCAGGGAGACCACTGGACTTGGTGGTTTCTGTGTTTGCTTCCTCCACCACATGTTGAAAAAGTCCAGGGAGCAGACAAGCACATTTTTGCAGAATGTTTTGTAACCAGATGTCAGGTGGGGTCCCTTGTTCCTTGTCATGGAGGTAATAACGTGGAGCCCCATCTTGACCATTCTCCACGGGAGTCTACACCCCACCAAAGTCTCAGTGAGTTCCTGGGAGGGATTCTTGCTGAGGGTGGCTTCTCTAACTTATCAGGCATTCTATTTTCTCTATTTTCTCTATTTTGCATTTAACGGGCCCAGGCACGAAACTTGAATTTCTCTCCTGATTGAAATCTCACGCACCCAGGGCAGTTTGGAATGTGCTAAGCTTTCCTTTGTGAGGATGTGGAAGGAGAGGTGGGGGGAGGGTTGGGTTGCTGCATGCTGACTTGGGATTTTAGGACATCTCTGCATGAGCCCCAGGGATGGCTCCCTGCAGCCATTGCACACAGCGTGTCCTACGTTTCTGCAGCGAAGTTTCTGGGCATTTCCTCTTCATTTCTCTTCCCCTTCCTTCCTTGTCTGCATTCTCGGACAATTCCAAGAAATAGCTGTTTGCTTCTTTTGTCCGTGAAGCCTCATGCGATCCCTTTTCTCCTCAAGTATCATCGAGATATTGTCCCACTTTAGGTGGACATCGTCATTTAAAATGCCCATTCCCTTCTCCAAGCCTCTGCCTCTTAGAGCCATCGTTATGAGGACCAAGTCTTTGAAACAGGGACGGTTTGGATCTGAATCTCATCTTGGCCGTTCAGTGGCCCAGCTGGGCAAATCCCTTTACCTTTCGGCCTCAGTTTTTTTGCCCAGTCTCCTGTTGGCCTGTCTTAACAGAGATGGGGTGGTGGTCATGGGCGATCCTCATCAGAATCAAAGTAAAAGTAAGCACAACAGGCGCATTCGAGTTACAGCTCTCAGAAAAGATGCGTTAAGTGCAAACATGATATATTTATCTTAAGTATTACTTGGCCAAAAAGATAACTCCAGACTTCCTATTTGGTAGAGTGACCAGCTTATGTCTGTTTAATAATTTTCCCTTTGCTCTGTTTTAGAACGCAGCCTCTTTAACACACATTTGTCATGGAGCAAATGTCCTGGATCATCCCACAGGCCGGCTAGGTGATGGAGCGCCAGGTGGAGCGTTGCCCTGCATTTATAAACCAATAGGTTCAGTCCTTTTCCCACTGTCATGCAATAACAGCTTCCAAATCTCTCATGGGTTAACAAACTTAGTTACTGAGTTTGCCCATGAGGCAGGTAAAACAGGGACAGAAACCTCCACATGACAGTTGAGTGGGGTTTAAGGGGTTAATAGATTCCCACCAGTCAGGGTGCAGGTGGATCTTGGGACTGGATGGGGAGTTGGACCATGGCTGTTTCACCACTGCGGGGGGGGGGGGGGGGGGTCATGCTCAGCTTCTGCGGAGGCTCTCTGACCTCCCTCCACCCCCTTGGTTGGAATGTCAGCTCCAGTTTTCACATGTTCCTCACTTGGGGGTGCTGCAACCCATCTGCACCCCTGAACGTGACCCAGGGTGGTACAGCCAGTGATGGAGTCCTAGGGACCTGCCCCTAGTGCTCTGGGCCACTTGCTGTGTGTCTCAGGCTGGCCATTCACAAAGCTGTGGGCAGTCCAGGTCCAGCTCAGTCTCGTGCCAAATGAAATTGTGCTCTAGCTTTTGGTGACCTTTATGTTTTGACATTATCCACTGCCCTTCCCTGCCCAGATGATGTCTCTTATCATTGGACTCAAGGTGGACGTGGCTTTTTAAAAATAAAATTTGGCTTTTTAATAGCTTTTTAAATTTCTTTCCTTGCTGTCAAAGTGCGCTTTTTCCTTCCTTTTCTTTTCCTTTTTACTATCAGCCACCTCTAATTTCTGCCCCCTCTAAACTCATTATTTCTAATTGCCTGTGACCTGGGATAGCAGATAACTAACCTTGTTAAAAATCTGTCTCAAGTATGAGTCATGGCTGTGAGCAGAGGTTTTGCTGTGCGTACCTGGTGATGACAATAGCTTGGACTTTGGCAAAGTCCTTTCGGCTTTTTTCTATACTCCGAGTCATGTTCGGAAAGGTGAGCTTCACAGATTAAGTGGCACTTTGCAGTGGTAGGTAAGTGTAAAGGTGTGACTGCAGAGGGTGGAAAGAATGGCAGATGGGGTGGGCAATGCAGGGTTGCCCTGAGTTAAGGGGCAGCCTGGGGAACGGGGGCCAGTGGCCTTGGGGGCCTGTGCTGGCTGCCTTCCATGGAGCATCCCACCCAGGTGACACTTCCTTTCGAGTTTGCAGACAGGTAAGTATCCTGACTCCACGCAGAACCACTTCTGAGCCTGAACTCAGAGTCCTGACACTTTGTGGTGGGTTATTAACGAGCAGTAGCCACTGTAGCCACAGTCATAGGTCATGGATGGCATTGGAAGGGGGCTGACCTGATCGGTCCCAGGACTGGAGACACGGGTAAGTGGAAAGATTCCAGTCAGCCGAGGCTCACGTACATAGAAAAATTCCAAATCTAAGTAATCTAAAAGAGATCATCACAGTCCTTTACAATGGCAAAAAGTCAGAAATCAGGTACATGGAATACCGTACAACAACGGTAATATTTAGAGGATTTCTGACAATGTAGGAAACTGCTAATGGTAAAAGAAGGCAAGTGAAAAGGGCAAGTAAAAAATTGTGAATACAGGAGGCCTCAAATGTAAAAACTTTCTTTTTGTTTGTTTATTTTGTATAGACAAAGGACAGGAAAGATATACTTGGTGATTATGACTTGGATGACTGCAGGAGCCAGGGGTGAATTGAAACTCGTGGCTCAGACCAGGTATAACATTAGGCAGTGGTGGGGACTGAGGCAGATTGGAGAGAACATGACCTCCAAGGGGCTCCTCGCCAGTGGTTGCCATGTATTATTGCTAACTCTTCAAATTTTATTTTATTTTTTTGTTTAGCTCTTCAAATCTTAAAAGCTGAAAGTCATGTGCAGTCCCCCAATTTTTAAATATTAGCAACTAATTTATACTTCTTAAAGCATTGTTTGGGCCAAAACTTTTTTTTTTTTTTTTTTGGCCATTTGGCTTTAGCATTTTATCCACCAATCTGCCACCTTTGATGAGTACACTTACTGGGAGATTGGACTTTATCATAGCTTTGGTAATTTTCCAGTTTTATAAATCAATACATAGTAATTTGTAATTAAAGAAAAAAAATGAAGGACTATAACGCCAGGGGAGTGGGGTGTGCCTATGTGTGCATGTACATGAAAATTGAGGAAAAGGTATTCTAGAATTCTGTGAAGCCTTTCTGAGCTTCAGTTTCCTCATCTGAAAATGAGGAGGGCAATTTCTGCTCTGCTTACCTTACAAGACTGAGACTCAGAGCAGATGTCAAATTGAGCAGACCTTGCAAATAATAAGGTGCTGTTGCAGGTGAAGATAAAAGTAGGTGCTCAAAAAAGATTAGTCATATGAATGTATGGGGGAAAAAGTGAAGGAGGTTGGTAAGTCTCTGCAAAGTATTGGGAAGCTCATGGTTTTAGGAGTCAAATGTGTGTATTTGCTTTGTCAATAATCAGTTGTGACATCTTGGAAAAATCACCATAATTATATCAGTAACTATGACATGTTGCACATTTACTATGTGCTAATGCTCTGTTAAGCACTTTGCATGTGTTTTAACTTTCTGAGCCTAACTCATCATAAAAAGGGGATAATCATAGTCTTTCTTTTGAAGTGTCCTTGTTAGGATTAATTCAGATAGTCCAGGTGCCACACATGTGTAAGACAGATCTGGGCTGGTCTCACCACTGTTAGAACCTAGTTAATGTCACCCATTCCCACTAATTCAAGGAGCAATGGGTGGTGAATACAAGCACAGCAGATTGCCTATTCAAACTATGTAATTGTCTCCTTTCCCATTACTTATTCAAAATATGTGTATTTTCCTTTCTTGGTTTCTTAAAGAAAGAAAGCTCATTCAACTCACTGAATTGATTTACAAATGGGAAGTAAAATCTGACTCACATTCTATCTTCAGAAAATTGTGCCAGGTGGTCCCTGAGAACCATGTCTAGAAACACTGAGCAATGCCACCACATAGCCCTCTTGACTTGAAAATCAGTAGAGTCGATTCTAGTGTGGCCTGAACAAAGTTAGTGATGCATCCACAGCTTCCCAGCCAGGTATCTGGAGCTCTGCTATTTGCCTTGGGCTCTGGGGATGGACCTCATGCTAACCAGTCGCCTGGGCATTGCAGGAGCCAGCAGGGTTGAACAGGTTTCCTGGAAAGCATAGGGAAGTAGCCACAGAAGAATGGACTAAACAGAATAGATGTAGACGGCTGGGGGTGGAGGGCAGTGTTGAGATATAGAAACAGGGAAGGAAATCACTTTGAGTTAGAAACGTGGAGGTAAGGAATATAGTGGAGAAAGAGAAAAGGCTTTTGAGCAGGGACTGTAAGGGTCCAGGAAATGAATCCAGAGTGTAGGGGTGGGGGTCCCCACATGTTCTGATGGGCATCCTACAACAGAATGTCCCTTTAGAGCCCCACCCTTTTTTTTTTTTTTTTTTTTAATTTTACTTTTCAATTACAGGCTGACTTCAACATTATTTTGTATTCGCTTCAGGTGTACAGCATAGTGGTGAGATAGACATGTCTTCAAGTGCTCCCCCCGCCCCACTGATATTTCCGGTGTGCACCTGGTCCCATACCTTGTTGCTACAATACTGTTGACTATACTCCCTATGCTGTACTTGATATCCCTCTGACTGCCCATGTGTACTGCTCAATCCCTTCACCTTTGGAGCCTTTTAAAGGGATTTCTGTAAAAGTTAAATCAGAAAATAATTACCTTGCTTTTCAGAACAACCAATTTTTAAAAACACACAAATAAAAAGCAAAGGAAAAAAACCAATACTGGTGTATACATTTGTATTGTATGTATGTTTGCATGTATTTTTATAAGCAAAAGGAACCATCAAACCAGCACCAAACTGGCCACTCAAGGGGTAAAATGGGTAGGGAAGGGAGGGGGAATTTTTTACTTTATGCTTCCTATTTGGCTTAACTTAACAATAGCATGTGCTATTTTTTTTAAAGTTGTTTAAAATAATTGTAGACTTCCAGAAGAGTTGCAAGGAGAGCTCTCATATACCCCTCACTCAGCCTCCCATAATATTAACATGGTACATTTAGCAAAACTGAAAATGAATACTGGTACAAGACTATTTAGTAGACTACAAACTTTATCTAGATTTCTCTAGTTCTCCCACTAAAGTCCTTCAATTCCAGGACCCCATCCAGGGTTACATTTAGTTGTCATGTCTCCATGGTCTCTTCTCAACATGTTATGATTTCTCAGTCTTGTTTTTACGACTTGTAGCTTTGAAGTTTACTGCTCAGGTATTTTGTAGACTGTTAATTTGGGGTTTGTGTGATGTTTTCTTATGATTATATAGATTGAGGTTATGGATTTTGGGGAAGAATGTCACAGGGGTGAGGTGGCCTTTTTAGGTATGATACTGGTATGTCTATTATTGTTGATGTTAAACTTGATCATGTGGTATCTGCCAGCCACCTCCCCTTTTGTAATTAATAAATACGGTGGTGGGGCTGTTCTTTGAGGTTATGTCATCGAACATCCTGTTTCTCTTAAACTTTTACCTACTAATTTTAAGTTTTCATCAGCAGATCTTGCAGCCATTATTTCTGTGGTGCTCTGATGGTGGCTTTCTAGTTCCCTCATTCCTTCCCCATTTAATTGGAATTCTGTTAGGAAGAGTTATCACTTTCCCTCATTTATTTCCTTATTCAATGTTTTCACATCAGTACAGGCATATATTTATTTATTTTCAGGGGTGTTATAATAACTGTCATAGTTATTTATTGCTCTGATTATTCCAGCTTTGCCCAGTAGAAGCTCTTTCAGGTTGACGCTTGTATCCTTTTGTCATGATGTATTACTTTTAAAATTTAAACAATGAAACAAAGTATAAATAATTAAAATTGCTTTTCGCTGCTTTTTATTATGTTGAACTGGTATTTCACTTGAATGAATGAGGACCTAGAGATGTAGTTGGAGAGGCTCAGTTTTCTTTTTCTTCACTTATTACTCAGTCTTTTTTTTTCACACTTATACCAATTTGACAAACACATTTATTTATAATTGAATAAGAAAGATTTATAGCAACCAAATTCATACTTTTGTAGCTGGTCACTCTTTTGGAGCTTGTACTTCCATCCGTTGCCCACTACGTGTGTTCCCTTTGCTCTTTGCCCTTTGCAAGCGTCTGAGCTGATGTGGCTTTTGCTTGGTTGGATGACTGACCCTGACTTTCATTCCTAAGGGTCAGGGCCATCACTAATCATGCCTGGATTCCTTTCCTGTCACTTCAAATTGACTTTCATCACAGGTCATGGTAATACAAAGACCCTAAGGAACCCCTCCATATTTTGAACATCCACTGTGGAACTGTGGTCCAGTTACCTTGTGGTAACCAAGGTCAATCACACCAGACAGCTCAGAAACTCCCTTTGTTGCCTGTAGATTCAGAGGCATGAGGAGCTGAAAGCCCCTGAGAAGCAGTCTTAATTTCTAGCCCAGTGAAATCCGTGTGTCTCGTGGGTGGATGTTTCCCTCTCTTTGGAATGATGACCACATGTTCATGGTCACATGAACATGAAGCATAGATTATGCTTGTGGATCAACAGGGTAACGTTGGTAACAGTGAGTGGCACCACACCCACCTCCACCCTTGATGGCTGAACTTGTAAATCTGGCTGTGACAAATTAGTGCTATGTAATGGTCACTGGTTTAGTGCCTAAGCAGCTCTCTGGGGACACTGCCCCAGCCCTGCTGAGTGTTGCCACCTAAGTGGTGCTAGTAACTCAGTCTTCACAAGTCCCCTCTGTTCCATCAAGTCAGCTGCTTCAGGAATGGGGATGGACCAGTGAATTCCATCCATGAGCATGGGCCATAGCCATGCTTAATTTTCTCTGCAGTAAGTTCCTTGATGAGAAGCCATGCTGAATGGAGCATCCTGATGGTGGTTAAGGGATTCTGTGAGTCTACAGCTGGTAGTTCCCAGGAACATTATGAGAAGGAATAGCAAAACTGTATCCAGAGTTGGGAGTCTAAACCATTAAGGATAAAACATTGCCCCTTCTATTATAGTCAGTGTCTAATATAATCACCTACTATGAGGTAGCTGCCTGCTCACCCTGGGGACTAGTATCACATGAGGGACCCTTTATTGTCTAGGTTCCTGGCAGATCTGGCAGTCAGTGGTACCCATGGGAGGTCACATTGGAACAATGGCAGCCCATGATGCTGACCCCATGCATCACCCCACCTGCCATTAGAACTGCTTTATTTATGACCCCGTTGAGCTCCAAGTGGAGGGAGTGGCTCCGCTTTGAGTTATACAGGCGATTCTTGAAAAAAAATGACAGATTTCTTTCTTTTTTTAAAAAATAAAACACAATTCTCTTTGGCATATGAGACCGTATTGTATTAGACTATAGACTCATGAACCTACTGAGGTTATGAACATCTGAAATAGTTTTTAAAAAAATTTTACAAAGGATGACAAGAACTTCCTATGGTTGAAGAGACTCATGAAAAAACCATGAACTCTGAGTGTTGACAAAACTTCACCTGGAGAGAAAATTAAAAATAAACTCCAGAGCCGGCCTGCAAACCCAAAAGTTGCTGGTTCGATTCCCCAGCCAGGGCAACATAACCAGGTTGCAAGTCCGGTCACCAGCCAGATCCATAGCTGGAGGCAGATGAAAGGCAACCATACATTGAAATAAATAAATAAATAAATAAATAAATAAATAAATTCCAGAGCATTGTTTGCTGTTATAGTCAATGGCTGAAAAGATGACTTAACTGAGAAAATCACATTTCAAGGCTACGTTAGTAGTCTTAAAGAAAAATTGGGCTTGATGTTTGTTTACTTAGGCTACATTAAAGAAGAAATGGTGTCCCTAAGTCCTTAAACTGCTATCTTTGAAGTACTGTCAACATTCTTTGAGGGAATAGCTTAATTAGAAAAAGTAAGCTTGGCTGTCTACTGATGCTATTTCAGCAACACTACATTCAAGATCAGTGTTTGGAACAAAACTACAAGAGAAGGCTAATCTTTTTAGGATGTCTTATTACTGCCAGACATTAAAGTAGGGAGCTTGATCTAGCCAGCAAGACAGCCCATTTGTAAAAGATAGTGTGTTCAAACATCAGATCATTTGCCTTGTTGTATGGAGTTGAGTGCTTATCTCAAAATAGAGGTTTGTTTAATGCCAAGGGAAATGAACTTGGCTGGAATCAGGGAAGGTTACAACCATCTTTCTCTGAAATATTCAGGGAAAGGCCTTTTTATACTTTCTAAGGTGTTAACTTTCCACATAGCTTGGTACACTCTGCCCTCCTTTCAGAGCCCTGCATCCCTTCGATGGGTCCAAAGCACTTGTGTCACAGGTTCTGTGCACTTTGCCTCCATCATTTACACCTGCTGTTTCTTCCAGGACCACCCTTGGGTGCAGAGAAAAGCACCTTCTGGGAGTTTGTAGCACCTAGGGGTGCCTGTAGCCAGCGGCTGTAGATCTGGGTATGCAAGTCCAGGTCCCACTTTGAGGTTGTCCAGGGGATAAAGTCCGAAGCTGTAACTCATCCTCCAGGGATCCCCAGGGGACCAGGGAAAGGTTAGTACCTGCTTAAATGACCCCTTCGCCTAGCTTTTCCCTTTTGCCACCCTGCTTTCCTCACTCCATTGCAGTTTTTCCTTAATATGTCCCGTGCACATGTATCTTTCCCCAGGCTCTGATTCTTTGGAACCTGACCTAAGATGCTTGGCATACCCAGTAAATATATTTGAAACTTTGAAGATGTTGATTGTGCAACTTTATGAAATTATTATTTCCTCATTTCTTAATATTTCACACATCAAGAAATTAAAGCCAAAATGTATCTATAAATACATCACATCCATGTTTAAACGTTCTTGTGAGTGTTTAGATTTTGTGACGTTCTTGCTTTAAAAGAATAATTTCGTTGAGTGTGTCTACAGGATGAATTCAGGATATAAACTTTTTTTTTCTTCTGATATTGTGACTGAAAAGCACACTTGCAACTCTATTTCTCTCCAGCACTATCTTTTCCAAATCTTCCAGAGGTGCTCCGGAGCTCAAGCTTGGCTTAGTGGCCAAGACAATTTACATCAAATTGACTCTAAATATTTGGGGAAGTAAATTATCTCACTTATTTTCATGAAAACACATAGCATTCCTTGTACATCATTTCCCTTTTTGTCAACATAAAAAGGCACACAATGGCCTCAATGTCAAAGATGATCCTGATTACATTTTAGCTGCCACTTTTAACCCATGAGGGAAAAACTGGGGTAAGCAAATAGATTAATTAAAATAAAGATTTGACTTCTCTTGAAGGTAAAAAGAAGTTATTGTCAACTAAAGTTGCCATAGCCTTGCTTCATTTATAGTAATGGCATTTAATCTGTTGAGACATTTCAAGTGAAGCCGATGTTTTTATTGGTTTGTACTTTGGTCTAATGGGAAGGGAACAGGGATTGGAAGATTGAGAGTGCTTCCTTAGAGATATGTGTGATCTTGCCCTGCTCTGACATTCTTCACAGAAGGATCAATGTGTGGTTGCTTTTCTTGCACCTCCGCCTGGGGACCTGGTCTGAAACCCAGGCAGGTGCCCTGACTGGGAATATAACCGGTGACCCTTTGGTTCCCAGGCCAGTGCTCAATCCACTGAGCCACACCAGCCAGGGCTGACAAAATTCAGGGATGATAAAATTCTCTGTTTCCTTAGCTAGGGCTTGTTTCTGAGTCACAATGCCCTTTCTCCAAATCAGGGGATGTTCTGAAAATTGAATCAAACTTTGGTTTCAGGCCCACGTACTGAAGATACAGACTGCGGAGTGAGAACCCTCCTGTTTGGACAGACACTGCACATTAAAACCATTATCTTTGGCTGTTCCATATCCTTTGGATGGCAGAATTGATAGATGACCCATGGTTGTTCTTGGCAGACTTTCTGCCCCCCCTGCAATGTCTTTCCTCCCTTTCCCCTTCCTTTTTCCATCTTCCCCTCCTTCCTTCAACCCCTTTTCTTTTCTTCCTCCCATTCTTCCAATGCCTTTTTCTCCTTCCTTCCTTCCTCTTTCCTTCCTTCTTATCTTTATTTCTTCCTCACCCTCCCCCCACCCCCACTTTCTGTTGCAGCAACTGAAATGCATCCAAACTAAAGTGACTGCAGCTGGCTTCTTACCTTTTTCACAATAAATGTTCTGAAACACTGACACCAGAGAACTCTCACAATTGAACGTGAAGCAGAAAGTCCGGCAGAGCAAGAGTGGGCGTGCTTGGTAGGGATTGTGTGCGGCAGATGTTCTTCAGGAAGGCATTTGTAAAGGTGGGGTCTGTGGGTGCTAGATGCTACAGAGAGTACAAGCTCGCTGTTTGTGTGACCCACTTCCAGAAGTGACTTGCAGGAACTGGAAAATATTTTCCTTGAGAAACATTTAAGAGTTCAGTGCAGGTTCGATTCCCCAGCCAGGGCACATAACCAGGTTGCAAACTAGGTCTCCAGTCAGGTCTGTGGCTGGAGGCAGGTGAAAAGCAACCATACATTGATGTCTGTCTCCCTCTCTGCCTCTCTCTCTTCCCCTCTCTCTAAAAATAATAAGTAAAATCTTAAAAAAAAAAAAAAAAAAGAGTTGAGTGGCTGTTGATCTTGATGAACATGTCCAGGCTGTCTTCTGGATGCCCACATTTGCTTTCCTGTGAAATGGGAGCAATGATTTGGCTCCTTTCTGAAGGATAGAGATATTGAGAAGGTCAGTGGCCCATTGAAGAGCAGCATGGAGACAAGGCCTGGACACTGAGCCAGCTCTGCAGTTCTCCAGGTTTGTCATCATCAGCATATACATACCTTTGGAAGATCTTAGTTTTCTCATCTGTGAAATGGGAAAAGTGGGTTTCTCAAAATGGGATGCATTTCCCCCATTCGGAGCTGCTATCCCCCCAACCCCTCGCCCTGACCCCTGGCCCTTTAGGCTATGTGCTTTTTAAAAGCAGAACCTCACATAGAATGTGGCAAAAAGCAGTTGCTCAGAAATATTGTTGAATGTATGTATGTATGTATGTATGCATGCTCACCATCAGGGCCTGCAAGTGTGGCTCTTATACAAAACTCAAGGGACAGAGGAACACTTTGTAAAGATGGTGATAGGAACCATGTGCTGGAGTCAAGTGGCATGACAGTCATCTTCAGTGTCCTGAAACTGCCAGGAAGAACGTGAGGCTCTTCCGCTCTGCATCTCCTTCACCTTACGTGCAGGCTTGTGGGTGCTTTCCGTGGCTCTATGACTTGCAAAACCTCTAGCAGGACCCCTGGATCAGCAGATGCTATGCGTTGCCAAGACCAGGAAAACATTTAAAATAATATGGTATTTCAAGCCCTTCCAGTAGAAGTTACATTTTAGAAGTTAAAAAGCCAAGATATCCCTCACTTTCTAACCAAGGGAAATATTTATACACCGGTTAGAAAATCCCTCCATTCCCAAGTGTACCAAATTTTCTTAGCGGATATATAATTATTATTATTTTTTAAAAATTTTTAAAGATTTTATTAATCATTTCCAGAGAGGAAAGGAGGGAGGCAAAGAGGGGGAGACAGACATCAATGTATGGTTGCCTTTCATCTGCCTCCAGCCGTGGACCTGGCTGGAGACCTGGCTTGCAACCTGGTTATGTGCCCTGGCTGGGAATTGAACCAGCGACCTTTGGGTTTGCAGGCCAGTGCCTTACCCACTGTACTACCAGCCAGGGCCGAGGACATATAATTATTAAAAATTGCTGTGAGTCTATCCGTTTGTCTTTTACAATTACCAGTTGCTGGGACACCCTCTCCCTCCCCTTCCCCTCCAAGTGAAGAGTAAACTGAGTGACTGGGTTGAGGTTGCTTACTCAGGTAACAGGTTCATAGCGCCCCCTTGTGGATGTACGGCTCTAGTAGACCCTGAATTGGAAATTGCATTCCCAGCGGCACCGCTGTGATTTCCACCCTACCCCTGCTCTCAGCCAGTCTTCTTAATTTTCTCTGAATTTTTATGTCATATAGTGTTTGTTTTTCACAAAGTCTTAGTGAGGCTATCAGAGAACAAGGGATGAGGGGACAGAGGTCAGGACCCAGAACCGTAAGAATTTTAATGCCGGCACTTTCTCGGGCTCAGCATGGGCCACACCGGCCCGCAAGCCTGGGTCCCTCGTCGTGGGTGCGGGCGGGTGGCAGTCTGCCAGGCTTCTGTGGCAGGAGAACCAGCGTGGCCAGCTTGGCTTTACATCTGATCTTAGGACTTGAGGCAACTTATTTCACATCCATGAACTTTAGCTTCTGATCTGTGACATGGGGATAATGATGGTAGCGGCTGTTCCCTGGAGTGGTGGTGAGGGTCAAATAGGAGCATTTATGCACTGCCCGGGCTCAGGGCTGGCATGTTCACCAGCATGCTCAGCTGGTGAATGTCATTAGTGCCATTATGATCTTCCAATGACACGGTCTATGGCATGACTGCTGAAGAGAGCAAACAGCATCTAAATGACAGTAGGAATAGGGGCATGGGTGTTGCCTTCATACTTATTTTGCATTTGGAAAGATTCCCAAATCATGCATTCATTTCCATTTATTTATAATTTTTTAAGATGTTATGTTATTATTTTTTAGAGAGAGAGGAAGGGAAAGAGGCAGAGAGGGAGAGAGACATCAATGCATGGTTGCTTTTCACCTGCCTCCAGCCACAGACCTGGCTGGAGACCTGGCTTGCCCTGACTAGGAATCGAACCAGCGACCTTTGACATTTGGGTTCTTAGGCCAGTTCCTTATCCACTGTGCCACCAGCCAGGGCTTCATTTCCATTTTTTTTTTTTTTTAATCCTCACCTGAGGATATGTTTTTATTGATGAAAGACAGAGAGAGAGAGAGAAAGAGGAAGAGAAAGGAAGGGAGGAAGGGAGAGAGACAAGAACATTGATGTGAGAGTTGCCTCTTGTATGCACCCTGGCTGGAGATTTAACTCACAGCCTAGGTATGTGCCCTGGGAATTGAATCTACAACCATTAGGTGTGAGGTCAATGCTCTTACCAACTGATCCACCCTGCCAGAGCATCATTTTCATTTTTTTAGTGGGTAATAATCTGTCCCTGGCCAGCCCTGCCAGAGTCTGGGGTCATGCTTAGCCATTTGGATGTCATCATGTCCTGTCTGTGAATGATGATGTGGGATGGAGAGCAGTCAGTGATGTGGGAAAGTGCATCCTTCTGAGCACCCAGTTGGAGCCCAGGGAACGAGCATGAGGTGGGTGATGACACACTTGGCCTTCTGCAGCTGTGATGCTGCTCCCTACTCCGGAGCAGGCTAGGCTGTCTGGTTCACACCCTCAATCTTCTCCTCTTTCTGCATATTGTTCTTTTTTTCTTCATTCTTTTTTGCTAACGCATATAGCCCCACTGTATGCCAGCCTAAGTGCTTCATAGGACTAAACTTAGTTCACCCTCCCAACCACCCTGTGAGCTAGCTACTGCTATTAAGCCCCTGTTACAGTTGGGGAAAATGAGGCTCCAAAGTGAATTCTGTACCCTATGTTGGCTTCTCCAAACTCTGTTGCCTCTCCTTGCTCTGGCTTTCCTTCCCCACCTCATGCATAGCTGAGGGCCCTATGGGTTTTGGGGGAACCAGTAAAATTTTGTGTTACCCCCTCAACCCCTCTCCAGTTTCAGATAGTGATGTCACTGTGAGTCCTGCCAGTCACTGGAAGGGAGCCCCAGGAGGGACCAGGTCAGGGCTCTGGCCGGTGACTCAGTCCTGGCCTTTGTTATCAGCAGGGCAAAGTGAGACATTCTGTGGTATGCAGCAGGTCCTGTTGGGGGACTGTTCTCCACAGGCCTCTGGTGTTTCTATATGTCTCAAACGCAGAGGCCCTGTCTGCCCTTCACTCTGGGCTGTCTTTTCCAGGATGTTTGTATAACAGACATCCTTGGAAGTGGGATAGGCTTTCCCTGGAACAAAGAGATTACTACCCACTATAAAATATGTGGGTTCCCTAAGCTCAACAGTGCTCTCCTTGAATGCAACCCACTGCACACACAGGTGTTACCTGGAACTCTTCCTATGGCCCTGTGGGAATCGGGGTTCAGGGACTGGGGCAAAAATACTGACCATTTGGATACTGTTAGTAATAACACCCTTTGTCTCTGATCCAGGTGTCTCATGTGTTCTGCTAGTACCCATGAAGCTGGCAGACCAACCTTAGCTTGCAAATAGGCTAAATTCTCAGACCCTTCACAGTTCTTGACAGATTCGAGGCTCATGGGTTAGAAGAGACAAAAGGCTTAGGATTTTACAGATGAATCAGCCACAACCCTGTCCCTTAGAGGGCTTAGATACTATTGGGAGTCAGGTGTGTGTGTGTGTGTGTGTGTAAGACACAAGAAAGAATGATATAAGTGCCAAAAAATGAACGCTTTCTCTGTTGGTGTTATAAGACTGTGTGGCTGTGCAATTTCTGTACATTTGCAATTAGAAATATTAAAGATTTTTTAAAAAGAATGTTTTCTGTGTAGATAAGGAAAAGAGTCTCAGAGGACAGTTTGTGGGTGTGGCTTAAAGGAGGATCTGATTGTTGATGAGAGAGATAGACAGACAGACACGAACATCAAAGGACTGCCTCCTATACAGTGTGTGTGCGATGAATGGGCAACATTTTAGTAAAATAAACAACATACCACACAAGTGTTATATTTTGAAATAGATTTTTTCTTATAGGTAAATACATAAACATAGTCATTATTTTTTAAAATTGTTCAAAAAGTCTCCATTTGCTGCAATAATTAACTCGATCTGACATCAGAATCTTGAGCATGCTTTCATTAACTTTATCCATGGACATCACAATGTTTTCAATCTTAGCTTTAACAGCCTCTTTATTGGAATGAGGTTATTTGTTAACTTCCCTCTCACAAATGCTCCATATATAATTGTCTAAAGGATTTATATCTGGTGAACTAGGCAGCCAGAAGGGATTCAGGAATATTGACACTGAGACATTCTTGCACCTTTTTGGCATTATTTGCTGGTGCACCATCTTGTTGGAAGATAAAATGACGTCCATTTGTGACTTGCTTCATCCACAGTACAACTACTTCTCTTAAAACATCAAGGTAAACATCACAGCCACCTTCAAGCCTTGTGGGAAAAAATACAGGTTCATGATATGTTTTTCATTGCTGACAACACCTAACACCATCACTCTAGCAGGAAATTTTGTTTCCATGACAATTGGGACTTCATTAAGATTACACAGAGCCACCTGTTGTTTCTTCTGTTGACTATTTGGTCCTGCTGAAAATCTTTTTCACTGGAGAAGAAAATCAGAGGGTTTTTTTCTTTGGGATTTTTCAATGTTGTTAGTAGTTTCCTTGCTTTTTCAAAGTGCTTTTCATTTGTCTGCTGTGGCCTAAACTGGCTTCTTCTAAGATCATACGATCTGTATCTGATATCTTCAGCAATAATCTTGCGAACTGTTGCATCTGACATCTGCAGTTCTCTTGCTATGGAGCACATTGACTTTCCTGGATCTTCATCAATGATATCCTGGATTCTGTGTACAATATCTGGACTTGTGCGATCCTTGCGTACCTTATGTGTTTTCCTTGTTGGTGTGGTGACATCAGGATCAGCATCATGTACCTTCTTCACATTGTCAACTGTATGGAAAGGGATGTTATTGACGTCCACGATTTCCTTAGCAGTTCGCTTGCACGCAGTCCAGAAATGATGGTTGCTCTAACATCATATTCCTTTGACATGATCGTTGCTCTCAAAATTTAATACTTTATATCTGAAACAAGGATGTTAAATCATAACTGTAGAAACACAGTTTTTCAAAATTAATAAGAAACATGTGAAATAAGGAAATGCAAAGTTATTGCTACTTCATCACACGCACCCTGTACATGCCCCAACCAGGGATCAAACCTGCAACCTGGTTATGTGCCCTGACTGGGAATTGAACCCACAACCTTTTGGTGTATGGGATGGTGCCAACTGGCCAAGGCAGGAGGCATAGGATTTTGATGAGCTTGGAAGCTGGGCCAGGCAGTTGTAGGCGAGGGGAACAGAGTGAGCAAAGGCACAGAGTATGAAGACTAAGGGTGGGTTCAGGGAACAGCAAATAGTCCAAGTGTACTGGAGGCAGGGATGTGTGGTTGGAAGGCCTGAGAAGCTTCATCTGGCCCTCCGAAGTTAACCTTTGTCCTTTCTACCCTGCCCTCTGCCCTGGAAGGCTGGCTGGGATAGCCAGTGGAAGGTCCCAGGGGAAGATCAACAGGTGAGAGAAGAGTGAGGTCAGGGTATGGATCCTTTTGGCTTCCTCCTGGGAGTTAGCCTTGGGATCCTGAGCTTTTTTGGCAGAAAGTCACTGTTCCTCTCATGGGGTCTCTACCCAACTTTCTCCTGGATTTCTGTAGACTCTTCCTGCCCGCACCCTTTCAGGCTTAGAGAGTAATAGCAGCTCTGTTGCACCTAGCCAGCCAGGTGACTGTCCTGTCCCACAAGGCTCCCTCACCTGCCGTTCATGTATAAGTGTCCCCACAAAAGCAAGCACTTCTCATGTGATCCTTACTTGCATGAGCCAGCCTTCCTTATTGAGACCTAATACAGTGGCTGATGGGGAATAAGTATGTTAGGAGGGAGTGTCATTGAGCCCATCTAAGAAAGGCCTCCTAGTTGCACCTAACTAACTTCGTTCTTCCCAGAAGATCTGACGCAGGTGTTTCCCCGGCTGGAGAAATGCCCAGGATCCCCCACCTCCCCTTCCAGGGTGTCGATGACCTATATCTCACTTGCCTCCTTCCATATCTGTCTCTTTTCTAGCTGTAGGTCAGATTGATTTCCATATCTCTCCCACTGGATGTGATAACTGTTTATTGAGTGAATGAATAAACATATGGATGGAGGTAGGCAGGGACAGAGGGATGAATGTCACCCTGTGTCATTGAGGGTTTGGGGACAGAGGAGTGATGTGAACCGACACAGAAGCACAGTAGTAGCCCTTGTCTCCCAGCTGCTTCCAGTTCACCTGGGATGATATGACATGGATATGGGAAGACTCTCCAACCTCAAAAGGCCATGTCCACAGACATGCCCTGGGCACACCGACGGTGGGTATGATAGGAGGTCAGATAGGAGTTAGGCCACTTTTCTCTGGGCAGGGAGAGATCAGGGAAGGTTGCCTGGAAGAGAAGGGGCTAGAGCTGGGTGCAGAAGGATGGTGTCTTAGTCAGCTTGGGCTGCTATAACAAAATATCATAGTCTGGGTGGCTTAAACAACAGACATTCATTTCTTATAGTTCTGGAGGCTGGGAAGTCCAAGATCAAGGCACTGGTAGATCTGGTGTCTGGTGAGGGGCCTCTTCCTGGCTGTGTTCTGACCTGGTGGAGAGCAGAAAGAAGAAGCTTTCTGGGATCTCTTGTTACTAGGGCATTATTTCCATCAAAAGGGCCCCACTGTCATGATCTAATCACCTCCCAAAGGCCCCACCTCCCAATACCATCACATTAGGGGTTAGAATTTCAACATATGAATGGGAGGGGGTGGTGAGGAAAACATTCAGACCACAGCAGATGGAAAGATTAAAGTGGAGAATGAGGAGGGAAAAACAAAGGCCTTAGGACCAGAGGGTAGAGCAGCACAAGATATTTTCAGAGAAAATGAGGATCCTGTGAGGTAGGCAAGGCTGGACTTCAAAGGATATTTTGGGCCTTGCTAAGTGGCCTGGAATTTATTTTGAAGGCAGCAGAAAGCCATTGAAAATGCCCCGCTGGAATGTGTTACTTTACTGAAGACAAAGAGGGGCAATGAAACAGGCTTTCTTTTCATAAGGCATTGGAAGGGGCTGGAGGAAATAGCATACATTTGGAGTCAGGCAGACCTGGGCTTGGGTCACAGACTCTGATGTTAACTGTGTGACCTTGGGCAGGTTACATCACCTCTCTGAACCGGTTTCCTTTTCTAGAACATGGGGCTTGTAATAGGTATCTCCTAGGGCTGCCATAACAGATGATTAAATGAAAACAACATACCTATTATAGTGCTTTGTACCTGGTAAGTACTTTATTATTATTATTATTATTATTATTATTACTGGTACTATTCCTACTACAGCTTTCTGTTCTTTGTCTTGAGGAAACTTGCCTTTGAGGGTAGTGTGCATTGTCTGTACTGGTTTAGGCAGCTGTGATTGTGGGGACAGAGGAGGAATCATGTAGCCAGAGCACTTTCTTTCTGTTATTTTTCTAGCCTGAAAGAATGAGATAGCGGGCTATTAATACCCCAATCTGGGGTCTTGACGCTGGGGCCTGGCGGGGGCTTGTTTTCACAGCCTGAAATAATCTGACATTTGCCTTTCCAGCAGGCAGGCTGCCAGGCCAAGGAGTGTGTAAGCATCCGCCTAACAAAGCAAAACTATTTTTATATTGGGGGGCCCAAGAATGCATCACAGAATCCCCGAGCCAGCCCCACCCAGCCTGGCGGCCCCAGCCAGCCACAGCAAAGGCTGGTCTCTGCAGGCGCCAGTGGGAAGCAAACAGCCAGCCCCCTGGGGACCAATTTCCCTGGCAGGGAGACCAGGTGTGCCAGAAAATTTCTGGAGTGACTCCTGCCTTTGCCTCCCAGCTGGGAACTCTGAGACCAGAATTCTCACTGGGAGAGTTTCTGAGGTCATCAGGCAAGAAGCAATAGGGTTTAGTTTTATCCTGTAATAGAAAATGAATAAAAGCACTGCAATAACTGATAGTAATGGCTTCCATTTCTGGAGATTCTGCTGGCTATCAGGCTGTGCTGACTGTGTTACGTGCACCATCTCTTATCCCATAATATCTCTATGAGGAATAACCCCATTTTTCAGATGTGCAAACTGAGGCTCAGAGAGGTTAAGCCACTTGCCCAGGATTAACCAGCTAGGAAGTGGTTTGCCCCCAGGTTTATTGGCCACACTTGCCTCCTCCCTCACTGCCTGCCAGTCAGGTAAACAGGAACAGGGAGGAGCTGGGAGCTGCCCCTGACTCAGACCTCGCATTTAGAGTTGTTATGGGGAAAAGGATGCTTGTGCTCCTGGCCATGCAGGGCTGTGACAGCAGGGAGGGTGGAAGGAGATTTGGAGAGCGCGACAGCATAAGAATGTCAGCCCATAAGGCCCACACACTGGAGGCTGAGTGCCACATGTGCCTGACTCTGATGAGGGGGGAAACTGGGGGTCAGACACCCGCAGAGCCAAATCCTCTGTAAGTTACCTCAGGGAAGGCTTGTCATCCTCCCTCCCTCTCTTTTTTTCTTGCTCATAACCTTCCTCTCTCCCCCCTTCCCACTCTTTTCCCCCTCTCCTTCCAGTCCTTCATACTCACCTTTTGGTAGGAGGTAGGCGAAGGAGCAAAGGAGCATGGTCTTCAGAGTCAGCCTTTGTTCCCTCCTCTTCCTCCTCATCTAACTCTTCCCGTCCTTCAGGGTCCAGTCCCAACCCCACCTGCTCCAGGCAGCCTTCCCTGATTTGGCCCCTGGCCAGCACAGAGTGAGTCTCTCCCACTTGACCTCCTTTCACAGCTGCTGTCCGTAAGAATGGGGCACCTTAGCGGAAGTGGTCTGTCAGTGTTACAGACGTGTTTTCCCTACTGGATTGAAAGCTGCCTGAGAGGAGGAGCAGAAGCTTAGGCCTCTTCATACCCCTTCCTATCACGACCTGCCCTCAGACCTTTAGTAACTTCTGACTACACACAGAATGGTGTGCTCACCTATCCACCCATCCATCCGCCCACCCACTCAACAAATCCTGAGTGCCATGTTAGTGAATAGAGATCCTTTAGTACCCAGGAGCCTCAATAAGGAGGGTAGCAATTCCAAAGCAGAATGGTAAATCCTATGACAAAGGAGGGAAAAGGTTGAAAAGGTTGTGGGGTTAGAGAAATCATATTTAAGCCATGACTCTGTCACTTCCAGCTATGGGAACTTGGTCAACTCCCTTCCCTTTTTGTGCCTCAGTTCCCTCATCTCTAAAATGCGGATAATATTAATTCCCACCTCACAGGGTTGTAGTGAAGACCAAGGTGATACATGAAGAACACTGGGCCCTTTCCTCCTTTCCAGCGTACTGGTCCCATGTGGGCAGGAGCGTGGGGGTGGCTTGATGCCACTGGTGGAAAAGCTGCTTCTTTGTCCCTCAGTCCCAGGCAGTGGCCGCTTGTGGCATCGCTGGTCATGGGAGAGCCCAAGAGTTGAAATGATCAACCCACAAACAGATTTTGGACCAGTTTGGCCCTGAATCTTCTTCAAATCAAACTTCCACTCAGTCTTCTTCATTTCTCTCCAGCCTCTGTGTGTATAGTTACATTTTTCGGATAGAGGGTGCAATTTCTAGAGGTCCCTTTCCCTGGACTTTCCCCAAGCCTCCTCTCATCAACAGACAAACTGAAGCCCAGAGAAGGGGCACAGATGCTGTTGGGGTCCTGCCTAATTTTTGGATCCAAACTTTAGTTCTTCCGGTTGCTATTGCTTTCAGAGGATAAGGATGGCACGATTGCCAGGGGGCTTGGCTGTTTGTATCCTTGTTCTACTCTTGACCTCATTTTCCAAGGACATCCCCCCTCCCTGCCCCAATGTTGGCCTGTGTACACCGTTCCACAGTGCCCAGAACCAGGTTGTTTTCCCGGAATTTCATCTTTCCAGTAAATGGGCAGGCAATAAACACCTCTGTTGCCTGAGCAGAAAGCTCCTGGGACTCAAGACAGGACAGGGTGGCGGGCGAAAATGGTAGTCATTCTAAGAGCCCTTATTTCCTGATGGGTTATCAGAATAAATACCAAAGTTTGTCCCAGAGTAGACTTTTTGTTCCCTCTCTTACCAGACTTGCTGATGGGAAATTAGTTTTCATAGGAGACGAAAAAGGGGAGGATGTGTGTCGTCAGAGATCTGACTGTTTCAATTCTAAGCCTGAATATGCCTTTTGAGTTGTGAGTTCTGTTGCAGATTTGCACCAACCTGGTCTCTCTCCCTCTCAAAATAATTCCTTGGCTATTGTTGAAGTGGGACACAGATTGTTATTAAATAAAGGAACAAAACCAACACTCCTCCCCCCCAAGAAAACTTTGTTTTCATATCAGCAAGACTTATATTCAGTTAGAACAATATCCTTTTGAAATTCAATTTTTTCTTGCCCCACAGTGGTCCAGAGGAAAGAAAATACAGTGGAGAAACTGGAAAAATTCCCCAATGTCCTGAACTTGAAAAAGAGCAGAACGGACTTTTAAAATTGAAGTCTGGGCCACTTTGCCCTCCCGCCCACACTGACCAGTGAACCAAGCCTTCTCCTTTAGAAACCATTCCGTTATGTTGGACAAACGCTGCATGGTTTCGAGGCTGGGTCGGTAGGCTGCCTGATTTACTCTGAACAAAGGTACAGCAGTGCTTTCTCTTTGCACAGTCAGCTCCACAAATCCATCAGTTGGCCTGACTCATATTTGGAATTCCAACTAGTTCATGTGCATAACTAATTTCAAGTAAACCTTTTCAATGAAATGAAGTAGATAGAGGCAATGAGAACTGATGGGGCAGGCATGTGAACTCAAGGGTACCTCTGCTACCCACTCAGTGTGACCTTGGGGAGATCATTCACTCACTATGACTTTAGAGAGGTCACTTACTGAAACACTGAGGTGTTGACCTTTTCCCCCTGAACACCAGTATCTGCTGTAAGATGAAGTAGTTATAGCAGTTCTGATAGGGGAATCCAAGAGTTAAAGATCTGAGTCATAGTTGATAGGCTTACATGATTAATGCATGTGGAAAGCTCTTATTCCAGGAACTGAGATGCATGACCTACATGACTTCAGGAGGTCAACAAGCAATTCAAGCTTTGTGCCCCAGGTGGTCTGCAAGAAATGGAGATAGTATCTGAGCCATTGTGTTCTAGGGAGGGACCTCCCATGATGCAGATAAGGAATTGTTGATCAACAGATAAAGAAGTACTAGAAAAATTGACTCCAGACTCCAACTCTTATCTAATTACTTTTTTTCCAAATACTTTACCTACCCTTTCTCCTTAAAAAAGGTTGGCTTGAGATGAGATGTTAAGATGTTTTTTGAGGGTACATAAGTCACCATCTTCTCAGATCACCAGCATCAGAATAAAGCACCCATAAAGATTCAATCCCTTCTCTACTTTTTGGTTCTGGTAGTGATAGGCAGCATGAACACCAACTGCCTCAGTTTTAGTTCTATTTTTACTAATCTTCTCTGTGGAAACATGCACACATGTGCAGGCATATATATGAGGATTAAAAAAAAATCACAATGCCATCTGTAGTTGCAAAAAGCAGAAAGCAATTTGGAAGTCCATGAAGAAGAGAATGGTTGACTACTTCACAATACATTCCTACAACGGGATGTCTGAAGTGTTAAAAAAAAAGGGGGGAGGGGGGGCTACAGTGTGATGATTGGGAGGGAAAGAGGGGTGGGTAGATGGAGGTGGAAGAGGGAATAAGGGGGATAAATGGTAATGGAAAAATTTGTTTCATCAAAACAAATTTAGCCCTAGCTGGTGTGGCTCAGTGGATTGAGCATCAGCTTGGGAACTCAAAGATTGCTACTTCAGGGCACGTACCTGGGTTGCGGGCCAGGTCCTCAGTTGGGGACATGCAAGAAGCAACCAGCTGATATTTCTTTCCCTCTCTTTCCCCCTCTCTCTCTCCCCTCTCTCTGAAATATAAATAAATAAAATGTTTAATAAAAAGAACGGCACTGCTGCAAAAATAATTTTCAAAAAGAATAGCACAGAATATGGAAAAATGGATGGGGCAGAGATGCTGGGTACAATTCTCATGAATATGACGTTGAGTAAAAGAAGCCAGATGTAAGGGAGGTCTGCTTTTCATTGTGTTGCATAATTGAAGCCCTAACTGCCAACTCCAAATGATAGTATTTGGAGGTGGGGCCTTGGCAAAGTGATTAGTGTTAGATGAGGTCGTGAGGGTGGGGCCCCCATGATGGGATTAGTGTCCTTAAAAGGTGAGACCAGAGAGCTAGTTTCCTCTTTCTCTCCACCATGTAAGGACACCACTAGAAGGCCTGTAAGCCAAGGACAGAGCCCTCCCCAGAGCCTTCGATGGTGACACACTGAACTTGGACTTCAAGCCTCCAGACCTTTAAGAAAAAAATATCTCTTGTTATGGCAACCCAAGCTGGCTAACATAAGTACCTTCTGCATGAGCACAAGTATATAGAGTTCAACTGAGCTATGGTGTTATAAGACAGAGATTACCTGTGAGGTGGGGTCAGGTAGTGGGTATGGGGAAGAAGCCATGGGGATCTGGTCACATTCTGTTCTTGATCTGACTGTGGCTAACATGTGGGTATCTTTACTTTGTGAAAGTTCATTGAACTGTGTGTTTAATGTTTGTGGATTTAAAAAATTTATTATTTTAAAGATTTTATTTATTACTTTCAGAGAGAGGGGAAGGGAGAGAGGAAAAGAAACATCAGCATATGGTTGCCTTTCACCTGCTGGAGACCTGGCTTGCAACCTGGTTATGAGCCCTGGCTGGGAACTGAACCAGTGACCTTAGGGTTCACAGGGTGGTGCCTAACCACTGAGCCACCAGCCAGGGAGTTTTGTTTTTGTTTTTTAAGATTTTATTTATTATTTTTAGAGGGAGGGGAAGGGAGAGATACAGAGAGGGAGAGAGACATCAATGTATAGTTGCCTTTTGCCTGCCTCCAGCCATGGACCTGGCTTACAACCTAGCTTGCAACCTGGTTATGTGCCCTGACTGGGAATTGAACCTGTGACCTTTGGGTTTGCAGGCCGGCGCCTTATCCACTGTGCTACCAGCCAGGGTTCCTTTCTTTTTTTAAAAAAAAAAAATTATTATTTTTAGAGAGAGGGGAAGGGAGAGAGGCAGAGAGGGAGCAAGATATCCATGTATGGTTGCCTTTCACCTGCCTCCAGCTACGGACCTGGCTGGAGACCTGGCTTGCAACCTGGTTATGTGCCCTGGCTGGGAATTGAACCAGAGACCTTTGGGCTCACAGGCCAACACCTTATCCACTGTGCCACCAGCCAGAGCTAGGTTTGCACATTTTTATGATGTTATATTTCAGTAAAATGCACAAAAAAATAGAAACCAAATAAGAATAATGATTACCAATAAAAATGAAAGTCTTGTGACAATATTTCAGTCATTTCTCTGTTATGATATTAAGCACCTGTGTTCAGACCAGTAAGTGTACATTGTGTATAAATGTAAAATTTGCCACAACAATGCAAAAAAATAAAATAAAAAATTAATGGGATAAAACTGTATGCTGACCCAGAAAAGCATGCATGTTTTTTTTTTAGTGGAAGATGCTAAGCAGTATTTATAGTATGAACCCCATTTATAATTTGAAAACTGCTAGGAGTGTATACATTTATATGTAGATCTACCTATAAATTCACACATGGACTTTGGATGTGGGGGTCCTTTAATTTTTTGTTTTTTTAAAGATTTTATTTCATTGTGTTTAGAAAGAGGGGAAGGGAGAGAGGCAGAGAGGGAGAGAAACATCAATGTATGGTTGCTTTCCACCTGCCTCCAGCCACAGACTGGACTGGAGACCTGGTTTGCGACCTGGATGGGGAATCGAACCTGCGACCATTGGGTTCGCAGGCTGGCGCCTTAACCACTGTGCTACCAGCCAGGGCTAATTTTTAACTTTTGATCTTTTCTAGGTTTGATCATTTTCACAGAGGTAGGGTAAATAAAAGGATAGTTAAGATGAAGAGGAACTGACATGAAGCCATGAGGGGTTTGGAACAGATGATGTCTGAGGCCCCCTTGCCTGCTCTGGGGTCCATGATCTATGTTGAACTCCTCCATGCCCAGCAGTAGTGGTGGCTGGGTTTGAATTGTATGGCACCACATCATTTGCGCTTCTTAATTTAGATCCACGAAGCCACTCAGCCTTGTTGATTCCTGTGGCTGTTGTTTTGGGTTTTCATCATGGATTCCTTCTTCAAGTCAATTTTGATGTTCGGAAGCCAGGTGCCATGCACATATCCATAAATAATGGCCCTGTGCTGAGTGTTGTGGAGACACAGAAAAGAGAACATTTGGTTCTCCCCCAAGGAAATCAGGGAGGGCTCCCAGGAAGATGGGGCATCTTCATTTGTCCTTGGAGAATGAGTAAGAGTTTGACAGGCAGAGAGTGGAGGAGGAAAGTGTTTCAAATAGAGGGAACTGCATGTGCACAAAGGCTTGAACTTGTGACTGAGCTTGGATGTTGGGGAAAATGTAGGAGGGTAGCATGGCTGAGAACTTGGGGCATGAGTGGATCCAGGAAAGCAAAAGCGCTAAAGTTGGAAAAACTGTTTGGAGACAGATAGGCTTTGGACTTCATCATGATGATAATGGAGAGCACAGGAGATTGAAACAGGAGATTTAATCAGACTGGAGTGTGGCAGGGCAGAGCTTTTGATCCTTTTCTGCCTTTTCTTTCTTTCATTCTTCCTTCTAGGGTGGGGGACTTGGGCAAATACGAATAAAAGACAGAATCTTGGTAGACATTATAAGCATTGAGGTTATGCTGGGGCAAATGGTTGCTCCCAGTGATGACAAGTTTTGGCTTGTAGATGTTTTATTTGGAGGAATCTAGAGCTGGTGAAGCCAGATGCATTCCATGTCCACAATGTTGCTGGTGCCACTCGCTGAGCCCCTGAGACCTTAGGGTGTGAGCGCAGGGGTGGGGGATGTAGGGGTGGGGAGACTGAAGAGAAGGACCCTGGGGACTCTGTGTGACCTGAGAGGTGACTCCACAGGAAAACAGAAATTTGTTCTGTAGCATTCTCTGGACTCTGAGTCTGACCATTCAGTTTTCCTTCTGAAGATCCTGCAAGGCGCCTGTTACCGCCATTCTTGGGGTCATCATGGAGTGTGTGCACATGTGTTAGACCAGCTCCTGCTGGGGGTGCTGCAGAACAGGTGAATGGAGGCCCAGGTGGCAGGATGAGGGGGCGGTGAGGGACAGAACCAGCAGTTGCTGTGGAGAGAGGAGGAGGAGAGATTGGCAGGAGGCTCGGGGCAGAGGAGGATAATGAGAGGTTTCCGGTTTGTGTGACTGTGGGGTGGGGGATATGGATGGCGAAGCCACTGGGCAAGAAGAGACTGAGGAAGGAGGGGCTGGTCTGGGAGGAAGGTTGCTGAGGGCTGTGTCTCCAGTTGACCTAAGATGGGAGGTCCAACATCAGAAGGTGGAGGGGAAATCATTTCCGACATTTTTGGCTTCATGAGAAGTATCTCAATATGTTTGATATTACTTATGGCTCTTGTACCTGTCTGCAAGGAGACAAACTTTGTTAATGATGATGAGCAAGGAAACAAAACAAAACAAAACAAACAAAAACTTGATTCCTACTCCAAACACTGCTCCCAGCTCCCTGTGTGGCCCTCGGTATAAAAATGTGAGGCCATCTGTTAGGGGAGAAATCTTGGACTATGGCTTGCTACTCACAGTCATGTGACCCTGGGTAAGTCCCTTCCCTTCTCTTGGCCTCAGTTTCCTCATGTGTAGCATGAAGAAGTTGGACGAGAGGATTTCTGAGGGGCCAACTATGTTTACCACAAGCGACATGACCCTCCTCCATGTCTCCCACCTTGCTGGGGTGGCCCTCAGTGCTGATGACAAATGCAGGGCTCTGTAGTCACGGCGCTAGTGGTTAGTGCTGGTTCCAGGCCTCGGAGCCAGGCGGTGCCTCACAAAACAAATCGAGTTTGTGTTTGAAAATTAAAGTGACCCAATAGACTGGCCTTTTAAAATTCAACATTGGTTTTGCGGACAAAGGGATTGAATTAGTAAGAAGGAGAGGGGACAGGGAGGGCCGGTTCACCGTGCGTGGACTTGCTGGTGGGCAGCCTTGCCCATTGTGAGCTTAGCGTCTCTGACTTCTGCCGCAAACAAACCTCTCTCCTCCTTGCCTGCCAGGAGCACAAATGAAAACCTCCCCATGTTTTGCCCAGAGAGGAGGGCAGTCCTTAGAAAGCAGTGTTCAGTTTTATTTTTAAATTTTATTCTAAAAATATTTTATCTATTAGTTTTAGAGAGAGGGGAAGGGAAGGAGGCAGAGAGGGAAAGAAACATCAACGTATGGTTGCGTTTCACCTGCCTCCAGCTACATACCTGGCTGGAGATCTGGCTGGAGACCTGGTTATGTGCCCTGGCTGGGAATTGAACCAGTGACCTTTGGGTTTGCAGGCAGGTATCAGCCAGGGCAGGTATTCAATTTTATTTTTTAATTAAAAAAAATTTTTTTTAATTTTATTTTTCTGTATTTATTTTTTATTTATTATTAAAAAATAGATTTTAATTATTTCCAGAGAGAGGAAGGGAGAGAGGCAGAGAGGGAGTGAAACATCAATGTATGGTTGCCTTTCACCTGCCTCCAGCTACGGACCTGGCTGGAGACCTGGCTTGCAACCTAGTTATGTGCCTTGACTGGGAATTGAACCAGCAACCTTTGGGTTTGCAGGCTGGTGCTTTATCCACTGTGCTACCAGCCAGGGCTCAATTTTAAATAGAGGGCCAAGAAAGGCCTCACTGGGAAGGTGACATTTGAGCAAAGGCCTGAAAGATGCAAGGGAATGGGTCATGTGGAGTCCTGGAAGGGGATTTCAGGCAGATGGCACAGCTAGTGCAAAGGCCCTGAGCTGATGGTATGCCTGGTGTGGCTTAGAACAATGGGGAGGCTAGGAGAAGGGCAGTGGGGTACCAGGGCAAAGGTGATATGGGGGGAAGAGGTGCAGGTAGCCATTTGCAGCCCATGGCAAGAGCTGGGTTTTCAGACCCAGTGGGATGGCAGTGAGAGAGGATGTTGATCAGAGGAAGACTGTTGTGTGACTTGCAGTCATGGAGGAACCAGGCCCAGGGCTCATCTTGGAGGCTCTGGGTATGAGAGCAAAGAGAGCCACCGGCAGCCCAGGGAGGGACCCTGTGCAATGATGTGGTGGGAGGAGCAAGTGAGAGCAAGTAGTCATCCTGCAGCGTGACCCAGACTTCAGATGTGATGTGGTGACGTTGCCCTGAGGGGATGGGGAAAAGAGAGCATTAGAGGGGTGGAGATCAGATCAGGGTTAGATGTGTAGGGCTGAGAAGCCTGCTAGACACCTGAATGGAGTCCTAGCTGGATAGAAGGCCTGCGGTCAGAGGAGATGAGCAAATTTGGAAATTTTTAGTGTAGGGATGGCCGCAGCTGAAATGCGGTCACCCAGGAATGAGTGCCAATGAAGACAAGATGAGTCCAGACACCCCTGGTAATTAGAGATGGGGGTTGAGAATGTGTCACCCCAACCTCACCACCCCCAGGAACTGCTGTGAGAATAAGGAATGTGAGTCCTGACATTTTTGTGAGCCACAGGGGCCTTGCAGCCCTGCCAGGGTGGGCATGGTGAGACCCCACCATAAGCTGCCATCCCAGGAAGAAGGTTCCAGGGGAAGATGTGCATGTGGGGAGTTAGCTGGAAGTGCTCTTGGGAGCAGGTCCTATGGGGAGCAAAGGCAGCAGGTTTGTGTGGAGGGAGAGTCCCGCTGTGAGGCCTCAGCCAGTTCATGGGGAGCTTGGTTGGTGGCCCTTCAGAGAGTCCCTGAATATAGGCACAAAGGCTCTGCATGGAACAGTCCCTGGATGTGGGCCTCCCTGGAGGGTGGGGCATACATACCCTTGGGCATGGCAGCTCCCTTCGGCCCAGGCACTGGAAGCAAAGGGTTCTGGGACCTTGAGCACTGGGTGCTGCCGTGAGCTGGGGAACAAGTGCCTTCCTCCCATTGGGGACCTGAAGCTCCCCAATGGGGGAAATGACTAGGTCCTTATAAAACAAATAAGAGAGTAGGTGAGTTTGAGGTTCCCTGGAGTCAGGACTGGTAGACTTGAGGAGTTGTGATGTGTCCTCAATCCAGGTTAGGTTTTCTTTTGTGTTCCAAAATTTCTGCAGCTGAATTATGTAAAGTGAGAAGCCTGGTTCCAGAGATTCACAGGACAGGCCTCACGTCTGTCCAGGTGGTGAGGGAGGAGGAGCAGAAGCCTGAAGGAGCTGAGGCCAGATGACAAGCATCAGGCCAGGTGACAAGTGGCAGCACACCCAGCGGGGATGAATGCAATGATGAGGGTTCCTTGGAAACTTCCAGAAAGACCATGGAGGGACCCATGTTAAAATCTGCATGTTCAGACTATCATCACTTAGCTAGAACACAGAAGGTCAGCCTTCCCAAAGGCCAAGGAATTGCAGCCGTGAATTTCACAACTTTCCTCTGTTGTTTTTTTCTGTTCAGCAGGTTGGATAGTCAGGCTTACAGGGATTGAGCCATTTTCTAGCTAAATCAGTGAAAACCATGTTGCTCTCTTTCCCCCCAGATTTTTACATTCATATGTAATCATGTATATTATTTGTAGTAGTCAACATTAGGGCCTTAGTGCCAATAGATCTTGCTCAAATCCTGGCTGAGTCACATGTGAGCTGTGTGACCTTGGGTAAGTCATTTACCCTCTCTGAGCCCCTGCTTCCTCAACTAGGGAGAATAATATCTATCTTATTGCGATAGTATATAGGCAAGAAAGCACCTTTTCTGCTTCTGCTGTTAGGAGCCCAAGACCTGGGCCTGAAAGGATGTGCCAATTTCCTTGGCTCCCAGGGAGAGGACGGTACTTGGGTGCAGCATTCCAAGAACCTCCCACTTGGGCAAGTTTCTTATTCCTGCCAGTGGGCACCACTGTTCCCCATCCACTCAGCCTGTGATAAGCCAGTGACAATGTTATCGCAGCTGCCAGGCCCTGTGGGGCAGAATTCTTTTGTTGGGCAGTCTTGGCTCATGTGGGGGTTCTGGGTGTATTGAGGTTTAGAAGGGCTGTTGAGGGGGCCTGGGGCAGGGCCTGGCTCCTAGCAGATGCTGGGTGAGCATTCACTGAACATAGTCGTTGACCCAGAGCTCTACAGATGGTAGGCAAGACCTTCACCTGGAAAGAGGGAGCCTGGAGTTGGAATGAGTGCTCACATGTCACTGTGTGATCCCAGTCAAGTCACTTCACCTCTTGGAGACTCTTAAAACCATCCATCAAGTGGAAATAATGATACCAATTATGAATTGTAAAGTGCAAACCAGGTGTCTACCGATGGATCAATGGATATAAGAACATGTGGTCCAAATATGCAAAGGAATATTATTCAGCCTTAGAAAAGAAGGCAATTCAAATGCACACTATAATATATGTGCCTTAAAGACTCTGTGCTAAGTGAAATAAACCAGTAACAAAAACGCAAATGCTGTGTGATTCTACTTATATGAGGGCCATAGAGTAGTCAGATACATAGCGACAGAAAGCAGGCTGGTGATTGCCAGAGACTTAGGGTTCAATGGGGACAGGATTTCAGTTGGGGATGAAGGAAAAGTTCTGCAGATAAGTGATCGTGATGGTTGTACAATAAAAATGTACTTAATGCCATTGAACTGTGCACTTAAAAATGGTATAACATTTTATGTGCATTTTAGCACAATGCAAAAAAAATTTAAAAAGTGCTATGTAATCACTAGCTCCTGTGTGAAAATACAATTTACCTCTACTGGAATTGAGCCTTTCCACTTGCCCACAGTGTGAAATGTCTGAATCCTGAATAATTTAAAATTTCCAGTGAATTCTTAATGTCATCAACTTTTTAGAGGGTTATGGTGATGCCTTGGGGTCAGAAGGAGTGATGGTCTCTGCATTTGAATGTCCTAAAGCTGCTCAAGGTGGAGCTGCCACCAACAGAGGTCACGACTGTGCCTCTAAAATGCTTCCCAGTTCTCACTGATTTTCACTGTTACCCCCATAAGATTTGTGCCCTTGAGGGAGGAAAATGAGGTTCTTCCCTATGGGTTGATAGAATGACCTCACTAAAGCACTTAACCCAATGTTATAATAGATCTTTATCTCGAGCTGAAGGAAGTTCCTTCATAAAAAGGAAAAAAGTCTAAGATAATGGAAAATCTCATTAAACTTTCATTGGCTGTATCTTGAAATGAGTGTTGTAAGACAAAATATAGGTTAGTATGTTGAATTGTGCCAAGTGAGTTCCTTAAGTCAGTGTCTCTTAAAGTGTAGACCACATGAGTCGGAGTCACCATGGAGTCTTATAAAAAGGATACACGATCCAGGGTTTCACCTGAGACATCTTGAATCAGGATTTGGGCAGGAGTGGGGTGAGTGGAACCTGGGAATTTGTATTATTGACAGAGCCCTTGGTGATTCCTATTGACTGATGGAAAAATAAGAGCTCAGGGCCCGCCCAAGTGAATTCATTAGGAAGCCTGGGACAGACACAGTGGCCATGTGGATGGCCACCATTTTGGTGGGAGAAAAGCCAGCGATAGTGCCAGGGGACTGGGTGAGGTCACAGAGAGGCAGCAAGCAGGGCTAATGCTGGCCGGGAGTTCCAGGAAGGGCTAAGCAGCTGCCTCCTTTTAGAAAAAGAAATCATCAAACCAGACTGGCTGAGAGGCAGAGGTTCCTGGCAAGTAGGTTTAACCAGAAAGTTCACTTGAGCCTCATCCAATAGTTTAGAATTAACTAGTGCCCAGTTAACAGTGCATTTTCTGCCACCACACTACTATATATGGGTCCCACATAGTCCTTGATCCTCCATATTCCAGAACATCTTTCCTGCCCCACTATTGTGGCCTTTAATCCTCTGCATTTTAAGTATTTGTTTATGAATTTGTTTCCCATCTAAGACTGGGATTTCTTAACCAGGAATTACCTGGGGTACCTCTCAGGATGGGCACATAGTAGGCACTTTCAGAATAGTTAAACGAGGATCTGATGAACTTTCTGGCTACTTAGACACCAAATCTGTTTGCCAGAGAATTCTTTCTCTTAACCAGCCTGGACTTCTGGCTCGAGTCCAGAGATGGTAGTTTTGAGAGAAGTACTGTATGCAGTGAAGGCAAATTCATGTCCAGAGTGCCTCTTTTTTTTTTAAATATGGAACACTTCACGAATTTGCATGTCATCCTTGTGCAGGGGCCATGCTAATCTTCTCTGTACCATTCCAATTTTAGTATATGTGCTGCTGAAGCGAGCACCAGAGTGCCTCTTTTAGAAGAACAGAGCTGCCCCTTCCAGTGTATTCAACCAGCCACCAGGTACTTGCTGGTGAGAATAGTGTCATACTGGGACTTGTTTCTGGCAGGCTGGGCACTGAGCAGAGGCCAGGCCAGCCTGGGTGAGTAGAAACCCATGTTTCTGAGCCCATGCATGCCCTCCACCCCTGCTCCTTTGACCCACTGGGCAATGGCAGAAGGACTGAGATGAGAGCCTCACTGGTGTCCACAGAATGATCATGCCATCAACTCCATTATTAAAATTCTCTTCTGCTCAAGTCACCCTTTGGTGAGCATTAACATGGGATACAAATATCTTCACATTCTTTGCCCATTTACAGAAATCTATACTATATCTCTTCCCCTGACCTTGTTGTCACCAATTTTCCAGTGATGTTCCTGACCATCCAACCAAACCATTTTCCCACAGCTCATGAGTTGGTATAGACCCTTACCTGTGGCCACTTCTTCCAGGTAAAATTTGCAATCAGGTGCACTCTTGAAATCTCTGCTCACTGGGAGTATTTCCCTTCACCTGCCCTTCAGGAATGTTCCAAATGGGACTGCAGTGCTGCAGGACCCAGCTGTGGACTCTGAACCCAGTTTGCACTGATTCTGAAGCCGCAAACTGTTACATTCTACAACTACTGCTCACTTTGTTTAATTAATATTTTATTTCTTTAAAAAGATTTTATTTGTTATTTTAATTTTATTTTTTTACTGTTTTATTTATTTTATTATTATTATTTTTAGAGAGAGGGGATGGGAGAGAGGCAAAGAGGGAGAGAGAGAAACATCAATGTATTTTGCCTTTCACCTGCCTCCAGCCACAGACCTGGCTGGAGACCTGGCTTACAACCTGGTTATGTTGCCCTGGCTGGGAATCGAACCAGTGACCTTTGGGTTCTCAGGCCGGCACCTTATCCACTGTGCCACCAGCCAGGGCCTATTTGTTATTTTCAGAGGGGTAGGGAGAGAGGCAGAGAGACAGAGAGACATCAATGTATAGTTGTTTAATTATTAAGCTTCTGTTTTAATATTCTTCAGAGGAGACCCAATCCAATGGAAGGAAGCTCTTTTCACTATACAGACTTTTTCCTTAGTAAGTTGAAAATGGTCCCCCCTTCTTGACCAGCTGTTAGTATTCATGCCCAGGGGATAGGGGTCCTGAGATTCAGTTCTGTCTCCTCTTCCCCGTGACAGCTGTTTAAATGTTTGGAGACCCTTGTTGAACCCTCCATCTAGGCATTTCCCTCCTATTACATTTGACGGCAGTCATGCACTGTGATTTCTAGACTTCCCTCTAAAGCCATGCATGACCCTGACATATTTCCTGCAGTTAGGACATAGCCTCAAGGCTCAGAGACAAAACTCTGAGACTTTATAGGCTTTATTTCCAGGAACAAACAAGGCTCTGGGACAGGCATAAATGTCTAGAGTTAGCTCCTGGACAGTTGTCTTCATTTAGCGCATGTTGCATGAGTACTTACTATGTGCAGGACTTGAAGACTACATTGATGGGCCATGTCCATGGACTACTGAAGGCCAGTTCAAGAGGAGCAGCTCTAAGAAGGCTACTTTTTTTTTTAAGATTTTATTTATTATTTTGCAGAGAGAGGGGAAGGGAAAAAGGCAGAGAGGGAGGGAGACAGCAATGTATGGTTGCCTTTCACATGCCTCCAGCTACAGACTTGGCTGGAGACCTGGCTTGCAACCTGGTTATGTGCCCTGGCTGGGAATTGAATCAGCAACCTTTGGGTTTGCAGGCCAGGATCTACCCACTGAGCCACCAGCCAGGGCAAAGAAGCCTGCTTTTTGACATCAACAGCAGTGAGACAAATGGAGGTCAAGTGCCTGGCACACAGTTGGAGCCTCCCTTCCCACACCTCAAACTCTTTTGATATTAGTGGGAAGTAGGAACTGCATTAACCTCACACTGGCTGGGGTACTAGAATTAGTGAGGCTTGTTCCTAACCCTGTGAATACTGGGTGGTGATGGGTACATTGTCTTGCCTGAGATGCTCAAGCATGCCATCACAGACAGCATGCATTCTTATCTTTTTTTTTTTTTTTTTTTAAAGATTTTATTTCATTATTTTTAGAAAGAGGGGAAGGGAGAGAGGCAGAGAGGGAAAGAGACATCAATGTATGGTTGTGTTTCACCTGCCTCCAGCCACAGACGTGACTGGAGACCTGGTTGCAACCTGGTTATGTGCCCTGGCTGGGGAATCGAACCTGCGACCTTTGGGTTCACAGGCCTGCCCCTTATCCACTGTGCTACCAGCCAGGGCAGCATTCTTATCTTGATGCCTAAGCAAGATCAGAAAGTTTGAGCAGTTGGTTTGTTCATCTACCACATATTTTAAGATAGATTTATTAACTCATTACTACATCATCTAACTAGTATGCAGCAAGGAACTGTCACGTCTTTTGACCTACACGCCCTGCTTCCTGAGCTATAGCTCATGGTTGCCTGCACTTTTGCAGCCTCAAGATTTCTGGTCCCTTTCATATTCTATTTAACATTCTGTTCCTTTTGCTTGCCATTTAAATGATTTCCTATAATTGTTTCTTTCAAATGCCCAGGAGGGTTTTAGGGAAGTATAGATTGTTGCTTTAAAAGCACTCATGGTGTAGCAGTGGTATGTTGCTTTAATTAAGCCACAGGCAGTTGATTTATCTATTTATTCTTTCCCCCACCCCTCTCTATCGGTCATGTTTCAGCTCAAACACACACACATACATACAGATATATATATATATATATATATATATATACACAGGTGCAGACATATGAGGTCTGTCCAGAAAAAGTCCATCCATTGTTAATATTACTAGAAGAGTTTGGGTGACATCCGTGTAACCTGGCAGCCAAGGAGAGTGGACTGGAATGCACATGCATGAACAGTGATGACTTCACTGTACTAGTCAGTGGGGGCGGTAGACCCCATTGAGTAAGCATGTGTACTATACGGCCACTGCATTCAAAATGACCGTGCGAGTTGAGCAATGAATCTGCATCAAGTTTTGTGTTAAGCTTGAATTCCTCTGCAGAAACTGCTCGGATGATTCAGAAGGCCGCAGCTATGTGGTGATTGGCAGTTGGCTCATGACAACATGCCCGTTCATGCAGCACATCTCGTGCAGTTTTTTTGGTGAAACATCAAATCACCAAGGTAGCTCATCCCAGATTTGGCACCCTGCGACTTCTGGCTTTTCCCAAAACTAAAACCCCCTTTGAAAGAGAAGAGATTTCAGACCTTCAATGAGATTCAGGAAAATATGACAGGGCAGCTGATGGTGACTGGGAGAACTGTGTGAGGTCCCAAGGTGCCTACTTTGAAGGAGATTGAGGCATCACTATCCTGTGTACAATATTTCTTATACCTTCTTTAATAAATATATATTTTTCATAGTACATGGCTGAATACTTCTGGACAGACCTCACACACACACACACACACACACATGCACACAAATTATGTTTAGAGTAAAATATATACACAGCCAGCTGCAAACATTTTGTTTCCATGGAGACAATTCTACAAGGGCTTAAAATCATTGCTTAATGTATAAAGGTATCAAAAGACTCATTCATTCCTCAGGATCTTGGTCTTTCTCATGTATGTACAGTAATGAAACTTACATAACTCTCACGTGTAGGAAATTCAGTGCTCTTACCAACTATAAAAACCTATTTGTGGGCATTGAGTTATGTGAGGGATTTCAGAAGCATTTGCCAAATATTGCTACTGCTCTCAGATTGCCAACAGCATTCTGTTGGGAGTGGGCAGTGTGTGATCAGTACAGAGAGACTCAAGGTACTTTGTGGGACATCTTGGAGCCGTGTCTGTGTCGCAGTGCTTCTCTGGTGACACCATCACCAGTGTTCATGCAGGACTGTCACGCACATCTCCACAGAGCTTGCAGGGCTGGGCAGGCCAGGGCCCAGGCTACTTGCTTTGTCCCAGGGAGAAAGGCTTCCTTGGCCAGGGAGCTCCAGGTCCAGGTGTGAGAGGCCAGTGCCAAGGAAGCAGTGCAGGGGGTGCTGGCACACAGCCTTCTGCTTCCCCCACCGGGTGACCCAGGTCCAGGTGTTCATTGTTTTAACTCATCCAGAGGAGAAGGGTGACCTTCCAAGGGGTTGGAGGAGTGCTGAGACCCAATGCAAAATGCTTGGAAAGAGACTTGAAAAAACAATGGTTGTTTCACAGGGGGTTAGGTTGGTGCGGTGACAGTCGGGGCCTATGTAGCCCACAAAGTGACCTTGTTTCCTTCCCAGTGAGACAAGGTTGTCATTCAAGACTTGAAAGTTCTCACCCATATCTTCTCTCCTCCTTGGGGCGGTAACCTCCTTTTGGTTATTACATGTTTCTGTACCCCTACCGTACCCCACAATGTTAAGCAGCCTGCCTCTGACAGATGAGCAATACAGCACAGTCTTCAAGAGCTCTGATTCCCAGTCAGAAAAATGGGCATCATGAAAATGCCCACCTCATAAGGTCGGGAGGACAAGGTGGCTAGAAGCACCAGCAAGAGGCGGGCAGATAGAAAGTCTGGTGAGTAGGAGCTCCAAGAACCCCTGTAGTCGGGTCCAGGGCAGCTGCTCTGATGGGTTAGGCGCTTCCCTTCCAATGTTTCCCTCTGTTGTATTCAAATCAGGTAACAATGGGCTGTCGCTCTGGGAGGGGCGGAGGGTAGTCCCTCAGATCCTGGTGGCCCAGTCCACTGGAAGGGCAGAAACCTCTTTGGCTGGACGTCTGGACCATGGACAGAGATCTGAGTGACGAGGACAGTAAGTATAGCCAGATGGCATGGGCCGTCCACTTCTATAGCAGGCATGGAGCTGAAACCTTGCTCTGTCCTTAGTGCTGTTTCAGGTTCTGTGTCTGCCCCTCTGAGAGCATCCCTTCCTTCCTTCTTTTCTTACACGCTTGAAGTCCATTTACTGCCTGCAGGCTGCTCTTCTACAGCATCTCTGAGCAATGGAAAAGGATGGTAAAAGCTCAAGATGAGAACTTTTCTCCCCAACAATGTTAATATTGCCCAAGTCTTACCATCTTTATCCTTCCTTTCAAGAAAGGTCTTTACTCATGGTCTCCCCCTAGCTGAGAGCCCTCGTGTTCATTACTGCTCCTAAAACAGCCTGGGTGACCCCATTCTGTCATTACTGGGACAGAAATACAATGAAATCTGAGGACTATTTAAAGAGATGAAGAAAGAAATGGTATTTTTAGGGTGAAAAAAAGTGCAATGTTTAAAGAATGGAAAATTTTTTATCCTGAATTGGAATGATAGATGTGGTACAGTAGGAGTGGAAACTGAGAAGCTAGGGTTCAAGTCCCGACTGTGCTATGAATTAGCTGTGTAATTGTGAGCAAGTTATTTAATCTCTCTAAGCCCTGATTTCCTCATCTATAAAAGGAGATTGGGTGAGGAATTCTTAATCTAAAGACCATGAAGTGTCGGCAAAATGTTGTGTGAATGTGTGTGTGCATGATTTTTTGTTTTTGTTTTTGTTTTTTTGAGAGGTGGGGGATGCACAGATTTCATTTGAATTCCAGAGAAGGCTGGAGACACTAGGCCATTTTCATAGTTACTGACCTCGGTGACCTTGAAGGTCTTTCAAAGGTCCAACATTCTCTATTGTCTTTAATGTTGTTGTCTTAAAGCTTTACACTTCAGAGCCAAAGTGGGATATAAAATGAACTCACACCAATCTTAGAACTCAATTTAAATTTTTTCGAATCCTTTTTCATGTTGAAGTGGAAGCTGTTTGAAGATATTTTAGCATGTGTTTGAGGAGGACCTAATCTGATATATAGGAAATTGTGTATTCATACTCTTATTTTAACAAGCTTCTATTAACATTCAAGTGCAATCTTTTCTCTTCAAAACACTGCTCAATAGCAGTCTTCCATTTTATACTTGGAATTTCTCTTAGTAGAAATGGGCCAAGTCAGATCTTAATTCAAATGTAAGCTGTGCCTTCTAGTACCTGGGTGACTTTGTTTAAGTCCCTTGACCATTCTGAGCTTTATTTCCCCCCATTAAAATAGAGATGGTGTCATCTGGCAGATTTATTAAAGGATTAATTGGATGTATTGGGTTGGCCAAAACATCTGTTATGTATTTTTTCATAAAAATAAATGACACATTTGTCGTTTTTACCAATAACTTGATTGATTTGGAGGTTTTGAGTATGTCAGCTACCTCCCACCATTGGCTTCTAGTGGGTAGAGGCCAGGGCGCTGCTAAACATCTTCCAATGCATAAGACAATCCCACAGCAAAGGATTATTTGGCCAAAATGTCAATAGTACTAAGACACTTTTCAAACCACTGCATAAGTCTTTCTTTGTGCTTCAGTTACATTGTTAGTTTTCTTAAAATAGTAAAGCATAATGCATCGAAAATGCTGCATATTTTTCTTCCATCTTCAACATTAAAATGGCTGCACACAAATTCACAAATTTTGATGTTTTTTATGCATACAGATATGCTAGCTTTCATAATACAGTCTAACAAATTGTTTTGAGTGAAGTTAAAGACAACTAAGCATTAGTAGAGCCATTGTATGGGAAAAATGTAACAAAGTTTTTGGCTAACCCAATAAAATACCTAAAACCTTCCTTAGTTCAGAGTGGGTATAAAATAAATATTGACTATAGAAAGTTATCAGATTTTGTCCCCCAAAGCTTTAAAATTTAACTTATTAATGGACGGTATTATCACCTGTGATGTTTCTGTTTTGGCATCATCCTGGTAGTAAGCAAGGCAAGAGTAAGGTGAATGCTTTAGTTCCCTTAAAATTCTAAGATTTATGATAACATTTATGATAGACTTCGATTCTGTCATAGAGTCACCCTATGTGCTGATTTCTAATATAATCAAACCTTGGGTCAGCACTTAGGGTCTACTGCAAGAGATGGAATTATCCAGAGAAGTTTTTTGTTTGTCTTTTTTTTAAGATTTTTAAATTTTTAAATTATTTTAGAGAGAGGAGAAGGCAGAGAGGGAGAGAGACGTCAATGTATGGTTGCCTTTTACCTGTCTCCAGCTACGGACCTGGCTGGAGACCTGGCTTGCAACCTGGTTATGTGCCCTGGCTGGGAATCAAACCAGTGAGTGACCTTTGGTTTTGCAGGCCGGCACCCTACCCACTGTGCCACCAGCCAAGACTAGAAGTTTTTAAATACTAAGTCAATGAACTCTGAAGCATTGGACATTTTTGCTCCAGGTTTCAGCCTTACTAATTGCTCTTGAACTTCCATAAAGTACATGCTCTGCCTTAGGTGAGAGATGGCTGCCCACCTCGTCTAGCTGAGTTATCCTTCCAGTCCCTTAGTTTTTGAGTCATATGTGGGCAGCTTCAGCGAGAGAATATTTTCCTCCAATCACACACACACTATGGGACCAAAGGTAGGTGGCATGAATGGGGCCATCCACATGGAAGTCACGTGGAAGGCTGTTTAGCACCACTACCATCACGCTGGGTTGCCTCTGACAGTGTCACCACCTGGAGGTAGCGTCTCCCACCACTGGCTGGAACACCTTCAGTGGTGGGCTGGTCCCCCTTCTACGGCTGACATGGTCACAAGCTTTCTTACATTGAGTTTATATCTCTTTCCCTAGAGCTTCTACTCTTTGGTATTTATTCTACCAGCCCAAGGCTTCTCCGAACATGTCTGTCCTATGTTTAAAATAAGAGCTGCTCAGAGTCTTTTTTTTTTTTTTCTTCTCTAGCTTGACCAGATCCTGCTTCTTCAGGGGTCCCAGATATAATGTGTTGTTAATCACTTTTCTCTTGGAGGGAAACTTAAGCCCCTCCCAGAAATGGTAAGCAAGAGCCTCTTCAGGTACCATGGGCTGTAACAAGAGCCCTTGGTAATTTTAGGAGGAAGTGTACTGGTCCAGGACCAGAGGGCCTCTGAGGTACCTCCCTACTCCTGGTACTGGTCCCTAGTGAGGTGGTGGCCATGATCTGAGGCCAAAAAATGATCACCATCAGTGGCTCAGTGCTGAAGAGATGAGACTGTGCCCTTGGCATCCGGACCAGCCCAGCTCCCCAAAGGTTTCTTAATTAGAGGGCCCCTCACCCCAGCTGAGGTGGGAGTCCAAGGCTGCATCTGAAGTTATCATGGTTGCTGGATGCTGTCACTGGACTTCTGGGCAGGATCCCAGCTGCCAGAAGCCTTGGTTACTGGCCTTGGGTCCTCAGTGTTTTTCACACATCCCTTGGGATGGAGGTATGGCCACCGGGAAGGCAGGTCTTGCTGGCCAGGTTGACTCTGGCCTTGCGGGGTCCATCCGGTCTTTCCTGTAGGCTGCCATATTCCGGAAGGGGGTCTTGGGTCTGGAAACGCCTCATGGAAGATACTGTCCCCTTTGGGGGGTAAGAAATAAAAGCTTTAATGACGCCATATCATAGCTTAGAGGATGTCACAAGAACTCTCCCAAATGTGTTTCCACAGCATCCGTCACCCACAGCACTGTTTGCTCCTCTCAGTGACCATCCTCCTTGAGTCCTGTTTTAGGGAAAGGATATCAAGGCTCTGAAAAAGCTAAGGGAGTTTTCCTCTAAGTCTACAAAGCAGGCTAGCTATATTGTGCTGTGCTCATGGTTAGGGGGAAAAGGATAAATAAAAGTATCAACCTACCTTCAAGGTGTTCAAAGTCTAGCATGGGAAGCAGACCTCAAACAGGTATTTCACAAATGCTAATCCCTCTAAAGCCATTTGGCAAAAGCAGTGCTAGATAGTGGAGTTCTCCTTCCAAAGCAACGGAGTTCTGAGGTCACAGAGAAGGAGAACCACTCCCAGGCCAGCTTTGCAGGAGGTGAGACCTGGGCTGAGTCAGGCTGAACCAGGTGATGGGGCGTCACAGGCAGGGACAGCCAGAGCAAGGGCTGAGAGAAATGGTTTGGCATATGAATGAGCATCAGCGCAAACCTCATGTCATGACAAGACAAGTCACCTCCAGAAAGGAGAGGCCGTTCTTAGAAAGCCCAGCCCCCATGTGGGCCTCTCTGGGCATGATGGCACTTTCCCCAGAGCATGAGCTCCACATTCCCACTTACTGAAAATGTGCTGTGACATTTGCTGCATTCTTTCTTGGCACACCAGAGGGGCCTACGTAACTCTAAGGAAAACTTCTACCAGGTCTTCTTTCCCCTATTTCTCTTTGTGTTGGTCTCACTCGCATTATATTTGCTTCCCCAAATATTTTCTCAGTGGTCCCCACCCTGAGGCCTCCACACTTCTCTCTCAAGCTGTAAGCAGGCTTATCCCCACCCCTGTGCCCTCTCCCACTTTCTACTCTCTCATTTGTCCCTAGCCATTTACCCTCCCCAGTTAACTGTCTTCCCTCATCTCACCCTGCTCTGGACAACATAGGAAAAGGTTTCCTCCATCACGTGAGCAGATGAGAACTTTTTCTTCCTGTCCCACAGGTACTATAGGGCCTTATCTGACAAGTTCAGGAGCTTGGACATTAGCCGCGGGTAGTAGTGAGCCACTGCGGTCTTCAACACATTGCTGACCGGTCACGAAAAATCTCCTGCTTTCAAACCCAAACATTGTTGACCAATAACAAGCTAACTGGTGCTTGCACTTGCATTAGCTTTTATATAAAATTGCCAGTTAACAATGTGTTAAGAGAGGGGATGGGCTGGCCAGGCTTTCTGGTCTTGCTAGGAAGCCCTGTAGTTGGTGTAGCCAATGGTTGGTTGGTTTGTTCTTCTTGGCAAAACAGGACTTCTTTCTTTGTCCTGTAATCACCTGACCCTCCTTATTTTGCTCCTTTATGTTATTTTAAATTACGGTAAAATACATATAACACAACATTTGCCATCTTAACCATGTTTAAGTGTACAGTTCAGCACAATCACGTAGTCATGCAACCAGTACCACCATCCACTCCAGAACCTTTTGATTTTCTCCAGCTGAAGCTGTGCCCATCGAGTAAAAAACTCCCCACCCCCGGGAAACCCCATTCTACTTTCCGTCTCTGTGAATTTGTCCACTTGACTCTCTCTTGCACCTTGGTAAGTATAATTTAAATCAAGCCATTTTTGTGCACCAGCTGTATGCAAGAAGCAGGGGTTCCCTCTCTAAAAGGGGCTCTCCCACCTGTTGAAGGAGATCGAATATGAAACAAACTAAAGCGAGATAGCAGTGGGGAGCCATCTGAGCAGAGAAGGGGCGCAATTTCAGGGCTTGTAAAGTGGTTAATCTGGAGTTAGGGGCAGAAGATGTGGACTCCATTTATCATCCGAAATAAAGGGACTGACATTTAAAAGACAAAGTTAAGAGGCTATCCATTGACTACACCTTTCTCTGCAACGAAAATTTTTTTCTGTACAAACAAAAAGTAGCTGGTGGCTGGTGAGCAGAGACACTGCCTTGGTAGCACTCTGCAAAGCTTCCTCAGCAAGCCCTTGACGCCATCTGCATGGAGCCGTTGGCTACTCAGTCAAGATGAAAGGCCGCTGGGCTCGGAGTCAGCACCTGCGTTCTAAGTACTATTTCTGTCTCTGCCATGAATGTCTGCCCTTGTTGCCCCAAATCACATCTCTGAGCCTCTTCTTGTTCTGTTACAAAATGGGAAAGCAGTGGTTGTTGTGAAGCGCAACAGGGATCATGCCTACGCCATCCTTTTGTGAACCACGGGACACAATGCATGCATTAGGGTGGGGTGGCCCAGCTGGACAACTGCCCTGGAACTCAGCCCCAACTCCGTGGAAACAGCCAAGTGCCTGGTGGCTCCCTCTGGAGTGCCCTATGCGGGGTGTCACACAATGCCCCATGACGTCCGCGTTCCTGTTGTGCCTGATGAGATCTGCACAGGAAATGACACATCCGCCTACACCTCAGCCTGGAGTCCTTTATTTTTGTACATAACATAATGGTGAGATTAATTTAGCTCTGACGAAGCATGACTGCCTTGGAGGTCAGGGTGGCTCCTGGTTGATGGATGGAGCTCTGAGTTTCCCACCTCTCATTCTTCCCCTCTTCCTGCCCCTGTGTTTGGTTTCCAGCCAGGCGTAGTACCATATGGCATCGCCGTCTTCTCGTGGGGAACAGGATTGCTGTCCTAGCTGACCCAAGACTTCTGGGTGGGCGGGGGCCATCCCAGGGGAAATGGCTGTGATGGTCTTGCTTTTTTTTCTATGCTTGACATTTCCATTGTCCCTTGGCTTAGAGGAACACAAAGGAGGAGGAAGGACTTGCCTCTTCAGGTCCATGGCATTGACTGAGCATTTATTAAATGCCAGTCCCAGGGTTCAGAGCTGTGCACGAATTGTGTCATTAGATGGGCTCTTGTAGGGCCTTGTATGCCATGGTTTATCTCCAGGGCATCAGAGCCCAGACTCCTAACCACGGAGCCTCAGGGATTCTGATCCAGCCACGCTGGCTACAGTCCAACCCTGACCTTCATCTTTAATTCTAATACCCGGGCTCACGGGAACTGCAGTGGATGTATGTGGGTCTTGGTTCCAGAAAGTTCAGATTCTAGCTCCACCTCCTGACCCCCTCAAACCCTCCACACAGGTGAGTGCCTAGGTCAGGATGGGCAAAATACAGCCCAAGGGCCAAATCTGACCCACAGCCTGTTTTATGCAAAGTTTTGTTGGAACAAAGCCACTCTCATTCAATTGTGTATATTCTATGGCTGCTTTGAGGTTACAATACCTGAGCTGAGAACTGAGACAACCACTTGGCCCACAGAGTTTATAATATTTACCACCTGACTATTTACAGAAACTGTTTGCCAGTCCCTGGGTCGCTGGTGGCTAAAATAGCTTAGAATGACAATCAACTCATTAGTAACAAACCAATATTGGGAACCACGGTATGAATATTAATTCTCTGTTATCATGCTGGGGACTTCTGTCCCCACTGGCAGGCCTCAGGTTGAAACTTGGGACACTGTCCCTTTGTGCCACACCCACTTCCATCCTGGCTCTCACCTGTTTCTTGGCAGATCCTTTGCTTGCAGAGATAAGTGTTCCTGCTGAAAATGGCAGTCATCTGCAAACATCCTTCTACTTCAGCTTCCTTTGTGAATTTCCTGCAAGGAGAAAGCCGCTCCCAGTGTATTTGTGTTTGAGGACAAAGGCATTTCTAATTCAGGGGGAGGGGGAGGGGGAGGATGGGTTTGTCATTTGTCTTAATGACACCCCCTCCCCATATTGGCCTTGGCCTTGTGTTTTGGGATTTTAGGCTTTTTCTCCACCTGCCATCTCTGCTTCCAGACGAACTAGGCTGCTCCAATTTAGAACAAGGTCTGCTTAGTCTTTTGGCTTCTGTTTCTACTAATCTCCAAAGGACAGGATATAGTTTTATTTTTGTTGGCGGTCAAGAGCTATAGGCTGTGAAGGGCAGCTGAAAGAAAAAGAAAAAAAAAAGAGAGAGCTCCAGGGGATGTGGTGGAAGTTTGACCTGAGTGTGCTTCCATGACTTAAAATGGAGAGAATCACCTTCCACTGACCATTTTTATAGGTTTACCCTTTAGAGCCAGCTTCCTGTGATTAAATGAGCAGCTAGAAAGATAGTTGAGGGATTCTTGTCCCTCAGTATGGGGGCTTCAGGGAACAGGTTGGAGGGGTGGCCCAGTGGGCTGGAACTGGAGCAATGAGCATCTATCCTGCTCTAACTCTACCACGGAGCACCCTAGGAGTTCCGGAGTAACCTCCCTGAGCCGCAGACCCCTCGTGTCAGTGGAGTTAGCAGCCCTGCCGTCTATACCTCCAGGTGGGAGGGTGGGGCAGAGCAGCCAGTGTGTGGGGAGCTGCTTCATGAGTTGTCCAGAGTTTCCAGGGCTGGTTCTTACATTATGCTTTCTGCTTAGAGTCTCAGGCCATGGGTATCTGTGTCATAGCCAAACACATCAAGATGAGATTTTAAATATATATTTGTAATTTTTAAAAATTTAATGTTGTTTTGTATTAGTTTCAGCTAACCAGCCTAATGGTTAGATAATTATGTACTTTACAAAGTGATCCCTGTGATATTTCTAATACCCACCATGCACCATACATAGTTATTATAATATTACTGACTATATTTCATATGCTGTACTTTAGAGCCATGTGATTCTTTTGTAACTACAAGTTTGGGCTTCTTACTCCCCTCACCTTTTCCACCTAGTTCTTCAGGCCCTGCTGCTCTCAGCATCCATCAGTCTGTTCTCTGAGTCTATGAGTTTGTTTCAATTTTATTTATTCATCTGTTTTGTTCTTTAGAGTCCACATATAAATGAGATCGTCAGATTTATAGTGAGTGATTTTTCCATAGGGTTTACTTCATGTAAGTGCTTGGAGAGAACATGGGCTTTGGAGACCAGTGGACCATAGTTTGAACCCAGCTCCATCACTACTGGCTGTGTGAACTTGGGCACGTGACCGCCATTCTGAGCCTCAGTCTTCCCATTGGTAGAATGGGGTGAGGTTGGCCTGTCAGTGTGGGACATCCAACAAGCAGACACCAAGATGGCATTAGATGTATCAGAGGTCCTTTGGGGACGGTTGTGAGGGGAAAAGGAGACGGGCAGAAACAGCCTTCAGACCCCAGTGCAGGTCATACAGGTAAGAGGAGATAGGCAGGATGGAATGTGAGCAGAAGGAACCTTAGAACAGGTGCGGCTCCAAGAAATTCTTGCCAAGCTATGGGGAGTCCCAGAGCAAAGAGTGCCCATTGTAGGAAGCTATGTAACAAACTGCTTCACATCTCACTACCTTCAAATGACAACCATTTTACTATGTTTCATAACTTCGCAAGACAAAAAATTTGGGCAAGGGTTAGCTGGGCTATTCTTCTGCTCTGCCTGTAATGGATTAGGATCTGTCTTAGTTTGCACTACTGTAACAAAATGGGGGGCTTAAACAACAAACATTTGTCTCTTATAGTTCTGGAGGCTGGGAAGTCCACATCAAGGTACTAGCAGGTCTGGTTTCTGCGGAGGACCCACTTGTGGCTTGTAGACAGCTGCCTTCTCACTGTGTGCTCACATGCCAGAGAATGAACACCCTGGTCTCTTTCTCTTTTTGTAAGGACACTGACCCCATCATGGGGGCTCTGGCCTTGCGACCTCATCTAGATGTGATTTCCTCCCACAGGCCCATCACCTAATATGATTCCACTGCGGGTTAAAGTTTCAACATATAAATGAGCAGAAACTGGGGGAGTGACACAGCCATGTAGTCCACAACAGGTTACTCAGTGGTATTTAGTGGGCAGCTTGGTCTGGCCTGGAGGGTCTAAGATGGCTTTGCTCATGTGCCTGGTGGTTTGGTGGAGGTGGTTGAAAGGCTGAGCTCTGCCCTGCCCTCTCCATTTAGCCTTAGGGCACGTCCACATGGTCTGCCCAGTAGGATGGTCTGATTTCTTCCATGGCAGCTCGGTGCTCAAGAGGGAACGCTTCTAGAGGCCAGGAGTAGAGTCGCAGTCTCTTCATTGCTTCCACTCTGTTCCTTTGGTTGAAGTAGCCTTAAACCTGTCCCAGTTCGAGGGCAGGAGACAGATCCATCTTTCGATGGGAGAGGGAGCCTTAACGAGGTGTGACTATCTATAATTCAGTATCCATGTCCAGGGTCACTGCATATGGTGATATTTACAAATCACCTGTCACAGGGACTGGCACAGAGTAGGTAGCCATCAAATGGGAGCTGCTATTCTTGATGTTTCTTCCATTCTTACCATTACTGCTGCAACTATCACACCCCTCCCCCTCCCTTCTCACCCTGGCAGGTGTGTTCTGTCTTATGAGGGTGTCAGAGTGAGACAGGCTTAGTTAAACCGAGGCTTCTTTGAAGGTACCTGTCTTCACTTGTCAGCTGCCTGTGATGTTGCCATTGACCCCCCACCCTTGCTCCCTCCCCGAGACTCAGGACTGCCTGTCTTTCTGCAGGTGTCTTGGACCTCAGCTTCGAGGCTGAGAGTCCTCTGGCACCCCCAGTGGAACTCCTGGAGGGGCTTCCCAGCTATGACTGCCTTTGTCAAGGAGATGGTAAGTCTGTGGGGCCCTGGTTCCTACAGCCTCCTCCTGGAGCTTCTGCTAGTTAGGAGAACATCTCTGGAGCAGGTCAACACTGGGATAGCTCCCTTTTACTCTGGGAGCCCCGGGAAGCCCCTTGTCACCATTGGGAGGGAATAGGAGGGCATGAGGCATAAGCCCTGTGTCCATGAGTGTTCCATGACCATGTCCATTTAAGACCAGAGTGATGCTGGTCTGAGAACCGTTATTCATTTTTTTCATCTGCTTCTTTCTCACATTCAGTCAGCCTTTTCTTCTTTCACCCACAGGTATCTGTTCCTTTGAGCTAGTTCCAACTCCTCCTTTCTTTTGCAGGACAGCAGATATTCTTCCCACCTTTGGAGGCCCCGCAGACACCCCAGGAACAAAGGTGCTGGTCCCCGTTCCTGGAGCACAGGTGGGCTGCAGGTGTGCTCTGGCGACCCTTACAGGGCCATCACGCAGGATTGTGCATGGTGATGCTCCCCGTCACCCTTGCCCCTGAGAGCCCTCCTTGGGCACCTCAAGAGCCACAGATCCCAGTCAGCCCTGACCGTCTATCCCAGGTCTTGGTCTCTAGGGACAGGGCCCAGGAATCTGTATTTTTCCATGCTCTGCAGGCTGTTTGGTGACCAAGCCAAAGTTGAAAACCCGAGTCCAGCTCTGGGGCTGCAAACTACCCCTGGGCCCGATCCAGCCTGCCGCCTGTATTTGTAAATTGTGTTTTACTGGAAAATAGATAGCCCCTCTCACCTGTCTGCTTGCCGACTGTGGCTACTTTCCCACCACATCAGAAGAGGCCAGTGGTTGAGACTCAGACTAGATGGCCCATGAAGCTGAACACGCTCACTGCCTGGCCTCTTACAGAAAAGCTAGCTGCTCCCCGGAGCCCCCCACCTCCTTGCTTTGAGTCAGGGCAGAGCTCCATGGGTACCCCCAGCTCTGTGCAGAGGAGGAAGCCTGGAGCACCCCCTTCTCTCACCATTGAAGCTGCGCTGATGTGGAGAAATATAGGGAGATGTGAGGGGGAGAAAGAGGAGAGGGCTCCTGCCTGCTAGAGAGGTTGGGGCAGGAGGGTTTCACTAAGGAGGGGAACTGCCTGCTGGGCCTCCCCAGAGGGGGTTGGTGTCCAGCCAGAAGGTGGAAGAGGGCTGGTGGTCTGCCCTCCTACCTGCCGCTGCGCTGGCCCAGCAGGCTCACAGTGAGCCGTGAGCTGTGGGTGCAGCTGCTGGGTGGTTCTAGGTCTTGGAGGGAAGCTGCTCACCACACCTCTGGCTGGAGGCAAGCTCCCCAAGGGCAGAAGCCTCATCTAGCCTCTTCAACTCTGCCTCTTCAGCTGCGTGGTCATCAGTTTTCCTCATCTGTAAAATGGCATGATTCATTGTTATAGTTTTCTTTTTTTTCAGTTTTGAGGTTCTATCCGCCCTTCTCCTGAGTTTCACACGTCAGCTGATGCAGTTCTGCTCTCATCCCAGGCATCTGCTGTCACATTTCCCTTCGCCAAGATGCCCTCCCTCTTTGGAGTCCTGAGTGCTTTCCCACCGCCGTGGGCCAGTTTCCATCTGCACAGTGAGGCGGGGCTGCCTGGCCTGGACGAGCCCATGGGCCTTCCCCAGACCCAGCTGTCTCTCTGCTCTGTCCCCAACAGCATCCCTGTGGTGACGGAGGAGATGGCACGTGAAGCCCTCCTCAGCTTCGTGAACTCCAAGTGCTGCTACGGGAGCTCAGCCGCCAGCGACTTCATCATCCAGGAGCTGAAGCAGCAGATCCTGTGCAGGGTAAGGGGCCTGGCCTGGGGGGGCCTGTGTGACAGGGACGGGAGGTAGGAGGGAGGGCAGTGCATGTGAATGGCAGTGACATGTAAATCCCTGTGTGACCCCTCTGGTCTGCATTCTGGGTGCTAATGCAAGGAAGAATTATTATCCATTATCGCTGCAAAGCTGGCATGTGCTAGGTTTCACATAAAGCATGCTACATATACGTCTATCACATCCTCACAGCTACCCGCATGGTGGGTGTTATTATGAGTTTGTAGAGGAGTTGGATGTCTAGACAGGTAAACGTACTCAACTAGAAGTGACCGAGCGGGGATCCAAACTCAGGTTGGCTGGCGCCAAAGCCTACGTCCTCAAACACAAGGCTGACTCGCTTCTATGAGGAGGGGTCTGAGACAGGTCCATCGACTCCCCTTCACCCCAGCTTCCTCTGCCTGCCTCCCCCAAGTCTCCTCTGTGCCAGAAATTGTTTATTCATCTCCGGGCCTCACACTCCAGGGAAATCCTACACTGACATCACAACTGGGCCACAGCAGGCATCGGTCACTTTCTACATGGACAGGGCCATGGGACAGTGTCTAGGCTCACACGTCCTGGTGGCACAGGCACAGCCATCCTCTGGTGAGCACACAGTCACACAGAGATCAGGTGGGCCCTGCAGGGAGTTGTTGGAGTAGGGATCTGGGGGAAGAGGTCCTTGAGTAGCTGTGTGGCCTTGCGGAAGTCAAACGACCTCTGAGTCTCCGTTTACTCACATGAAAAAGGGGGAGCAGAGGATGTCCAAGACACCTTTCTGTTTCTGTGGATGGGGACCAGGAAGGAGGATTTTGCCACCAGGCAGATCAATTCCTCTGAAGGGGGTCCCTTGGAGCAGTGGATTCCAGGGACCTCAATCTGTCAGAAGTCAATTACTGCGCCAAGACTTACCTCTTAGAATGTTTCTACGTATAAAGAAACAGGGAACTGAAATTGCCCTCATGGTGAGCCTGTCAGGGGAAATTTCTTGGGGTCAACTGACTTCCCTGCAGATGTGCCGATGCCTCTGGAACAGAAATGGCTGTTGCCAGCCTGTTCTAAGCAGCTCCCTGTGCCGTGTGTGGGACCTTAGGGTCTCCCCACTAAGCCCCAGCAGGGGGGAGCTTCCTTTTTTTTTTGCATAATGTTCTGTCTTCCCAAAGGGCATGAGTGTGAACCCACTGTCTTTCTCTCTATAGTATCGACTGGAGACTTTCAGCGAATCCAGGATAAGCGAATGGACATTTCAGCCCTTTACTAGTACGTGAGTTGTCTGAAACCAGTTTGGTTGGGAGCAAGTATGGCAGGGATGAGTCTTAGCCACTAAGTTGGAATGAGATGCTCTTTTGCTCCGAGCCTTGGTTCCCCTACCCCCTGTAAGCAAGAGGGTGGGCTTTCATCTTAGGGACTTCCCAGCGCTGATCTTAGCAACTGCTTCCTGTCCAGAAAATGGTTTGCACAAGGTCCAGAGAAAGTCTTGCGTTTGCCTTTGGCCACAGGCTGGTGCTGCCACTGGGCTAGATGGCACAGGCAGTGTGTCCGGGGGGGTGTCTGCCTGCCTCCCCGGCCAGCACCGGGCCACTGTGCACCGTGCCATCCCACCCTTTCTGAACCCACAAAGGCTTCATGTTCTGCCTGGGAAGCCCTAAACCCTGCCTATTCTCTCTGCTGACCGCTTTGCTTCATCCCCTGAGACTCAGCTCACAGGTGGCCTCTTTTATAAAGGCTTTCAGAATTCCTTCTGCCACTTCCCTCCCCAGCAGAACTCTTATCCAAAGCACTGGGCATTGTGGTTGTAGCTCTGTCTGTCTCCTTGCATGCAGGAGGGAGGTGGTGGGAATGGAGATGATAGTTCTTGTTTATTGAGCCTTCAGCATGGGCCGGCCCTGTGCAAAGCATTACATGCCTTCTTCTTTGTATTTTTCACTACCATCCTCTACGGTACATGCTATCATTATCCCCATTTTAGAGATGAGACAACTGAAGGTCAGAGAGGTGCAGTAACTTGTCTGGAATTATGTAGCTAGGAAGGAGAACCATGAATCAAACCCCACTCTCTTCAATACGGCTTGGGTGCTTAACTCCCAGGGGACCCTTATCTACCCTTCCTGGGAGCCCCATGGTCCAGCCTAATGCCTGGCATTGAGTGAAGGCTCTGTACTATTTGGTGAATAAATGCAAGCTCGCCCTGCAGCTGTTCGCTGTTCTTACAATGATCTGCTTCTTTGTCAGACCACTTAGTAGATGGGCCACGAAGAGGGACCTCTCCCAGGCTTTGGGACATCAAGGTCCAGGTTCCCCCAATGTTTCAGGAAGACACCAGGAAGTTCCAGGTTCCTCACTCGTCACTGGTCAAGGTAACATATAACACACCCTTCTGTCTGGGCTGCCTCTACGGGGACTGTAGGCTTCCCGAAGCTCTGTTCTCTTAGTAAGGAAACCCCACGTCCAGACTCCTGGCTTACCTCTTAGTTATCCATCCACATAGCCAAAGAATGATCCCATTTACGAAAATTGTCACCAGCTTTAAACACTGAACATTCACACTCCTCAACCGTCTGAGTGTTTATCCTCCCTGCTCCGCTTTTGGCCTGGCAGTAAACGGCTAAAGTGCTGAATGAAACATATAAAACAAAGTGAAAACATTGCTGGGCTTTTTCATGGAAATCAGTAGGAGAGAAGAATTTACCTTCTCTCCTGTTTTACGGAAACGACCATGACATAGAGTGAGGGTAACCTAATGTGCAGCAAAAGCACAGCTAAGACGTTTTATGTTAGGTTCTCGTCTAATTACCTGTCTTGCTTTCACATTAGAACTTGATTCAAATATGTAATTTCACCCCAGGTGTTTTCATAGCATCATGAGATGGAGGGACTTGGAGAGCTCTGTGAAGGGTTCCATTCTTTTCTCGAGACCGGAGAAGCTATTTTGATCTAGTGATTAAATTCCAGTGGCTAGATCATTGCCTTTTGTAAAAATGCTGTCCATTTTTATGGCTTCTATTCCCAAAGACCATTTGAGCTACTTAATGGGAGAAGGGCACTGGCCTTTGTGTTTAGCCTGGGAGCATGAGTTAGGGACTTGGAAACCAAATGTCCCCTACTTAGGATGCAGGACAGACTGGGCTGGGGCTCCAAGGAAATGATGACATGGTCTCCTGGGCTTGACATTCAAGGTTCTTTGAAATCATGGTCAAATGGGCATGGCCATTTTCCTTCTCTGGCTCTGAATGGCTGCACCTCTCTTTGGGTTGGCGACACTGGGAAGGGGGTGGAGGTGGTGGTGGTGAAGCTGCAGCTGTCTGGGAAACTAGATCCAGAGAAAGCATTTCCCTGTCAGGAATGCCACAAATGCCGTGGGCATGGACGCTACAAGTGCAGTGGCTGCCATGGGGCCGGCACGGTGAGTGACCTGTGGCTGTTGGTAAGTGTAGCGTGGATGGAGGAGCCCCGCAGGGACAGAGGGCTGGGCAGGGGGTCGGGGGCTCCCCACATGGACAGTGTGGCCTCAGGTGAGTCATCCTCTCTTGCCAGGCCTCTATTTGTAAAATGGGAACATTGGATTGGGTGGTCTCCATGGGCGTTTTTTCACTTTGATGGTTTATGATTTTAATTTTTCTTTTCTTTGCTCATTCATCTACGAGCATTCCTGAAGCACCTGCTTGGCACTAGGCACAGCAAGAGGACTAAGACCTGGGGTCCTCCCCACCAGGGACCCCTGTCTGCTGGGGAGAGAGACAGTGACTAGCATTTGTAATACAGGGTGATGAGTGCCAAGAAGGTGAAGTTCATAGGGCTTCCAGAGACAAACTAGATGGGAGCTTTGTCAGTTTCTGAGGGCTACTATAATAAATTGCCATACACCGGGGGTGCTTAAAACAACAGAAATTTATTCTTTTATAGTCCTGGAGACTGGGAGTTCAAAACCAGGGTGTCAGCAGCTTAGTTTGGCTGGAGGCACTGAGGCAGAAGCTGCTGTCTGAGCTCTGGCAGCTGCTGGCAGCCCTTGGCTTGTGGCTGCATCCCTCTCATCTCTGCCTCCAGCCTCAAGTGGCACACACGTGTGTGTGTCTCAGTGTATCCTTGTGGCCTTCTTATAAGCACACCGGTCATTGGATTTGGGCTCACCCTAGTCCAGGTTTACCTCATCATAACTAATTATATCTGCATAGACTATTCCCCAATGAGATCATATTCTGAGGTTCTGTTGGGTGTAATGTTTGGTGGGGGAGGAGGGTCACTATTTGACCTGGTACAAGCCTCTAAGCACATAGCCAGGCTCTCACGGCATCAGATTTCTTTTAAAAAAACTTTCAGGGCTACCAATCATCCCTCTCAGGAGTAGTACCAAGCTCCTCATGGGTTCTCAGCTCTACCCCCTACCCCTAACTAACCCTTTGGATACATACTGACCACTTGTTACTCTGAGCTGTGTCTTCCTCTATCCTTCCATCGGCCCGCCTGCCCTTCCACCCTGCTGGTGCCCTCCTCCTGCCTGCTGACCCCACTACCCACCTGAGCACAGTCTGTGGGGCCAGCTGTGCCCACACCTAGTCCAGTCTCTGCCCTCCCTCCTGCTGTTTGCCTCCTCGTGGTTTTCCCAGGGCACCCCTCTGAGGTCATTTCTGTGTCTTCTTCCACCTCTGCTCCTCTGCCTCCCCTCCCTCTTTCCTCAGACTTCCCCTGGACTGTCTCTGGAGCCCACTCTGAGCCAACTGCGGGAGCATTGCCCGAGTCACCTCTGAGGGCCTTCCCAAGATGAGATTTCCATCTGTGACACTAGGTCCCTCGGCCAGCCTACCCCTCTTACTGCTCCCTCTGGCCATGACTGTTTGGCTAGGGGACAGTCCCAGGGTTCACAGGAATTAGTGAGGAGCAGGAGAGGCTGATATCCTAGGAGAAACAAGGACATATTACCTCTAACCATCCCCCCGCCCCCGCCATTTTACAGAGGAAGGAGGAAGGGCTGGAGGCCCAGGGAGAAGAAGGGGCTGTGGTCAAAGTCACCAGACTAGAATTTGAACCAGGTCTTGGTTCACCTGGTTGAACCAGGTGCTGTTTGCCCCCCTTCCCTGGGAGGCCAGGGCGTACTGAGGCCGTGATGTGTCCGCAGGTGAGGTGCCCTTCCTGCAGCGGAGCCAAGCGCAGGGCCAAGCAGCCTCGGAGGTGTCAGATGTGCTCGGGCTCTGGCAGGCATAGGTATGAGCAGACCTCCCCAGCTTTCTGGCTTTTTTTCATTTGCCCTTTTGGAAGGCAACCAGGCATCTGTCTGTCTTTTTACTCCTATGTTCCCGGAGCTCTGTGTATAGCAGGTGCTTGGTAAACATTTGTGGAGCAGGGGGACTTTTTCTTGAGGCCTGATATTTCTGGAAGAGACTGGAACTCATCAAGCAATCTGTGGGTCCCATGTAAGAAGTAAGGTACTGCAGGGAGGAAGGGGACAGTTTAAGAAAAGGAGACCTGTTCCTGTTCACTCAGGGGAGGAAGTGAATATAGAAAACCACCCAAAGGTGAGATTCCTAACTCTGGGGTCTGGGCCTGGGAAACCCTTATTTTTAACTCATTGCAGAGTGTGAATGGGGAGGAGTCAAGGAAGGTTGGTTGACTGACTAAATAATCAACAAAGTTTCCTCTCTGCTCACAGAGCTTGGCAAACAGTGGGACATTGTGTTTGGTAAATCATGTCCTTTAATGTATTGGTAAATCTTTAAATGGAAACAAGGACCCATGAGGAGTGAAACTACTTGAAGTTGTGTTGGTTAAAGGGCACCCTTCTAACAAGCCAGGTGGCAAAGCTTTGGTGACCTGCCATCTGTGATTGGTAAAGAAAGTCTTTGAGTGGAAAGGAAGTCAGATTTCTTTTATTTACAAGTGAAAACAATCCAATTCAAACTGGCTTCAGAAAAAAGAGAAAAAATGTATAGCCTCATTTAACAGAAAAGTTGAGGAATATATTTCTGAGTGGTTTCAGGTACAGCTGACTCCAGGTGCTTAAATAATGCCATCAGGAGTCTGTCTCTAGCCCTCACTATGCTTTCCTTTGTGTTGGTTTTATTCCAACACAGAGGGGACAACTGTCAGCAGCTCTGAGCTTAATAACCTTAGTAGAAAAGGATGTCCCTTTTTTAAGAGTTCCAACAAAAGCTCTAGGGTAGCTGTCATTGCACTTTCCTGGGTCATGTGCCCATCTTTGCATCGGCCATTGTGACCAGGAAGATGGAATAAGCTGACCGGCTGGACAGAGGTCCCAAGCTGTCCATAGAGCGGGTGGGGGGGCAACACTATGAATAATATAGACTGGGTAGGGGGTAGGGGAAGGGTGGTCCAAAGGGAAATTGGGGCACTGCCACCAGAAGCATGAGGTCTAGATGGTGGGAGGGTAGAAGCAATTCATGCCCATCACATGCCCCTCTGTGAGGGTGGAATTGCGCATGGGGGTCTCCAAAAGCTACCAGGGCCCCGTGACCCTCTGAGTGGTACTGATGGTGTATCCCCCTCAGGTGCAGCACGTGCTCAGGGAGGGGGAACAAGACCTGTGCCACCTGCAAGGGGGAAAAGAAACTGCTGCACTTCATCCAGCTGGTCATCATGTGGTATGTGGTAGTGTGGTATTGCAGCGGCCCAGCAGCAGTAGCGGGGACACGTGGCCTGGACTGGTTTCCTCAGGAAACTCCACTTGGTTGGGGCTTTCACAGTACAGGGACCTGCTAGGAGAAAAGGGCTTAAAACTGCTTGGAAAGGGGCGAGATCCCCGGGAAGAGGAGACTGGGGTGGTGGCATGTAGGTGGGCTTTAGCACAGATGGAGTTCACATTCAGACATCATCACTTTCTAGTGCAGCAAACAACCAACACCTGGGTGTTCCCATCTGTGCCCTAAATTCCCATGTCAGGGGCGATCCCAGGCCTTAGAGGTTCCTCCTGTTGGGGGCTGCTAACTGCTTCACAGGGAAGGATGAGCCGAGGTAATGGGACAGAGCCGTCAGGACTTCACTGGTTTCCCAGCTTACAGTTGAACATGCTGAGGCGCAAAGGGGCTAGAGACCTTCCCCCAGGTCCCACCAGTAGTAACGCAAGCCCTGCAGGCCAGGTGTGTCTGTGTGATTCCAAACCCGAGGTCGTCAGCACCCGTCATCCCTTCGCCTCCAGGAAGAACAACCTGTTTGAGTTTGTGTCCGCGCACCAGCTGAACTGTCCCACCGAGCTCCTCACTAAGGCCAAAGGAGAAAACCTCTTTAAGGATGAGAATACGATGGTAAGAAGGGTTTTGCGGAGCACCGCAGGGAAGCTAGGTTCCTCTTCTGGCTTTCGGTGGGGGCTGTGTTCATTTAGAAAGACAGGCTGGGAGGGAACAGAGCTGCCATCAGGGACCCTGTGGAGCCAGCTCTCCCTTGAATTTCACATACTGGACCCTTCCCCGCTTTCCCCTCCTCCCACTCCCTCCCTTTCACAAACTTGAGGACCCTCCTTCTGTATTAGGCACCATTCTGCGCCCTGAAGATACTGTCCAACAAAAGCCCCACCTTGGGGATCTCAGTCTGGTGAGGGGGAAGCTGACACTTTACCACAATGTCAGGTGGCAGTAAGGGTCATTGAGAAATATGCAATCAGGTCGAGGAGACAGGAAGGGTTGGGGGTGTTGTTTCAGTTGGGGTGCGATGAGGCAGCAGTGGGGGAGTGACCCTGTGGTCACCAGAGAGAGGGTGCCCAGCGATGGAACAGCAGGGCAGAGGCTTGAGGGACCGCAGAGAGCAGGGGGGCTGGCAGGCAGGCAGCCAGGCAGAGCCTGGAGCTCGAACATGAAAAGGGCCGGCAGGGAGGGTCCCGTTGGCCAGGGGCTGGAAAACCTAGACCCCCCCCCACCCCCCCCACCCCCGCCTGCTTTTATTGGAACATAGCCATGCCTGTGTGTTCACCTATTACCTGTGGCTGGTTTTGCGCTGCAAGGGCAGAATTGAATGGTTGAGACAGAGACCCTATAGCCCCCAGAGCCTAAAATGTTTACTGCGTGGCCCTTACAGAAAAGATTGGCCAATCCTGCTGTAGGCCCTGGCGGGGAACTTGGCCTTTAACGGCTGCCCAACCGGAGTCCTGATGCTGTTTTCTCTGAGAGAGCCAAGTGCGCAATCTCCTTTTTCCTTTCTTTTCTCTATCTCTCTCTCCTTTTTCTTTCTTTCTGGGACCTCAGATGGGCTTTTTTCACTACTTAATTCGCATTTAAAAAAATGAGATATAATTGACATTTTATTAGTTTCAGTGTCTGACAGAAGTTTTAAGAGTTATTCTTTTAGCAACTTGCAACAGTGTTATTTTTTTTATAGCCACCATGGTGTCTGTTACATCTCTAGGACTTATTTTATTTTTTAAAACTTTTATTTTTTTTGATTTCCAATATTATTTTTTTTTAATTTTATTGTTGTTGTATTACATCCATCCCCTTTTTGCTCCCCTCTGTCTCCCTCCCCACCCACCCATTCCCCCCAAAGTCAATCCCACCTGTTGTCTATGTCCATGGTTCTCTAGGACTTATTTTATAACTGGAACTTTGTACCCTTCGAGTCCTGCCCCCACTTCATCCTTCCTCACCTCTGACAACCATCAATCTGTCCTCTGGATTTAGGGGTTTGGTTTGTTGTTTTGTAGATTCCACATACAAGTGAGAACATATGGTATTTGTCTTTCTCTGACTTATTTTATGTAACATAAAATAAGTTTATCCTCAAGGCCGAAATGTCCGGTCATCCTTTTTTATTTATGGCTGAATAACGTTTCTCGGCCTCGTTTCTTTGCGGCAGCCACTGCGGCTTCCTAAAGGCTGAAGGCAGGCGTCTGCCCTCAAGGGGCCTCAGAGGCTTGCTGGGTGACTGGGGGGCGGCAGGTGGGGGAATGCTCTGTCTACAGCCCCCTTTTGGTGGAATTCCCAACAAAACGTGGGTCATCACGGGCCTGTAGAGCGCAAGCAATCCCCACCTGCTTGCTGCGGTGGCCTGGCCCCTTCCGCGTCTGGACTCGTTCTCCCGAGCACCTGAAGTCCATCACCAAGGCTCCAGGGCGTCTGGGCTCGTTCTCCCGCGCACCTGAAGTCCATCACCAAGGCTCCAGGGCGTCTGGGCTCGTTCTCCCGCGCACCTGAAGTCCATCACCAAGGCTCCAGGGCGTCTGGGCTCGTTCTCCCGCGCACCTGAAGTCCATCACCAAGGCTCCAGGTGCTGGCACTCGATCAGAGTGGCCAGGCGGCTGCGTCTCTCTCCGCAGGTGTACCCCCTTGTCGACTTCCCCCTGCGGGAGATCTCTCTGGCCTCCCAGCGGGGCGTTGCTCAGCACAGCGCCAGCCTGGCCTCCAGAGCCCGTGTCCTGCAGCAGGTGAGCTGGGGTTGTTGGGAGGAGGGTTTCTGGGGTCAGGTGAGAGCTCTGGGGCCGAGGGCACTGTCCCTCCGGTCACATAAGGGAGGAAATGGTATGTTCCCTCTGCTGGGAGCTCCTTCCTGAAAAGAGCAGGGAGGAAGGTTGAGGAAGAGTCAGCCAGGGGAAAGGCGGTGGGGAGGAGCCCCAGCCTGGGGAACGCAGGAGCCCTGGGCGCTGACCTGAGGCCAGTGTGGCCAGAGGCAGGGAGCAGGGCAGGCCAAGTAGCCCACGGTGACAGGTGTTTCAGTGAGATTTGGATCAGAACTTCCCCTTGCGCCCCGCCCTCCCCCCTCCCTCGTATTCAGAGAAGGGAAAGGAAATCTCGAGATGCCGGGTCTTAGGCAGGGTGTGAACCCAGCGTCCCGCCCCTCAGAGCATTTCCTAAGTCCCAAGCCTGTGGTCCCCACGCCTCCCAGGGGCAGGATGGCAGCCAGGGCCAGGGTTGCTTTGGTGCTGTATCCTGGTGGCCACTAGGTGGCAGTGGTGCCCTCCGCTTCTCCTGGAGCGGTGTTCCCAGCAGCCGGCTGGAAGCGCTGGAGAGAGTCCGGAAGGGAATGTCCAGCGCCGGCTCCGTGAGGGCGCCTCTCCGCCCCGCTGAGCCTTGCAGAGTGGGCTTCCTCCCTGGTTCTGCATCCTAACCTGGTCATGGGTCACCTGCCGCCTCCTCTTTGAAGTCCAGTTTCTCACTTGTGGAAAAAGAAATGCCAGAGCAGCCTCAGGAGGCTTTGTAAGGAGAAAATGTTTTTAATTTTTTAAATTTTATTAAATTTAGTGGAGTGACATAGGTTAAGGGTATATAGGCTTCAAGTGTACAATTCTGTATCATCTGTGTATTGATTGCACTGTGCTCACCACCCGAAGTCTAGTTCCCTTCCACCACCATTTATCTCCCCTTCACCGTCTGCAACCTCTGCCCACCCCTTGCCCCTCTGATAATCACCATGCTGTTGTCTCTGAGTTTTTGTTGGTTCATTTCTTGCTTTCAGTCTTATATCCCACATATGAGTGAAATCATGTGGTTCATTTCAGTCTGACTTATTTCTCTTAGCATAATGCTCTCGAGATCCATCCGTGTTTTTGCAAATGGCAATATTCCATCTTTTATGGCTGAGTAGTATTTCTTTTTATATAAATACCACATCTTTATCCAATCATCTCTCAAACAACATTCTGGCTGTTTCCTTGTCTTGCTGTTAGAACAGCCATTCTAACAGGTGTAGATGGTATCTCATTGTGGTTTTGACTTGCATCTCCCTCATAGCTCGTGAGTACAGCCTCTTTTCATATATGTTGGCCATTTGTATGTCTTATTGGGAGAAGTATCTGGTCAGGCCCTCTGAGCATTTAGTTGAATTATTTTTGTGATTGAGTTGTATAAATTCTTTATTTATATTGGGTGATGTTTGCAAATATCTTCTCCCATTCAGTTGTTTGCCTTTTTGTCACACTGGTGGTTTACTTTTCTGTGCAGATGCTTTTTAGTTTGATACAATCTCATTTATTTTTACTTTCATTTCCTTTGCCTTTGGGATCAAATGAATGAAATCCTCTCTAAGCCCAAGGTCCATGTTTAATACCTATGTTTTCTTCTATGTAACTTATTGTTTCAGGTCTTATATTTAGGTCTTTGATCCATTTTTAATTAACTTTTGTGTATGGGGACAAATAGTAATTTAATTTCATTCTTTTCTTGTGACTCTCCAGTTTTCCCAGCATAATTTACTGAAGTGGTTTTTGTTTTCTCTATCGTAAGTTTTGGCTTCTTTGTTTCAATTCTGTTTCTTTGGTCTGTGTGTTTTTCTGCCAATGCCATGCTGTTTTTTGTTTGTTTTGTTTTGTTTTAAAGATTTTTTAAAGAGAAGGGTAGGGATGGAGGAAGAAAGGGAGAGAAGCATCAACGTAAGGTTGTCTCTCACCTGCCTCCAGCTATGGACCTGGCTGGAGACCTGTCATGCAACCTGGTTATGTGCCCTGGCTGGGAATCAAACCAGCAACCTTTGGGTCTGCAGGCCAGCACCAATCCACTGAGTCACACCAGCCAGGGCTCCATTCTGTTTTGATTAGAGACAATTTTCTTTAAGCACTTGAAACCTGGTGATCGAAATGTCCCTATTCTTCTGTCCTTTTTGCAATGAGTATTTCCCCTTCTCTCTCTCTCTGCATATCTCTCCTATTTGCAGAAGAGAGATGAATGCATTTAATTTGAAATGAGTAAGTGACCATCTTGGACCTGGAATGGACCTTACAAATCATAGCATAGGGATGCTGCAAACTCAAAGGCCTACCAGAGCCAGGCAGTGGTACGGATGGGAGAGCCCCACTATCCAAAGGGACCAGCTGCCATCAGCTTCTTGTAGGCACAGAGACAAAGGCTGCAGACCTTCTAAAGTCCAGATTTTTATATGAAACATTCTAACTTTTCAATATTGACAACGTAGGTCATCATAGGCTGTCCCTGGTCTAGTCCAAACTTCAAACTTTTCCAATGAATCAGAGGAGGCCTAGGGAGGGAAGTCATTTGCCTAAGGTCACATAGCTTTTTAGTAGTGGGAGAGCCCAGGAGTAGAACCCGAGGTTTCTAACTCAAAGTCAAATGTTATTCACTGTATTCAAGAGACACAAATGACTCTTCGGAGTATCAGCCAGTGGGGAGATTTGGGGCCATTTTCACTGGGCCAGACACTGCAGGGACAATTCATTCACCAGGTCGGGACCTGCTTGCCAGCTCAGGCACACATAGGCTGTGAGCCCTTTTCTTCCATTCCATGGGCCTCAGTGTCCCCACCTATGAAATGAGCAGGGTAGGACCTTGCCATAGGTTGGGCTCTGCAGAAGCTGATCCCAGATGAGGGTTTGTGGGTGTGTCACTTACTAAGGAAGGGCTCCCAGGAGAATCCGTGGAGTTGGAGAGGGAGGAAGGTTCCATACGTCAAGGGTGGGACTCAGGAGGGTTGAGCTATGAGCAGCAGAAGGTGTAGAGGTGATGGGGGTGGGGACATAGATTTGAGGGAGCCTGCGAGGGATGAGAACAATGTCCATGAAAGAGCCCAGGATGGTGCCTCAGGGAGCTCACTCTGCAGCGCTAGTCTCCTGTGGTGTGGGCCACACTGAAGAGCCCTCCAGACTGCGGTGACTTCTCTGGAACTGGGGAGAGTATAGGACACCATTCAGCAGCCTGTGGGTACTAGCATTTATCCTGACACTCTTCTGCATCTGAGGCAGGACATTTGAGTCCTTTTTGGACCCTTTATTTGGCAGCTGGGGAAACTAAAGCCCAAAGAGGGGATCTAGACCTAGATAGCTGGCCTTGGTTGGAACCTGGTCTTTTCCTTGCAGCACAGTCCTGTCTCAGGCAACATGAGCCATCTGTGAACTTGGATGGTGTCTTGGTTTGGGCCTGAGCTTAGGGTATGTGAAGGAGTGCAGTGGAGATGCGTCGAGAAAGGCAGATTGCCACCAGCACGCCAACCCCTGAGCATGAACTTCATCCCACGGGTAGCTGCTGACAGGTCTTGAGCAGGCAGGTGGCTGGAACAGAGCACTGAAGCTTCTCCTGGCTGGTTGTTTCCCCAGCGCCAGACCATCGAGCTGATCCCCCTCACAGAAGTTCGTTACTGGTACCGAGGAAAGACCAACGTCTACTACATCTATGGCACTGACCACAGGGTGTACGTGGCAGACTACCCTGAACGGTGCTGCGGCTGCACCATTATCTGACTCGGCTCCGCCCTCCCCTCAGCCTGCCACCCACATTCACCAGGCAGGACCACCGGGGTACCGGGCTCACTCATCACTGGCTCCCCTGGGCTATGTCTGTCCTTCCAGAGACTTCAGCTTATCGTCTGTCAAGCTACAAGTCTTTCTGGAGCCCCTGTGGTGGATCCATCACGTGCTTCACCTACAAAAACTCAACCTCACACATTCTTTTAGAACAAAGCGTTTATACGGCAAGAGCACAAAGCAAAGAGGAACACCTCACGGAGCACGTTGTTTGATTTCACTTTTCCTGGGTCTGTTTCAGGTCTGCGGTACCTTTTCTAGTTGGGAGCCTCTTGCGTAGCTGGGCGTTATTGAAATGTTTAAAGATGTACATATGCGGGCTGCCCTCGGTGCACAGCAAATAGTGCGCTGAGGCACAAAGCACCTTTCTGCCCTAAAATTGGACTTGCCGTTCTGTGGTCGGGAATTCAGACAGCCAGGATGGGGGTGGTCTATTTCTGCTCCACAGTGTTGGGGTCACACCTGGAAGATTCGAAGGCTGGTTCACCCAGAGATCCGGTGGTTGGCAGTGGCTGTCAGCTGGGGCACCTAACGCGGCCTCTCCAGGCATCCTGGGCTTCCTCACACGTGGTGCCTGTAAGGGTGAATGCCCCTCAAACATGCGCCGCCTGGAAAAATAGGGACCTGTTCCCAAAGAGGAGGACAAACCTGTTCAGTTGGATGGACGGAGGGTCTACATGCTGATCTCTAACATAGTGCCCAGGCAAGGAGAGATTTGAGGGAGTGATTTTTGGATATATCACATGCCAACCTTAGAACCTGGCCACTGAGTAGTGGCTAGTCATGTGCAGGGGCTCCCCCTGGGGCAGCTGGCTGGGTAGGCGCCCAGCCAGCTTTGGAAGGGGGGGGGGGCTGGGTGGGCCACTGCACACCTGGCTGTGGGTAACCAGAGGCCCTGGCATTTTACTATGCCTGCCCTGAGAGGGCCAACTGTACCCTTACTATAATACCAAGCTCCTGCCTACAGGGGTGGGGGAGGCCATTCCTCAGGGCATCATCATCAAATGATAAGCAGATGAACACTTGCATTTGCACCTGTCCCTGCCCACCCCTGCTTCCCTGTCTCCTGCACACTGAGGGGTGGGAAGGCTGGCTAACAGGAGTTACAGGGCTCAGAGAGTGTCTGGCTGCCCTGGGGCTGCAGGGAGACCAGGGCAAGGTAACTGAGAAGCAAAGGGACTAGATCCCAGAGATGCTGAGATGCTTGAACCCAGAAAACCTAGGCTCAGATCCTGCCCCAGTCAGTGCCACAGGCTCTGCATGTCGGGGAGGCCAAGAGCGGGATGAGGTACACTCTTGGGGTGGGGTGCTCTTTGGACTCTGGGGACAGAGCCTGGTGGTGGCAGAGGAAACAGGGAGGGTTCCCCAAGGCTTCCTCCTGAAGCTCTGTGTGCTCCAGCCTGGGAGGCTCCTGCCCTCATGAACAAGGAAGGCCACCCTCCCATTTCCTGGTGTCCCATGGCCTACCTCCATGGTTCTCAAAGTCGGTGCTCCTGCCCCTAAGGGGCCTTGTGCAAATGGAGGGGACCAGTTTGGAAGTGACACGACTGGCATTCGGTGGGTGGGGTCCAGGAAAGCGGACATCCAGCAATACCTGGGGGTGTCCCCACAACGAAGTTCCATTCCACTTCTTACAGGACTTGGCAGATACCTCACCGACATTTCCATCAAACTGACACACCCTCATCAATTATTACTTAACACGCTGCTGATTTATGTTTAGAGTCAACCTCTGTTCTTTGCTTTTCTTCTGTGTCTTGTTTGAAATGGTTTCTGATCCTCCAATTTCTCTGAAGTCCTAACCTGTAACTATCTGGTAACTTCCCTGGGGTTCCTTCATGCCATTGTGCCTGAGTGTCCACAAATCAAAATGCATGTATTTAAAAATTACTTTCTTTTTTTTCCTCCTGTATATTTCACTTTGGGCATTCAATTGCTTTAAAAAAAAAAAAAAAAGGTATGTGACTGATATACTATATCATTTGGTATATCACATGCATGTTATGTTAGGATAAAAAAGGGACTTTGTTGAGGTTGAGAACCAGGGGGCCATACACTGTCGGCCTGTGACCCCAATGAGAAAATCCAGCAGAAATAAAGTGGGTCCAAAGTGACATAGTTCCAGTTGAGGCCCCGTGAGCCACTAGCCACAAGGCCCCTTAGTTCCCATGGTCCTGGCAAAATCCCAGGTGGATACTGGGTCCTCTGGTCAGTTGACAACTGTTACTGTTTTTCTCTGTATTGTTATCTGTTTAATGACCTTCGCTGCAGGCAGGATATGACTTAATCTGCTATTTCTGCCTCTCTCTTATCCTAGGGCTGTGCTGGCTCTAGACCCAGCTGAAGTCATGGGGTAGAAACAGCACACAAGGGCAGCCCTAACCCCCAAACTGGCCACCACAAATTGTGGCTCTGGTCCCAGTTTGATTTTGTTTTGGAATAGCATCAGACTCCAGTGGCTCGCTTTTTCTTTATTGCTCTGCCAAAGGAGAACAGCAGGCCTGTTGTTGAGCAGCCACTGGGTCTCTGTCAGTGGCCAGAGACACACTGGGCTTAGCCAAAGTCACTGCCCTGACACCACAGAATAGCGTGTATGCACAGGAAAGTGAATGAGTCAATTTGAGAGTCAGGGAGCTTTGTGATGATGAGAATGCCTAAGACCAAGTTGGTGGTGATGGTTACAAGTGTATGTTCATATGTGCGCATGTGTGTGTATGGTATATGTGTAGGCACACTGTGTGTGCATAGTGTGTGTGCATAGTGTATGTGTAGGCACACTGTGTGTGCATAGTGTATGTGTAGGCACACTGTGTGTGCATAGTGTGTGTGCATAGTGTATGTGTAGGCACACTGTGTGTGCATAGTGTGTGTGCATAGTGCGTTTGCATGGTTGTGCATCATGGTGAATATGTATATGGTACTTGGGACAGTTGGCATTTTTCCTGTCCTTTCTCTGGAGCAGTAGGGCCCCAGAGCATCCAGATTTGGGGTCCCCCTCCCTCTGACCTGGTTCCCAGTGGAGGAGGATAGTGTTCCCTCTTTTTGTCTTCAAGTTCAGGGCATTTCTTTTCCCCCATCAGCTGACAGAATTGAAATTTCTAGCTGAAAGAAAAATGTGACTCGGATATGAGGAGCTAGCTAATCTTTTAAGGCAAAGTTAGTTACTATTATTTTAGTGACAATTAGTTTCCATTTTGTGATTAGAAAGCCAGTCAGGATGATTTTAAGGGGTCTAGGACATAGATAGAATAGGGACATTCTGTAGGGGAGAGATAGTACAGTATGGTATGAAGCCACACAGCATGGCCTCCCTCCACATCCACAGTCTGGGGTCCAGCCTGGCTCAGCTGCAACATGCCCAGAGTCCCATGTGTTAGACAGGAGCCATGACCGCTAGGATGGCAAGAGACTAACTGAATAGCCTATGTGGTATGCATGCCCCAGGACTTCACAAGAGATCTTATTGAGCTGTTGGTGGGTTAGGGGACACAGGGAGACACAAATGTTGGAAGATGTCAGACCCTCAGCCCTGGGAGTCAGAGGGGATGTTGTATCCTCCAAAATTTCTGTTGATCGCCTAACCCCCGTTGCGATAGTATCAGGAGGTGGGGCCTTTGAGAGATGCTAGGTCACGAGAGGAGAGCCCTCCTAAATGGAACTAGTGTCCTTATCAAAGGGAGAGCTGCCTTGCTGTGTGAGGGTATAGTGAGAAGGGGGCCACCTGTGAACCTAGATGGCTTACACCAAACACCAGATCTGCAGGTGCATTGATCTCGGACTTCCAGCCTCCAGAACTGTGAGTCGTAAATGTCTGCTGTTTATAAGCCAGTCTGTGGTGTTCTGTTAGGGCAGCATGAGCTGACTGAGCCCCGAGGTGCGCACACAGAGAATCCGGGGCCTTGCGGTCCAGCCAATTGTTTCTGACTGTCAGTCTGCACGGGCCCTGACGGCACCAGTGGCACCGCGACAGTGTCGGACCTGCGGATTTCCAGGCCCACCCTAGATGTCCGGGGTTTTGATGGTTTTTAATCCATGCCTCAAGATGATTCTTATGCATGATCGGAAATGGAAATTGACATTTGGAGTCAGAATAGTTGGGCCTTGAAATCAGAACGCTCGGCCATCAATTTCTGTTCGTGGTTCCCTGTGGGCTCACCTTTCCTAAATCTCAGTTTCTTCATGTGTGCAGTGAGGATAACCCTGGCCCCAAGGAATCATTCCTGCCCTATCTACCTTGCTAGGGTTGTTTGAATGATCACATAAGATATGGACCATGAAAGTACTTTGCAAACTGATTAAATATTTTTCTTCTTAGAAGTGGGAAAGACCACCTGGTTTTCCAAGGCTTCCTGCTGCCTTTAACTCTGTCCACCAGAGGGCAGTAGGTGTACATGCATGAAATCTCACTGTAGTCCCTCCAGTCAAGTCAGTTCCTTACGGGTAAACTTGGAACTCCCTGAAGGTCTCTTATTCTCAGCAGTCCCTGGGCTATGAGGTCCCTTGCAGAAAAATTGGGGTGGCTACAGAAAGTTCCTTCAGAGGTGCATTAAGTTTGTCTCCTATTATTCAGAGACTCCAGTTAAAGCTGTTTAATACTTCTAAAGGGACAGCATGGAAAACAATAGGGACATTTAGAAAGCCAGGCTGGTCTAGATCCACACATTAGCTGTTGAATCAATTTCTCCGTCCCTCCTTCCTCCGTCCCTCCCTCGTTTATTCCATACATGACCTGAGCCCCTTCTCTGTGCTGGGCCCTAACTAGGCCAGGCATGGAGGAAGTAAAGGCAAACTGGGCATTAACCTGGACTCGAAGGCTCCTGGTGTTCAAAGCAGCAGTGAACATTGCTGGAGCACCACCCATGTGTCAGGTGCTGTGCTCAGTCTTTATGTGTGTCAACAGACATGACTCTTGCCAGGTAGGTGTTATTGATAGAGAAGGGAACTAAGGCCCAGAGGAGTTAAATCAAGGTCCCACTTCTAGGGAGAAGCAGGAATTTGACCATGAGCCCACACTATCTCCTTTGCTGGGGAAAGTAGACATGATAATGACTCAGCCATGAGATCTATAAAGCCCTTAGTCATGTTTCCTAGGCATGCTGACTGACGATGCCTCAGTGAGCTGGGTGGTAGGAAGTGCTGAAGAGATAATGCCCAGGGGCAGACCACCAGGCAAGGCAAGTAAGGGCAGATAAATTGACCACTCTGAGGTGTGTTCTATATCGCTCCCTAGTGCTCTGCAGGGGGACTGAGCTCCAGTTGCCCCAGACAGTACCCTGCTCAACAATCCATGCTTCCTGCCTTCTTCCTGTCTGTCTCGGGTACCCACACGCCTACTATTGTTTCCCGGGATTGCCTCCCAGCTAAACTATTCCTACTGCAATTCTTTGCTCAGAATCTGCTTCAAGGGAAGCCCCACCTGGGACGCTATATTTCTCAAGTTTGGATCCTTTAAGGAACACGCTGGGGCTGAGTGTAGTGACAGGCTTCGGAGACCCTGAGGACATAGACAGAGATTTGGCCCATGGGAGGCATTCAGGAGTGATGGCTTTTGCGCTGCTCACTCTGGATCTCTCTCTCTCTCTCTCTCTCTCTCTCTCTCTCTCTCTCTCTCCCTCCCTCCCTCCCTCCCTCCCTCCCTCCCCCCTCCTTCTCCCTCTCCCTCTCTCTTCTGTTTTTTGTTTTTAAAGATTTTATTTATTACTTTTAGCAAGAGGGGAAGGGAGAGAGGCAGAGAGGGAGAGAGACATCAATGTATGGTTACCTTTCACCTGCCTCCAGCTACAGACCTGGCTGGAGACCTGGTTTGCAACCTGGTTATGTGCCCTGGCTGGGAATCAAACCAGCGACTTTTGGGTTCGCAGGCTTGCGCCCTATCCACTGTGCCACCAGCCAGGGCTGGACCCCTCTTATCACTCCATCAACTCTCGCTGATTTTTCTCCTTGCCTTTGGAACCTGTATACTTCTCTGGGCTCTCAGAAAATCTTGATCAGCTCCCCCAGGATTCCAGAACCTTCTGAGTCCTGCATGTTCACTCTCAAAGCATTGTCTTCCTACATATTTATCAGACATGCTAACCAACTGGTTGCTTCTGCCTGACTTTCCTGAGGCCACAGGTCACAGCTTCATCAGAGGCCTCAGTTTCCATCTTTGTAAGATGGGGCTGGTGCTTGTGAGTCTCAGTGTGATGTGAGGACAGGCTCTGTCAGGCCAAGTAACAGCAGCTTTGTGGGCTCCCCCCTGCACCTTGAGTGGGCGCTGTGCACAGTGCTCTGATCTGGTGAGTGAAGGGCACTCAGGCACTAGTGGCTTCTCCTCATCCCTCTCTGGGTGCCTGCAGGCTTCCTATCAGTTGGTTGACCTGCCTGATGGTGTCCTGGGTTCCTTGAGGAGATTGGGAGGAGAGATGTTCTACTTCTTGCCTGTTTCTTTTCAATGCCCCTAGATACCTAGAATCCCACGCAGCTCACCTTGCAGACTAGTAGCCCAACAGTCCTCCTCACACCATCCAGGAGACCCTTCATACTGACAGAACTGTGTCCCCTCAACTGGAGTCCCTGCAAAGCTCTGAGATTCCTCTAACCTGACCGTGGCAGGTGCCACGACAATTTCCAATTTCTCTTTCCCCTTTGCACTGATTGCAACAGAAAATGACCATGGCAAACATTTATTAGCATTTCTTAAGGTCCAGGCACTGTCCTAACCAGGAAACATAGATCCAGACTGCCTGGCTTTTAATCCTGGGTGCAGATGTAATGTGCCAGTATAGTGTGCTTACATCTGTGTATGTGTGTGAGAAGAGGTGACTCCAGGGACTCCAGGGGATAAGTGTGCAGACCAGCTGACAGTGACAGCAGGCTCCCCAACCAGCGCCTGCCCAGGCTGGGTGGGCAGAGTGAGAACAGCTGTGGCTATTGGGCGGCCCCAGCCCTGCAGGTGCTGAGTGGAAATGCATTGTTATTCTTGGGTAGACATTTTGGGCCCAACATTCTTTGTTGCCAAAGCTGACCTGGCCTCTTCTCAAAGTGGGTCAGTCCTAGGCCACCTCTTTAGCCACACCTGAAAGGAACTGCTTTATTTTGGAATGCAAGTATGAGTCCTATCCATGGCTAAGGGTCCTGTTTGTGGCTCTGTCATGGGCAAGGTGACTAATAGAGCCCTGTATGATTCTTTTCCCTGCCAATCATTCATGGTACTAGAATTACTTGTATACAGTATATGACATATGTAGTGTACACATACAATCACCCTGGCATTTAAATAAACCACAGTTCTACACATCGGAGTCCTAAAACCTAGATTTATCAATCCCTGTGAACTCAGTCTGCCAATATGCAGAATGGGATAGTAGTGGTGTCTACTCCTCTTACAGATCTTGTGAGTACAGAAACATGAAATGCCTGGAAAGCCTAGAAGAGGGCCAGCACACACCAAGCACTCGGAAATGATTATTAATCCAATGTCAGCAAGTCTTCTTCCTGTTACTTCCATCTTGGAGAGTCATTTTAAGACTTAAGTGAGATAATGGTTGCACAGAATAAATGCTCACTAAAGGGTAGCTCTACTATTATTATTATTATTATTTTATTATTGTGTTTTACTGTGTTATTTGCCCTCATTTGGTCTAGATCTAAGGGAAAGTTGGAATTCCTGTTCTCAACTTGAAAAATGTTGAAATAGAGACTCAAAAGATCAACATATTTTTTTTTTGTTCAAGATTTCCTAAAAAGTAAGGATCAAAGTCACAACTGAAATTCAGATTATTTGGGCTCAAAATCCTGCATCCTTCCTTGTAACCACCATGAGTTCCTACTTTAGAATAAGGTCCTAAGAGCCCTTTAAATTATCCTCTTGTTATGCACTTTAAACTACATGAGCTAACTGCCTATTTACAAAACACTTTTCCTTCTACTCTCTCAACCTGATGCACTTATTATCCTTTGGAGCCCATTTATTTTAAGACCCACTTCAAAGATGAGAAAACCAAGACTCATAGAGGTTGGGCTTCCTGCCAGAAGTCATGTGGCAGCGCGGTTTGGACCAGAACCAGGATACCTGGCTTCTTTGGGATGGAAGTGAAGAGAATTCCTTTAAGACTGGAAGAGGCTTGTGTGTCCCAGGAAACTCAGGCCTCCCCAGAGCACCGTCTTCCTCCCAGGTCCTTGCCACCTAGGTTACCCCTGTAGCTTCGACTGTTCTTCACCCCACAGCCTCTGATTCTGCTCCAGCCCCTCTCGTAACTGCTGACTCCTGGCAGGCTAGCAGTGTCCTGAGCCCCATCTCACTTCTTACTGCACAGACCACGTTTGTACATCTCAGGTCTCCTTTCCCAGCATCTGAGTCCTGGCCATGCGGAGGTCCAGCTTCCATTCTCTCATCCCAGATCTTCCAGCTTGGTGTTCGCTGTTCCTGTGTGGCTGAGCAAGGACTCTCCCTCCATTGTATCCTGCTGCCTCCAGACCTTGGCAGGACCCCCAAAGAGGGAAGAGGGCAATGCTGCTGATGCCACTAACAAACAGTGACGCAGTTACAGCAGGAGGAAGCTGTAGATGTACTGGTGTGCATGGGGACCCTGGGCTGAGAGTGCTGGAAGCCCACCCACCCCAGCGGCCCTACATTGTGGGCACGCAGAATGGCACTCCCCAGCCTGGAGGGCCCAGAGGTTGAAACAGGGCCCCCAGGGACCTGTTTTGCTCTACCGCTTGTGCTGCTGGTAGCAAGCTGTCTACCTTAGTTCCAGGCTTACTCAGACTCTCAGCAATGCCTGTAGCCAGGAAGACACGGTTCTCCTGGTTGTTCCAAAAAAGGTTCCAGAATTGAGGCTCGGTGGGCCAAACAGCCTGCCCTGGGCCAGCCTGGAGCCAGTCAGTCCCTGTGGTTGGGGTGATGACGTGAGCTTGGTAGCCAGGCCCGGACCGAGGGAATGGGACCAGCCCCACAAAATCTTTCTGGATCCAGAGAAGAGAAAGGCTACTTCTCTTAGGAAAACCTGGGTGCTGTTCCCAGAAGGGGAGGGGAATCTAGGCAGAAAAACCACCCAGAACAATGGCAGCGTTTCTGCACATTCTGGACACCGCATCCAGCAGCCAACCTCTTTCATCCGAAACAGGAAGCTTGGACCCGTTCAGCGTCACGTGTGAACTTGAGAAAGCTTGGGTGGGGCGCTTCCCCTGAAAAGCTGGGCTGGAGACTCTCTGTCTGCACCTGCCTGAGTTCAGTCTGAATCTGGGTGGGATTGCCAGGCTCCCAGCTTCCCCGCATTCCTGCAGCCAGCACCGTCCACTGGTGATTGAAGGAGGAGATTGTTCCAGAACACAAAAGGCCAATGGCTTCAGGCTGTGCGGTGCAGCATGCGGCCTCTCCACTTCAAGGTGGAGTGGTAAGGGCAGGCTGGGCTGCAGAAGCCCGAGGCTGTGGCTCAGGGCAGCTACCCGCAGACGAGGGCAGATGGCTTTGGGTAGGTGGTGGCCGCTGGGCATGAGGGACTCTAGAGTGCTGCAGAGGAGCAGCAGAGCAGACCAGATCCGATCGCGTGAACACTAAAATCCCCCTAGCTCAAAGCATCTGCTTATTTTTCTTATTCTTCCAGCTTGACTCAGAGGGAGTTCTCTGAAAGATGTACTTGGTGGCTGCTCCCAGGGCTGCAGAAAAGCCTGCGTAGCTTTGCCTGGGGTGGTGCGGCTGGAAACGCAGCAAATGCCCCACGAAGGAAGGGGTGGGGTTGGATCCATAGACACTTGTTTATCCAGATCAATTAGGGAGACTTATTATTACTTTTTTGTGCAATACTCGGCAAGCAAGGCTTTGCAGCTAATAATGAGTTTGAATTGTGCAACACGAACGACAAAATGTGAAATGAGATGAGAAAACCATTTGCCGAGCTGCCTCTTGGGGAGGGCATTGGTTGGAGGAAAGGCTGTGGCTTCCCCTGGAACGGAGAGGCCAGGGTGCTGCTCTGAGTTGCTCTGCATAATTAAGGAGGGGGAGTGGGAAGCTGGGGAGGGAGTGACTGGCTTTGAGACTGGTCACCAAGTGGAAGAGAGCCGGAGGGAGGGAAAAGAACACCACTGCTAAGAAGGCTGGAGGAAAGCCAGCTTGTGAGGTGGGGGACTGTCCAAAGGAAATGCAGGGTGCCAGGTGATACGGATTTTCTCTGTGAGCATTCACACTGTTGCCGGTAGAAAGTAATAAGAAACCCGAATGGTTGGTGGGCGGAACTGCTTCTCTTTGCCCCTCTAGCCGCGGGAGGCCTCAGGCATGGGCTCTCTTACCTTCTGGCTCCCTTTGGGTCTGGTCATTGAGGAGCTTCCCTCTCTGGGTAGGGCATCTGAGGGAACGAAGGTGTGATTTGGGGGGTACTTTTTTTTTTCTCCTACCCGAATTGCTATTTTTTTTTTTTTAATTTTATTGTTGTTGTATTACATCCATCCCTTTTTTTCTCCCCTCTGTCCCCCGATTTGGGGGATATTTTTTCCCTCCTTCCCAGTACCACACTGCCTTGGGTTTGCTGTCGCTAGCTCCAAGCTCCAAGGAACCACATAATCCCTTGGAGGTTCTTTCCCAACTGCCCACGCTTTGGTAAAATTTCCTTCTATTACACACCTCTTAAATGATCCTTATCTGAGTGTGCTGTTTCCTACCAGGACCATGACTGACCCACTGGGTTAGTGCATTTCTCACAGAAGCCTGCAAAGGGCTGGAGTTCTGTGTTCTGGGCAAGGGTTGAAGCCACATTCACAGAGACAGGGGGAGAGCTGACTTCCAGTTACAACACCCACTCAGGAGCTCCCTGGAAACCACCTGGCTGCCCCATGCAGCTGTGGCCAATGTCCATCTCACAATGTGACTGGCCCCAGGAACTCACCCATGCTGGTGGGCCATCAGAGTGTTCTTCTTTCATTAATACCAGGAACAACCAGGATCTTGAGATACAGAGGGTGGGAACTGAGAACTGCTGGATGTGACCATTTCTTCATTAATGTGGAAACTGAGGCTTGAGAGGTTCAAGTCATTTGTCAGGTAGATAAGCAGCATTGAAAGAGCTATAGGAAAATGAGAACAGGGCTTGGTCTGAGATCACCTATAGTGTCAACCAGAGAAGATGTCAGGGAAATAAGTATGGAACTGAGGTTGGCCCAGTGCAGGGGGACCCTAGACAAGTCAGCTAGGAGGGTTCTGCAGTGCTGAATCTGAAAAGATGCTCCTCCATTTTTTTAAATTGTAAATGTCATTCAGATTAATTATACAACACATCATAAAACAATGGCATAATGTAGAAATCACCGATGCTTGCCTCTTCGACTCAGTTACTACTTTAGTATCTTGCCTTCCAGGTTCTTCCCTTCAATATAGTTGTAGTCATATGGCTCTTACAACTTTGCATTAGCCTTCTTAGCATTATAAGTAAACATTAGGAATAAACATGATATTTTAAACATTCTATTATATAGATTTCTGTAATTTGTTTATATAATTATCCCCAAGATAGTGGACATTTAATTTTTCTTTTCTATTTTTTATTTATTTTGCTATTGTAGTTAGTAGTACATATATAATGATATATATTATAATAATATATACACACAATACTGGACACAAATTTTGTACTCACTTTTTTGTGTTCATCTCTATTTCCTCTTCTCAGGATTTTAAAAGTAGAATTATCAAAGGACATGAGCATTTAAAAGACTCATGATACGTATTTATAAGTTGCTTTTCAGAGAAGTGGCTCTAGCCCCATTTTTCTTGCCAGAAACCTAGGACAGTTCGAGTCTCCATGAAGCTTTTCCTGTGTGGAGTCGGGTAGGGCCTCTCTTCAAGGCCTGGCCCCGCCTCTAGGTCGTGGCCCCGCCCCTAAGGAATGGCCCTGCCCCAGTTAAGGGCCCTAATCCTAGGCCCCACCAGTAGGTGTTTTAAAGGTGAGCTTAATGCCTGTTAGTGAGCACATGTGGTGGGTGAGGGTTGATCTGGTTCCAAGAGTAATATGTATCTATTTTCTATTTTCCAGATGTTTCTCCCCTCTGGGCCCAATTCCATGGCTCCCTGGAAAGTGATATGATGACCTTGGGCTTGAGCCCAAAGAGCACAGGAGATTTTTGGCAGGTTAAGGGTGGGTTGGTGCCAACCAACTCAGAGCAAAAACATTGTATGTTGGGCCCACGTGGAGGAACGTGTCTGCATCCGCCTCTCATGGGCTCAGAAGCACCCGGCCTCCTTCGGGAGATGGCCTAGGCAGCCGGATCCTTTGGAGCAGACGTAGACAGGACGATTTTAAAAAGGATTTATGTGTGGGGACTTGCTGGGAGATTAGGCATGCACTACGTGTGGACCAGGAGAACCGGGCCTGTGGAGACTACTGGTAGGAAAGCAATAGCTATGTAAGAAGTGGCTATTTAGCCTTACTGAGTCTCAGCTTCCTCATCTGTGTGGGTTAGTGCTGGAAAGTTTTCTGAGGCCTTTTCCAGTAAGTGCATGTCCAAAATATATGTTCCATTGTGTAATCCATTTGCTGGCTAGTGAATAAATTCCAACTCTGATCCATCCTTGATTTTTAGCTTCCTCCTATTTACTCTGCTGCCGGGAATGCACTTAGTGGATTATTAGTAGTAGCTATTGAAACCGAAGCCTGTCTTTTCCCTGAACAACACCCTCTTCCTGTCACTACCCTCATGTTCCACCATTTCTCATGACTGGATAGAGTTCTTTTGAATAGGAACTCAAAAAATATGGTGAAGAATGTTATCTGCAGAGCTTGCGTTCTGGTTTAGTCAGTGTTTATGTGATCACCCTGTATCACTCTTCTCCCTGGATGTAGGCAACTTAGAGTTGCTAGATGCGACCATCTTACAGATCTAGAAACTGAGGCTGACAGAAGAGACATATTTAGCCCGAGAACATTCACCCGGCAAGTTGTGGAGCTAGGACTAGAATGTAAATCTCCAGATTCCAGGCTGGTGCGTTATTTATCTTACCTGTGATTTTTAAAAGCCCTTCTTAAAAATGAATTTTATGTGAATCCTCTTGACTCAAAGTGGGTGGAAGTAGTGGGGAGGTGTTCCGTGTATCCCAGAGCCTTATCCCCTAGGAACTTCTGAAGTAATCCCATGGGTCTCTGTACTTCTCCTTAGAAATAGCTGATACTCACCAAGCAGGCTGCCAATTGATTCACCTATTCTCCTATTCATTTATCCCTTCAGCAAACTCATGATGAGTCCTTACTATTTCCATCTTAGGCTCCATGTTTAGCTTAAGTGAGCTCCCTAGTGTTCTTCCAATAACTTCTCTGCTCTTGGTTTTTCCCTTTTCTTTAACTATTCAGAGTCATTTGTTGCTTTCCATCAAGAAGCTCTAGTACATGGGTGGCAAGCACAAGGCCCACGGGCCAAATCTGGCCCTCCACCTTGTTTTGTCCAGACTAGCACCTTCCGCCCATCACCTTGTTCCTACCCAGCTCACTTGACTGTTAAGGAGTAGTTACATTTATACAGTCCTAAAATTACATTTGGCCCTTTGAAAGGCAACCTTGAGGCTGATGTGGCCCCCAGTGAAGATGAGTTTTGACACCCCTGCTCTATAATATCTTGCAAAGAAGTTATATGATCTTGGTGGTGGACCCCATTTGGGACATTTTGAGCAGGGGACTCTGCGAGCGATCTGGGTGTTTGATAGGTCATGCTAGTGGGAGATTAGCAAAGTATGGCTTTTGGGTTCCCATGGGAGTGGAGAGGACACAGGAGATAAGAATATTGATTAGGTAGTGCTGGAGACTAGGAAAGAAACACTAAAAGCCTAAGTTATGTCAATGATTGCACCAAGGCAGGAAAGTGCAGTGATGAAGAGCTTGGATTCTGATGTCTAGGTTTGAATCCTGACTCAGCCACTTGTGTGGTGTGTACACAAGGGCAAGTCTCTTAGCCTCTCCGAGTCTGTTTCATTATCTCTAAAACAGGTTGGGTGAGAATATCCCTACCTGTGGTGGTGTTGGGAGGATTTGTTGAGGTAACTGAAGTGGAGGCTCTGCTCAGTGCCTGGCTCATAAACAAACCTTCAGTAAATTCTATTATCCATTGATGATGATGGTGAGGATGGTAATAACGATAGTGGTGGTGATAGTGGTGATAATGATAGAATGATGATGGTGATGATGGTGATGATGATGGTAACTATCAAGAATGGAGATGATGAGTGGGGTTTAAAGATAAAGTCAGAGATGACTCCTGGAGTTCTAGGCCAGGTAATGGAGGGAGTCCTTTTTAAGAAAAGGAAAAAAAAATCACACAAAATAAATTTATATAGATCTATGCTTTTGTAGAATTGGAAAAGTTGGACATTGGCTATGTCAATTCCCAGCTGCGACCTTATGATTCCTCCCTCCACTTGCCTTCCCAACCCATGTGCTGCCTGTACTATTGCTGGCTGCTGGGCAGCTCCAGGAGGGACATGTGCAAACTTCATTAACTCTATGCTAAATCTGTCTGTGTATCCACAATTTGCAGAACACCTAAATTGTATTTACTCAATGTTTCTTTACATTGTCTTATGGTTGTACATGGGAAGCCAGCATCATTTCCATAAGCAGAGAGTGGTTACAGATTCAAATGTGATGGAAATCAAAGTTATTCAGTTGTAGCTAATGACTTCATTGCCTGCACAGACTCTGAGCCTGATGCTTGCTGTTTTTTGTTGTTGTTGTTGTTAAAAAGAGATGAACTTGTACTAGAAAGGCATTAAACACATACTGGCACCAAAGCAAGACTGTTTCCTTGCACTATCCATCAAGATTGGAAGAGAATTAATGATGGAATGTAGAATATTTCTCATCGTGGGAGCCTGTATTATTTAATGCTGGGTCTGTGGACTGTCCAAAGCCATGGCCCCCCAAATGCTGCTGGAACTCACCCTGTGCCATGAACAGTCCTGCCCCAAAGGCAGGCTGTCTTGATACTGTGCCACGTGGCTGCACTCTTTAGGACCTGTGGAAATTGACATTGGCAGGTGGACACAGGTAATAATTAGCTCAGGATTAACCAGCCTGGCCTCTCAGTCTGGCTTCCTCAGGCAGGCAGAACAGAGGCATCGCCACCCAAGGCTTCTATTTAGAGAAGGCATCTGAGCAACTGGGTTTGGGATGAGCCCGGCTCTGCAGAGGGGTCGCTCCGGTCTCCAGAGCAGGCTTGTCAGTGACATCACTGGAGCCATGATGCAGCCCAGAGACCACCAGGAAGCAAGTAAAGGAACAAAAACCCCACCTACATCTTCTAGAAGCTTCCACAGTGATAACCCCTTTCCACAAAGGAGGCAGAAGCCAGCAAACTGGTCCCCTGGGCATGAAAAGTGAGGACAAGAGCCTTTTTTGCCATATTTTTTAACGAATGTGTTTTCCCAATGCCTGCCCTGTTCAATAGCAATTTGCGCAAATGACTCTCAGAAAGACCCATAAGTGACAACATAATCATGGATGCCCAAACGGACCTTTGTAAAACGCTGGCATCCTTTAAAAATTCGGTTTCTAGCCTGTAACCTCAGCTGTGATGCTTTAACAACGGGCAACATCTCATTTTAAATCTTTAATTGTAAAAAATTTCCAGTATATACAAGAGTCTAAAGAGAACAGTTTGAATCATGAGCCTCGCCCTGGCTGTGGCTCCGTGGACTGGGCGCCAGCCTGCAAACCGAAAGCTTGCTGGTTCAATGCCGTAGGGGCCCTGGCCTTGGTTGTGGGCCTGGTCCCCACTTGAGGGCGTGTGAGAGGCAACTAACCAATGCCTGTCTTGCACATTGATATTGCTCTCCACCTTTTTCTCCCTCCCTCCCCCTATCTTTAAAAATAAATAAATAAAATCTTTCAAATACCCAAAGAATCATGAGCCCCTTCTACCCAGCACCCAGTTTCAGCAATTATTAACTCGTGGCCAATCTTGTTTCATCTATTACCACCTCCGCCTTCTCTTACCCACAAGGTTATTTTAGAGGAAATCCTAGAATCATGTTACTTCCTCCACGGTCCTTCAGCATGGATTACGTTGCTTCATCTGCAACTGCTGAGCCGTACCCAGGTTTATTTCAAGTTGGTTTGTTGAGGATTCCAAACCTGTCAACCCATTATGGCAGTGTCTTCACTCTGCTTCTTCTCTTCCCTCCACCTGTCCCCATCCTTCTTATGTCTCCCATGTTGATGGTCATCTTGGGAGGAAGGTCAATTTGTTTGCGGAACTCCCAAGCTCTTCTGGGGGTTGTCTGCTTTTGGGGGTTCCCATCCATCCATTGTCTTTAGGCACTTAGAGATTGTATGTCTTCTTCCTATTTTAGAATTTTCACTCCCAACAAATCTGATTCCCTGAAAGGAAAAAAACCAACCAACCAAACAAAAGAGGTTCTAGAGGTAAAAGAGCTGGTGAATTGCAGGGTGGAAGGGGCCCCTTGGTGCTTCTGTGCCTAGTGGGGCTGAGGTTTTGGTTTAAGAATCGGTGGAGCCCTTGCAGCTACTCTGTGTGACCCTGGACAAATCACTCAACCTGTCTGGGCTGTTATCCTAGTGTGCCACATGAGAGAATGTTCAGTTATTATTCCCTTTCTTTCCCATGTTGGAATCCAGCATTCCCTGTTAGTTGCTCTAGCAAAATGCCTCGCACATAGCCAGTGTTCACTCACCTGTTGAGAGACTGGATCAGAGTCTCTGAGGGCCCCACTCCAGGACTGGCAGGTCCTGCCTGCCTCAGGGTGCCTCCCTTCTTCCTCCTGGCTGGGGGTCATCTCCCATCCCTGAGCTTGCTTGGCTGAGAAGAAACCAACTGCCAACTCCAGTGGAGGGAGAAGGGGATCAGGACGCTGAAGGCCACCCACTTTCTCCATGTCCTTGATGGAACGTCCCCCTCCTGGGTGACAGCCTGTGTTCCAGTGCTCAGCTCTATTTCAGTCGCCATTTGGCATGTGTCACCTTGCAGAGGCCTGGGCCCTCAGGGACAAAAGGCCAAAATCTGCTACAAGAATGGTAATTTGAGGATACTTGGCTCCTGCCTCTGGGGCTTCAGTGTTCTTTGGGATAAGTTGAGTGATGATATCATGGACTTAGTTACTTTCTGGACTATGTAGGGCCCTTGTGTCTGGGCTCCAGCCGGTGTGAGGCCCCAGGGAGCCTAATTTAGGGAAAGGAATCAGTGGGATGACAGCTGTTGGAAGTGCTTGGCTCCACCATCAGCCAGAGAATTTAAGAAAAAGGCCCTTTGAGGCACCTAGCTCTGGAGGAGGAGGGTCTTTCCTCCTGAGGTTTTCTTTTAGAAAGGATCCACAGAGGTCATTATGACCAGCCAATACCCTCCCCAATACCTACCTCTAAAGGGTGGTCATTCTGGCTATGCTTGATTACCTCCAGGGATGGGGAGCTCAGTCTCTCCATAAACAACCCCTTTCACTATTGGATGACTGTAACTGCTAGACTGTGCCAACCTCACTTCCGTATTGCTGAAACCTGTCCTCTTGATGCCACTTGCACTGTCCTGGTTTCAAACCCGTGGAGCCACATAGAGCATGTATAAATTCTTCCTTGTGTCAGCTCTTCAGATATTTGAAAGCAGCGCTCATGTCCCCCTTGAGTTTCTCCAAGCTAAACATAGCTCTTGCAGCCATCGCTCATATGACATAGCTCAGTCCACGCCACGGTCCTCATCATTTTCCACTGGATGGACACCAGCTTTTCACTGTCCTGGAGGCTCTGATCCAAGCAGAGAGGAGTAGGACACTCACTTTATTCCTACCCTCCCCGTCTACTGTCACAGCCCAGCTTGGCGGACACACCACACTCTGTACCACAACAAAAGCCCTCCATCCTTCTCGCACTTGCTGCTGTTAAGCCTCACCACCCTGCCGGGGGTTTGGGCAGCTCCATGTTAGGGCCCAAGCACAGGGCTTCCAACCATTTGTCCCCATTATTGTTTCACCTGGTTGGATGCATGCAATTGTCCCAGGCTGTCTGGATATTTCTGGATCCAAATTCTCTCGTTTGACATTGGCAGCCTCTCCTGGCTCTGTGCAGCCTGTGGTCACCCAGTCACTGAGAAATGTGACCTGCGGGATGGGGTAGGTGCGCCTCTCTCAGGTTCCTGTGAAGCCATTACTTGGTGCCCTTTGGGGGAGGTCATTCAACACATAACATGTAGTTCCCATTTCTTCACCCACTCACAAGGGTGCTTGGGGAAACTGAGCTGCAGCCTGGATACTCTGCATCTGCGCATGCTCCCTGCTGTACGTTAGAGGCAGTGAGGTGGGTCTGCAGTGACCCCTGGCCAGTTAGCGGCTGCTGCCACTGACCTCTGCTCTCTGCCCAGAGGCTGCCCAGTCCCCAGCTCGCCCTGTACTCTGGGGCAAGGTGAACCACAAGGCAACAGGTCCACAGGACAGGGCTCCTGGAGGCTGATCCCCTGGTGGTGAAGGCTCACCTGGCTGAGGTCACCAGGAAGGGCTGAGCCCTGGGTGACAGAGATGGACAAAGGGAAGCTTCCTATGTCACCCAGGTCGGCTCACCTGTGGAACCTTTTCCAGGGGCCGGACTCAATGGTTGTATAACTAAAGCAATTGTAGCTCTGACATTTCTCTGGTTTCTTCTCCTTTCTTCTTTCCCACTTTCCTGCCTTCCCTTCCTTTTTCTCCTTCGTTTCAACAGACCTTGTTTATTTATTTATTTTTTCCCTATTGACCCCTATGAGCACCATCTACCTCTTACTTACTATTTCTTAGCATGTCTCTCCTCCAGGTCACAGGCCACTGGGTGAGATACATGTCGGTCACCAGCATCCATGCCTGCTGGCGGTGAGGGGGATGGCCCACAGCGCTCTCAGGCTCTGTGGGATGACAGGAGTTCCTGGATAGTCTCAAGGCCTGCGGCTCTGTTCCCTGGTCTTCCTAAGCCCTCTAAGCCCTTGCATTCTCCCTGAAATCACACTTTGGTGTCCAAATGACAGCTTTCCAGATTGACCTTCACACCTGAAGGAGATGAAATTTCTCTTTTAGACTCTGGGCTTGTTTTTGTGGTCTAGAACAGTGATTTTCAATCTTCTCCTCATGACACACGTAAACCAATTACTAAAATTCTGCTGGCATACCAAAAAATATTTTTCTGATCCGACCAAAAATAGGTCAGATTCATTCACACTGAACAGCTATTGCTGTGTTAGCTGTTGTCATTATTTTTTATCTGACAATCTAAGGGAAATGAGGTCAGTGCCCTGGACTAAATAGTCAGGTATGGAACGTTTTAAAAATTCTTGTAGCACACCAGTTGAAACTCACTGGTCTAGGAAATGTGTCCCCATGGTAGGTGAATGTAAATTCAGTCCAGGTCATTTTGGGGTTCAGAATGCAGCTGAATTTGGGGACAAATCCTGACAGGAAGCAGTTCACCATAGGTCACTCTGCTGTATTGGAACCAGGGTCTTTGTGGGCTGGGAACCTAGGAGAACCAGCGGCTTTTAGGACCTTCTAGTATGGGAGCTGACATCAGTCTTGGGTTTGCATAGTGGCTCTTCCTCTCCCTGGCTGTGTGACCATGAACCTCTCTGGGTCTCAGCTTTCCACTTCTGTAACACAGGGTTTTCAGCCCTGCCCAGTGTGGCTCAGTGGTTGGACATTGTACCACAAAGTGAAGGGTGTCCAATTTGATTTCTGGTCAGGGCACATGCCTGGGTTGTAGGTTCGGTCCCTGGTTGGGGGTGTGCGCAAGAGGCAACCTATTGATGTCTTTCTCTCATATCAATGTTTCCCTTCCTCTCTTTGTCCCTTCCCTCCTGTCTTTCTCAAAATAAATAAATACAATCTTAAAAAACCAGATTTATACACTTTACTGATCGCTGTATCGATTAAATTAGCACAGCTCCTGGCATAGAGCAGACATTATATTTATTACTTCACAGCTCTGCCTCTAATAATACCACAAGAGCTTTCAAAAATATCTGTGATTCTCCCAACAGGAAAAAAAGAAAAAAGATAAGAAAAAATGGTGGGGAACATGAATAATGTAGGTTCAATAGGATGCTTGAATGACTGTTTTAAAATGATTTCTAATTTGCATTTCTCATGCAAGTAACTTTGCTTTTCTTTATTGTTAGGTTCTGTTAGAAAGTTTTTTTCTAAGGAAAAAGTACAGCTACATTTCAAAAGTAAAGACCTCCCACGCCTTGTCTTTGTTTGGGACAGCTGGGACCCCCAGGGTGCAGGTCTGGGAGCTTGTCCTGATGAATGACAGGTGGGCCAGAGCCCGCCATGACCCAGAGAAATGGGGTATAAATCAGGGCACCCCAGGGTGCTGAGCTGGAAGCCTTTTGGATGCCAGGACAGAGGACGGAATAGTGTCATGGGTGCCACGCAGGAGGAACACTTCTCCTGGGCCAGGGGTTGGGGTAGAAGAGGATCGAAGTGGGGATGATTCTTGTTCCTTTGATCTTCAGCTCCCCTCCCCCATTTTCAAGGCCACGATCTGAGTTCCATGTTCTCCATCCCAGCCACTGTCCCTACTTATCAGCAGGCAGGACTCAGCTCAGCCTAGCTACCAGCTCATGGCAGGTCAAGATGACCCTTGTCTGATGATCATTTCTCTCCTGGATTTGTCTCCCTTCTTCCCCTTCCCCCCAAGTCCCAACAACTCGCCATTTCCCAACTCCGAATTCCAGAATATGGCCAGCCCATGCCATTCCGCACTAAGTTAAGTCAGCAGGTTTTGTCCTATTTATAGGATGATGTGGCAGTTCGGAACTGGCGCCTTGTCTGCTGGCTTGGCAGACACAAGACACTTTGTTTTCTTTCCTCTTTTTCCTTTTTATCCTCTTAAGTTTTCATTGTTATTCTTGTAAGTAAAATGCAAATATATTCTCACCAGGGAAGATTTTAAAGTAGAGAATACATAGAGTAAAATATGTAAGCTCCATTTCATTATATTCTGATTGTTAGTATCTGATTTTGGTATGTTTCCTTCCAGTCTTTCTTCTATGCATATTTTACATATGTATCGGTATAAATACAAATGCAAATATTCATGCATGTGCAGGAAAGAGTTTAACCTTGCCCAAAAGGAGTCTGGCTTTTGCCCTGGGTTACTGGGAGGTGGTCTTTGTTTGTCAGGGGCCTTGGGCCAGCCAGATAGGAACAATATAATTGAAGGTGGGGCTGGCTAGGCCAGAAAGATGAACAGCGTGATTGAGGGTACGAGCTTTGGGTTATGCAATATCAGTTGATTAGACCAACCAGGGGGTAGGCAATTGATCAATAAGCACTGAACACTGGATTCTGGTGAGCATCCTGTGCTATTGATACTGTGTGCATTTTGTCACACGTCCATCACTGGAGAATAATATGTCCATGGCCCCATGGGGAGAGGACAATGGAAGCCCATGTTTGGTAGTCCTCATGGACTCTGCCCTGTGTACTTCCTCTTGTAGTTGAGTTTACTCTACCTCTTTTCCCTGTAATAGACTGTAAGTGTGAGTACAAGAGCCTTCACAAGTTCTTGGATTCTTCTAGCAAATTAGTGAACCTGAGGGGCTCTGGAAACTTCCTGAATTTGCAGTTGGTATGAGAAGTAATGGTGGTTTGGGGACAGTGCCCTCTAACTTTATATTGTCCTAAACTCATCACAGTGTGTGACTTTGTGTGTGTGTGTTTACAATGACAATTGGGAATTACTTTAATGGCTCTGGGATTATACTATTTCACCTTATATGTGCTTAGAAACCTTTTTTTAGAGCTTCTGTGCCTTATGTGTAAAATGGAATTAATAACAGCACCTGCCTCTAGAGTCATTATGAGAAATAAATGAATGAATATTTGTAAAGCCCTTAGGACAGTGCCTGCCATGTCTTAGGCTTATATAAGACATGATGGCAATCATGATGGTGCTGATTTTGATTTCCATGTTAGACCATTGAAATCTATGGCTTCATGCTTTTAATAACTGATTAGTGAATATTACTTCTATTGGTTCCTCTGGGCTTCCCACAAAGGGAGTTGGAGGCTATAATGCTTTATGGGAAATTATCCTTTTGCTAAACTACAAGGTCAAGGGAATTAGCCAGCTGATCCAGAACACAAACATTAATTCGACACATGCTGTGTGCAGGGACCCTGTCCTGATAATTGTGGGATTATAAAAATTGAGTGCACTGGGGGAAGGATAAGGGAGAAGGCAATCCATTAGAACATCTACTAAATGTCAGGCACTGTTGTTATTTTATTTAATCTGTACAATACCCCTAAGAGAAAAATACTGTGACCCCATTTTCCAGAAGAGAAAACCTAGTTTCAGTTTAAGAAATGTGCCCAACTTGACATGGTCAAAATGTGTTGGGAATGAGACTGAAGTCCAGGCTTGTCTCATTTCAAAGCCTGATAGTTTTGAGCTGTGTTTCACCACTGGACCAGAGGTGGACCTTGACCTGATAAAGGTCATGGTTTCTTTGGAGAAGGGGTGGTAGAGGTGGGAAAGATGAACCCTCAAGCAATTGAGCAAAGCTCTAACTCTTATAAACACCTCCCCATTTCTAAAGTGGCTTTGTCACTCAACATGTCATTGGATTTGTCAGGAGAACTCTGATGTAGGGGAGCTGCATTCCCAAGTAGAGATAAGAAAACAGGCTCTTAGGGGCTAAGCACCTTGTCCAGCTGAACATCTAACAGGGGGCAGAGCTGGTATCTGAACCTACCTGCTGCAGTGTGTAGTTGTAATACTATTGTGAGTGACCGTCGCCGTGACCAGGAGGGCCACACTCCTGTGGGCAGACAGCTCTTGCTCCAGCCCACGACCTTCTCCCGGTTCCTGGAGGGTGGGCTGCCTTTTCTTTCACTCTCAGCAGCTTTCTCCTCTGGCCCCACTGCCCGAGTCATTGCTGCACTGGAAGCATATTCCTTTGGGCTCTCAGCAATGGGGCATTTCAAAATTGAACCTAAATTAAAAATAAAAGCCTTAATTAGTTTCCTTTTGAGCTTTATTTGCCAACAAATAAATGGCTGCCTCTGGAGGTTCTTTCTATTTTTCCAGACATTGTTCATCCTCAGATATGCACTTCCTTCCAGATACAATAACTAATGAGAATTTAATTGCTGTTGAGCAGCACAGGAAAAACCCAGGCTGAACCAGGATGGCCCAGTCAGTGAGCAACTTAGAGTGCTTTTCTCTGTGACCTGAGGGTAGACTTCACAAGGGTACCTGTGCTCTGAGCTACCACATAAGTGGTGGATGAAACTGGCATTAATTTTTCTATGTAACCTTCAGTTTCGGAGACACCCCACAGAACGTACCCTCCCTGTGCAGAGGGCTTTGTGGGCAAGCGGGGTGCAACTTGGCAGTCTTTGCAAAGACACCAACCATGCTTCCCTCTGCCACAGCTACTATGGCATAACGGTGTCCCTGTCTCTCCTGGAATGCAGCATCTGTTTTTCCTCTTTGGAGTCACAGATAAACCTGGCACAAATATTGTGATCATCCCCTCAGGCTCTTGTTCTGAGACCACAGAATTCCTGGGATGTGGGGAATTTTTCAGGAAATTTCTGCTCCAAGACACCTTTGCTCAGTGGAAGCAATTGCAATTACTTTGCCCATTCATCCAGCTGGTTTTAATTGGATACCTACCATGTCCCATCCAATGTGCTAGGAACTAGGATAGTGAGTAATAAACCAGATGTGGACCACTCAGGAAGCTTGGATAGTCTTTAATCATGAGACTGTGTCTTCCCAGCCACAGCTGCGGCTGGTGTTGATGACATACACACAGAGGAGGCAGGAGCTGGTTGTACTCATCTTCCAGTTGAGAAAACCAAGGCTGGGGAAGGCAAAGTGAGCTGCTGACAATCATAAACCAGTGATAGTTTGAGAAACCAGTTTTCACAGTCACAGCTTTTTTAAAGAAACTTGAATTTCAAAACCAAAAAGCTGTGTGCACTTCGGGGAAGTGACAATGTTAGCGCCTCTGTTTCTCCTCCTTTAAGATGGGGATAAGAGAATCTATCTTGCAGAGTTGCTAAAATGGCTAAGTTACACAATATAGATGTCTATTTGTAGAAATAAATAAAATAGATAATATGTTTAAAGCACTTGACTCACTGTTAAGAATATTGAAATAATCACAATTGCGATAATAAATTGGCTAATATTTATTAAGTGCTTATTATGTTCCAGATTAAGTTCTGTTATCACCTCCATTTTACGATTGAGAAAATCTTAAGCATAAAAAAATGAGGTAATGATAAAACTTGTAATACAGGTATATATTTTATGTAACTATCAGCTATGTCCTCCTTTTACTTCACCAGTGGAAAGAAAAGGCAATCATTATTTAAAATTTTAAAAATGTTTTCATTGACTGTTGACATAAAATATCACATTACTTTTAGGTGTACAACTTAGCAACTAGACATTTAAATAACTTAAAAGTGATCACCTGATAAGTCTAATACCCATTGGACACCATCCATAGTTATTACAATATTACCGACTATATTCCCTCTGCTGTACTTTCTATCTTCATGACTATTTTTATAATTGGCAATTTATACTTCTTAATCCCTTTATCTTTTTTCACCCCACCCCAACCTCCCAACCATCAATTTGTTCTCTGCATCTATGAGTTTTTTTCTGTTTTATTTGTTCTTTTGTTGTTTTTTAGATTCTGCTTGTAAGTGGAATCATATGGTCTTTTTCTTTCTCTGACTGACATATTTCATTTAGCATGATTCACTTAGCATGATACTCTAGGTCCATTCATGTTGTTGCAAATGGTAAGATTGTCTTTTTATGGTTTTTTCCCACTGATCTGTTGATAAGTATTTGGGTTATTTTCATATCTTGGTCATGTAAATAATGCTGTAGTGAACATAGGGCACATGTATCTTTTTGAATTAGTATTTTGGTTTATGTTAGATAAATACTCAGAAAAGGCATTGCTGGGTCATGTGACAGGTTTATTTTTAATTTTTTGAGGACCCCTCGTACTGTTTTCCACAGTGTATGAGGGTTCCCATTTATCCACATCCTCACCAGGATTTGTATTCATTGATTTATTGATTATAGCTATTCTGACAGGCATGAGGTGATATCTCATTGTGGCTTTAATTTGCATTTGCCTGATGATTAGTGATGTTGAGCATCTTTCTAGATGTCAGTTGGCCACCTGTATGTTGTCTTTGGAGAAATGTCTATTCATGTCTTCTGCCCATTTTTTAATCAGAGGGTTTTTGTTGTTGTCGTTGTTGATACTTTGGTGTTAAGTTATATGAATGTAGTTCCTTACATGTTTTGGATAGTAATCTCTTATCAGATATACCATTTGTGAATATCTTCTCCCATTTAGTAGGTTGTCTTTTTATTTTATTTATAGTTTACTTTGTTGTGCAGAAACTTTTTGCCTAGTATAATCCTATTTTTTTTTTCCCTTGCCTAAGGACATCCAAAAAAAAAAAAACCAAAACCAAAACAAAACAAAACAAAACCTTACTTACAATGATGCCTAAAAGTTTACTATCTATTTTCTTCTAGGAGTTTTATTGTTTCGAACCTTATAGTTAAGTCTTTAACCCATTTTGAGTTTATTCTTGCCTATGGTAGAAAGTGGTCTAGTTTCGATCCCATTTACAATTACATCAAAACTAATAAAATACCAAGGAATAAATTTCACTAAGTAGGTTAAGACCAGTACACAGAAAATTATAAGACACTGAAGAAAGAAATTGAAGAAGATACAAATAAATGGAAACACATACCATGTTTATTGATTGGAATGATTAACATCATTAAAATGTCCAGACTACCCAAAGCAATCTACATATTCAATACAATTCCTACCAAAATACCAATGGAATTTTTTTTATATAGAACTAGAACAAGTAATCCTAAAATTTATATGGAGCCACAAATGGCCCTGAGTAGCCAAAGCAATCTTGAGAAAGAAAAACACAGTTGGAGATTTTATACTACCTGTTGTCAAACTTTACTACAAGGCTATGGTAATCAAAACAGCATGGTACTTGCTTAAAAACAGATACATAGTCAATGGAACAGAACAGAGTCCAGAAATAAACTCACACTTATAGGATCAATTAATTTATGACAAGGGAAGTAAGTATATATAATGGGGTAAAGACTTTTTAATAAATGGTTCTGGGAAAACTGGACAGATACATGTTAAAAATGCAACAACTGCCTTATTATATCATATACAAGAATAAACTCAAAATGGATTACAGACTTAAATGTAAGACCCAATCTAATTCAAAGGAGGCAGAAATATACAATGTATGCTTCACAAATGCATGCAAAAAGGCAGTCATTTTTGAACTAGTAAAGGAAAGGATACAAATATTTACCAAATGATTTATAATAAGTATAGACTTTCCAGATTTTAAGCTGTATGTATCTTCCCAAAAGAAGACTGGCGCCTCAGTTGTCTCACCTGTCCCAGGGGGATTGCTATAATTCACTCAAGGTTGTTCTAAATTTTAAGTTAAAAGCCTGAAAAGCTTTGTAGACCCTGAAGTGTTTTCCACAAGGGTTGCTGGTCCTCGTATGGTAAACCCATAGGGCCATAGTGTTCAGTGTTCTAAGTGTGTGATGATGCCACTTGACACAGAGATGAATCAGTCTTCTATGTAGCCCAAAAGTTGATATCTTGGCAAAAGGACACCCAGGTCATCATCTTAAAAGTTTCTAGTGTACTATTTAAAATTAATGCCTGGGTTATTGAGGACCAGCTGTTCAACCTGAAGACCTGACTGTAAGCTCATTTTCGAACCATTTATCCAGGAGGTGTTTTCACGTTCTCATTTTGCTTCTAATAACCTGTCTCTCATCTTAAAATAATGGTCTGTGGCACTGTGTTGAGGTACATAATCCAAAGGAAAAAAGAAAACAATAGGAAATTGAAATTTCTTATTTCTCAGGAAACAAGAAAAATAGAAATACTTGCTACTACTCCACCAATTTTCAGATGTGAAAGAGGAGAAACTTCAGGCGAGAATTCATTTTTATGGATTAAAAATTATATATTCTTTTATATTGTAAAATATATACAGTATTACAAAATTTACCATTTTAGCCATTTTAAAGTGTACACTTCAGTGGCATTCAGCACATTCGCAACGTTGTGCAAACATCACCACCATCCACCCCCCTGAACTTCTCTCATCTTTCCAAACTGAAATTCTGTTCCTATTAAACACAAACTCCCCGTCCCCCTCCACCAGCCCCTGTTAATGTCCACACTACTTTCTGTCTCAATGAAGTTGATTTCTATAGGTACCTCAAATAAGTGGAATCACATAGAATTTGTCCTTTTGTGGCTGGCTTATTTCTTAGCTAAAAGTTTTCAAGGCTCCACCATGTTGTAGTTCGGTATGAGCTGATTTGTGTGCCTCCAACTACAATTCATGTGTTGAAGCCCTGACCCTAGTACCTCAGAATATCACCACATTTGGAGATTAGGTCTGTACAGAGATAATGAAGTTAAAATGAGATCATTAGGGTGATTGCTAATCAAATATTACTGGTGTCCTCAGAAGAAGAGGAAATTTGGATACAAACACATACACAAGGTGAAGATGACTATCTACAAGCCAAGGAGAGAGGCCTGGGGCAGATTCTTTCCACGGAAGGAACCAAGCCTGCAGACACCTGGACTTCCAGCCCCCAGAACTGTAGAAAACAAATTTTGGTTGTTTACACCATCCAGTCTGAGGTACTTAGTTGTGACAGCCCTAGCTAACAGCATGTATCTGAAGGTCCTTCCTTTTTATGGCTGAAAAATATTCCACCGTATGTGTAGAGCACATTTTGTGTTTATCCATTCATCTGTTGTTGGGCACTTTTTTCATCTGTTTTTTTTGTTGGGTTATTTTCATCTTCTGCTATAGGGAATAATGCTGCTTTGAATATTGGTATAAAAGTATCTGCTTGAGTCTCTGCTTTTGATTCTCTTGGGAACATGCCCAGAGGTTAACTTGCCTGATCGTGTGGTCATTTTGTGCTTCTGAGAAGCTGCCAAACTGTTTTCCTCAGTGGCTGCACCTTTTGTATTCCAACCAGCAAAGCGTGAAGGTTCCAATTTCTCCACACCATTGCCAACACTTGTTATTTTACATTTTTTTGTGTGATATATTTGTTTTCTTTAATACCTGTGCACCTGGAGACATTAGAATGAACAACAAGGAGTTTCACTTCTGCGATGACACAGTTGTCTCCTAACAGGCTGACCCCCTCAGAGAACAACTGTAACCTTTGGATAGAATACAAACGCTGGTACCAGAAGGCTCTGGAAAGTGCATTAAAGGGAGCAGATTTTGAAAAGGGTCAAAACTTGAAAGAAGGGACCAACATGGAATTGTTTCTACTTTTTATATCTTTAGCTTGAAGGCAGAATGCAGTCATGGTGAAATGAACAGTAGCTAAAACTCAAATAGCAATACTACCATCTTTCCTGTCTGTGAGCCCTGTGACCCCCAGGGAGGGGAGGAGGAGCCTGGACAGAGCCAGAAGCAGAAGGAGGGCTCCCCAATTCTTCACATTTGTTCAAATGCCTGAATGCATACTGCAAACACATGCCACATGTAAGTGGCTTTCAGCTAAGGTGAAACATCAGTTGTATCTTTATATATCAGTAGTAAACAACTGGAAAATGAAATGTTTAGACATCATAATATCATCAACAATTTAGGAATAAATTTAATCAAAGATATCTAAGATTTTATAATAGGAGACATCTGTGACATGAGAAATGAGAAAAGACCTAGATAAATGGAGTGCTATACCATCATTATAGATTAGAAGATTCGAAATTGCTGAGGTAAAAGTTTGTCTCAATTGGTGTATAAATGCAACACAATCCCAATGAAAATCCCAGCAGTCACTTTTGCAGAAATTGGGGAGCCAATTCTAAAGTTTATTTGTAAATTATAAATGCAAATGAATCAACCAAAATAATTTTGAAGAAAAATTTTTTGAAGACTTACCCTACCTTGTCTCAAGAATTGCTGCTCTAAAATTACAGTGATGGAGGCAAAAGGCACACGTATAGATCAGTGGAATAGAAGAGTCCAAAACAGACTGATGCACATAGGGTCAATTGATTTTCATTACATTAGGTTATTCCAATGCCAAAGCAATTGAACTGGGTAAGTTTAGTCTTTACATTCTATTGGCCAGGGCAGGTCACATGGCTAGTCCAGATTAAGGTCTAGGGAAATAGACTCAACTTTTGATGGGAGGGGCAAAAGTCTTATTGCTAGAATTATGGTTAAAGACTAAGAGTCAGGAAAGACTAGATTCATTTTGGAATTTACCCCAGGGAATCTGGATGGGCATTTGGGACCAGTCATCAGACGACACAGTTTGTCTGCTTATGTCTCAGCTCAAAGGCCACCTCCTCTGAGAAGCCAGCCCAGATGGCTCTACTTCAAGGTATCTCGCAGTTACCATTGACTACACTGGCCTATTTGGCTGCTTCATAGCTCTTCTATAATCTTGTTCATTCGTTTGTCCATCATCTGTCATCTCCATTAGGATATAATGATAATTTAAGATGGCTTTGCAATAGGCGGAAAGAAATGAGACTGGGAAGGTGGCCAGAGGTCAGGCAGGGAATGCCCCAGTAAGTTTAGCTATCCAGTTATAGAGAAACAAAGCATCAGAAGTTTAGAGCAGGGGGGCACCTGATAAAATGAATACTTTCTAACAAGATTCCTGTGGCAAAGGCCCTGGTGTAGAATTCCTGGGTAGGAAGGGTGAAGGGAGCATGGAAGGGGATGAAAACAGAGACCCCGAGGGTGGGTATGGGTGCCGGTGAGGGGCCTGGGTGAAGGGTCAGTGGTGATGGCAGGGAGGCCCCTCAAGGCTGATGTGGCCGGACCTTCTGGTTTCTCAACAGAGTATGGATATGTAGATGTTCTATATGGAATGTCAACAATTTTTCATTGTTGGCAACTAATACACGTATTAAAACTATGTTGGGAGTGGGCTGTGGCCGGAGCCCCACGGGACAGCCTCTCTGCCAAGCACAATGTAATTATGATTTCACAGGCGTAATTGTAGCTGAATGTGAATGCCTGGAATCCTGGTTATTGCTGCTCTGCATGGCTTGTGTCAGCGTCCCAAGACACAGCACCCAGGGACAGGGCAGGGGGCAGGAGGTCCAGAGTGGCAGGGAATTGTGAGGAGCGGAGGCCAGCTCTCTGCCCTCTCTGCTGGGAGCTGGGATTCTCAGATTCTCCTGATCCCAGTGGGGACTCAGAACACAGCCCTGCCACTCCTTCCAGTTCCCTCCCTGCCAAGCGGGATTATCAATTCCTGTTTCTCAGAGCTGGTGGAGGAAGAAAACAAGAACGTGCTATTACTTATATTTCCCTTGCCTAAGGAGACATATAAATATAAATATATAAATATAAATAAACACACACACACACATACATACATGTAACTAACAGCAATGTCAAAGAGTTTACTGCTTATGTTTTAGGAGTTTTATGGTTTCAGATCTTACATTTAAGTCTTCAATTTATTTTCTTTATTTTTGTATATGGTGTAAAAAAGTGGTCCAATTTTATGTTTTTGTGTGTAGCTCTCCAGTTTTCTCAACATTATTTATTGAAGACTTTTCCCTATTGTCTATTCTTGCCACTTTTTCCATAAATTCAATTGATTATATAAACTTGGGTTTATGTCTGGCTTTTTATTTGGTTCCATCAACCTATATGTCTGCTTTTTTGTGCCAGTGCCATGCTGCAGCCTTGTAGTATAGTTTGAAATCAGGGAGAGTGAAGCCTCCAACTTTAATTTCATTTACTTCAGCTCTCGTCTTTCTTACTTCCTTCCCTCTACTAACTTTGGGCTTTGTTCCTTTTTTTAGTTGCTTTAGGTATAAGGTTGGATTATTTGAGAATTTTCTTATTTTTTGAGAGCTTGTATTGATGTAAACTTCCCCCTTAGAATGGTTTTAAAATGGTTTTTTACTGTATCTCATAGATTTTTGTGATGTTGTTTCTATCTTTATTTGTCTCAAAATATTTTCTTTATTTCCTTTGATTTCTTCATTGTTTGGTAGCATGTTGTTCAGCCTCCATGTGTGTTTCCACTCTTCCTGTTATAATTGATTTCTAACTTCATATCATTGTGGTCAGAAAAGATGCTTGATATGGTTTTAATTTTCTCAAATTTATTGACTTGTTTTGTGATCTAACATGTGATCTAGCCTAGAAAATGTTTATGTGCACTTAAAAGAATGTGTGTTCCCTTGTTTAGGAATGGAATGTTCTGTGCATATCTATTAAATCCATTTAGTCTAACGTGTCACTTAAAGCCAATGTTTCCTTGTTGATTTTGTCTAGATGATCTATCCATTGATGGGGTATAAGTAGGGTGTTTAAATTCCCTACTATTATTGTATTACTGTCATTCTCTTCTTTTATATCTGTTAATATTTGCTTTTGTATTTAGATGCTCCTGTTTTGAGTGCAGATGGTCACAAGTGTTAGATCCTCCTGTTAGATTCCTTCATCATTATGTCATACCCTGTGTGTTGTTAGAGTCTTTGTTTTAAAGTTTATTTGGTCTAAGTATTGTTACCCCAGCCTTTTTTTTTTTTTTTTTTTTTTTTT